>JAFJTR010000109.1:0-88218 GCA_022559985.1 Parastagonospora avenae f. sp. tritici 18332-5
AGCTCATGTTGACAGAGTTATCGCGTGTTGAAGTTTAGTTGATGTTTTGGTGGGGTGGCTCGTTGGGCCGTCCGGCTCGTTGGGCCGTCACCCACGGTAGCGCCCGGGCCAACGAGCCACCCCACCAAAATACCGACCCAACTTCAACACGCGATAACTCTATCTATATAACTTCAATACAGGCTGCGCTTGCAGCTATTGAATCGCTAGGACCAGGAGAGGAGCTCAGCTATCGTAAAATTGCAGCAGAGTATCACTGTGATCGTACAACGCTCTCGCGAAGGCACCAAGGCATCTCAACCTCGCGAGAGGCTGAAGCTCAAAACCGGCAAGCACTCCACCCCCAGCAAGAGAAGGAGCTTCTGCGCTATATAGAGCGCCTTAAAAGGCAAAGTTTGCCTCCTACACGGCCTATGATACGACGCTTCGCCTCAGATATCGCGAAAAAAGAGCTTGGAAAAGGCTGGGCCACCGGAATCGATCGCTCACGCCACCAAGCTGACTCTCTATCAAATTATGATCTCTACTTTGACCTCCTCCGCAGCAAGCTCAGCTGATACGATATAGAGCCTTGCAATATGTACAACATGGATGAGAAGGGCTGCATGCTAGGAATACTTACTCGCTCAAAGCGGGTGTTCAGCAGGAGGCTATATGAGGAGGGGAAGATCAAGGCTCACATCCAGGATGGCAATCGGGAGTAGATAACGCTGCTGGCCTGCATATGCGCTGATGGATCAGCCCTTGCGCCCGCGCTGATATATCAATCTGCCTCAGGCTCGATACAGGACACCTGGCTGCAGGCCATGAGGCCTGAGGACCGAGTATATGTATCCTCCTCACCTTCTGGCTGGACGAACAACGACATAGGACTATCCTGGCTCAAAAAAGTGTTTGATCGATCTACGAAGGAGAAGGCAGGGCGGAGCTATCGATTACTCATCCTTGATGGCCATGGATCTCATCTCACGATAGATTTTATTGAGTACTGCGATCGGAATAGAATACTCCTTGCAGTATACCCGCCTCATTCAACCCACACCCTCCAGTCGCTTGACGTCGTCATGTTCACGTCATGTTCAAGCAGTCTACTCAAACCAGGTAGCTGCTTTCATGGAGAGGTGCCAAGGGCTTACATCTATGAGCAAAAGAGACTTCTATCCTATGTTTATGGCTACCTGGGAGGCCTCGTTTAGGAAGGATACTATACTTAAGGCCTTTAAGGCGACTGGTCTCTCACCTTTCGAGCCAGAGGTGATACTTAAACGATTCAATCAGCCAGCTCAATCGGGCCAATCGAGCGATAGCGACTCCTCAGCCTTAAGCGCCTCTGATTAGAGAAAGATTAGGCAGCTGGTCGACCATGCTGTAGCTGATAAAGACCAGAGAAAGATCTCAAAGCTCAACCAAACGATCCACCGACTCTCAATCAGATCAGTACTATCTGAGCATGAGAATGTAAGACTTAAGGAGGCTCTCATCAATGAGAGGCAGCGTAGAAAGCGAAGCAAGGCTCTGCTTCTAGAGGCAGCCGAGGAGTATCACGGTAGGGCTGTATTCTGGTCCCCAAGGAAGGTGAAGGAGGCACGTGATCGCCAGCACCAACAGGGGCTTAAGAAGAAGCAACTACAACACCAGAAAGATGAGACAGCTCGTCTACGTGAAGAGAAGAAGCAGGAGAAGCTTCAGGCAGTTCAACAGAGGCGTACAGCTAGGGCAGCAGCTCGATTGATAAGGCGGGAGGAAATGGCTCGTGAGGCTGCAGATCGAGCGTCACGAGCCGCTGCTCGTAGAGCTCAACAACGACTCCAACAAGCTTAAAAAACTTCTCAAAAGGGTAAGGTACGCAGCCTTAAGGCTTTTGTCAAGGCAGCTTCAAAAGAGAGAGCCGCTGCGCAGCCTCAGGGTGGTGGTGAGGCCTCAGGTGCTGTAGCACCATCTCAATCACGACACGGCCGATCAATCAAACTCCCGGCAAAATATAGATAGCTGTATTTACCAATAAAGGCCTATAGAACTTAACTCTAGAAAACGTTGCAATAATAGCGATCGTACGTGGCTGAATAACCTCATATTGAGGTGCTGATTTCGGTGCTCAGGTGGCTCGTTGGCCCGGGTGGCTCGTTGGCCCGGGCGCCACGGTACCGTAAGCGAGTGACGCAGGCAAGCGAGCGACGCACCCCACCAACTTTGCGCACCTCTACACGCGTATATCTCAACCACCTTATAAGATAATATATGGATATTGATAGAGTAGATTAAGCAGTATCTTAAGCATCTACTTTGCATATACGTGAGTTATGTCCAGTCTCTCTGCACCTCTTACAGCGTGCGAGAGCTTGGCGGCTGCGGCCAGATTGCTCTCCTCATTGACGCTCTTCACGAGCAATCTGCTGATCAGCCTCTCGTTAAGCGAGTAGATCCTCACCAGCTCCCTTTATTAAGACCCCTCGCTGCTGTATGCGCTTTTTTTTACGCTATTTACGCGCTGACGCTGCCTCATTAGCCTTCTTAAGGCTGGCAATCCGATCGCGCATCAGCTCAGCTGAGAGCATTATCACCTCAGCGCCCTTCTTGAGCTGGCCAATCGCCCTAATAATCGAAGCAGGTGAGGAGCTCTTGTGCCGCCGAACGCGATCACGTATCAATGTTGATTGAGCCTTAAGCTCACGTACGTTGCTCGGTGTACGAGCCTCCCAGATAGCCTCTAGCAGAGCAGCTAGAGTAGGTGTACGCAGCTGCACGTCAAGCTTTGAGAGTACAACGTCTGGTTGGAAAGGCACAAGGCCTGCGCCTCGAAAGGCTGAGCAGATATTAGCTGAGGTGAACGATCGACTGAACGCTGCCTTGAAGGCTGGCAGGAACTCGAGCTTGGTGATGTGGTTGATGTGGTGGCGGATCAGGCTCTCAACCTCACGGCTGCACGCGCGCTTCAACGGCGAGAAGCAGCCAACGTCAAGAGGCTGTAGTAGGTGGGATGAGTGAGACGGCATGCAGAGCGTGTAGATATTGTTCTCCTTGCAGAGCTCTTGAAACTCAAGAGAGTGATGGCTCTCATGGCCGTCAAGGGCGAGCAGGCGACGCGCACCAACGACGCGAGTCTTCGTGTGAGCGTTGAAGTGCTTCAGCCACTCTACTCCTAGCTCGTTGTTCGTCCAGCCGTTGTTGCTAACTGCGATTACCCAGTCGCGTGGGATCTCTGCTTCCTCGTACCAGGCAGATAGGTGATACTGGCCAGCGAAGATGATGAACGGTGGGATTGACCAGCCAGCAGCATTGATGGCAGCGATCGCTGTCACCCACTCTCGATTGCCTAGCTAGATAGCCTTTGGCCTGCCTCTCCTCTCTGATCCTGTCACAACGAGCTTATTTGTGATCTTGCCCATTATGAAGGCAGCCTCGTCAAAGTTATAGACGTCATCATCGCAGAAGCCGTACTTAGCCTTTGTCTGCTCTACGAGCTCAAACCAGCTCCTGATCAGGGCTAGATCCTCACATAGAGCTCGCTGTCTATCATACGCTCGATTGAAACACGTCGTGAGACTGTCTGTACGCTTGACAAAGTTGGCTGGCCACTTCTGCCCAACCTGACCAGCGCCGCGCGCAGCCAGCAGCTTATCAGCCATATCACGTACAGCTTCGTACGTAGGCGCAAATCCACGTGTGTCCAAGTCGAGTATATAACTGATAATCACCTCCTCCTCTCGCAGAGAGAGCTTCTTTGAGTTGGGCTGGCAATCGCGTCGGGCAGGTACTCCAGCGCGTCGGCGGCGGAGCGTCGCTTCAGCTACGTTGTAGATCGCTGCAGCAGGACGATTACCCTGGATCTGTTTGGCATTAATAGATGAGATAGCAAGCTGAATATCTGCTTCATTTAAGAGTAGTTAAGTAACGTTGCGGAGACCCATTGTAAATTGAGATAGGAGAGGTGCGCAAAGTTGGTGGGGTGCGTCGCTCGCTTGCCTGCGTCACTCGCTTATCCAACACGTTAACAGAACATCAAAATGTGACAATCTTGATATTCTCTCTTCTTATTAGATATGCATAAGTCAAAGAAGAAGACTTAAGATATATTAGCTTAGAAAAGCAGTTAGGGGAGGCTGGGTAGAGGAAAAGTTCCCTCGCCTTAGCGAACCTCAGATATGCTCTCTTTCTTCAGCCACCCACACTAGAGTGCTGCATGCATGTGCAATATGCCTAAAGTTGTTGGCAGACCCTGTACGATCGTACGGGTGAACAACAACAACGAGGTTCTTCTGGTGACTGGTATTGGTATTAATTGATCTATGAACGTGGGTGCTACGAAGGTATACCTGAGCGCAACGCAAGTCAGGCCGAAGTAGGATCGAAGAAGGATCGAGTCAGCTCGTCGGTCAGTATTGAGCAGACGACGTCCCTACCGATACTCACGATCCGACAAAAGTGATGATTTTTACCTTAGAATAGCTTAATTCCGTATGCAGGCAATGTGCACACTACTATGCATGCCCGCCTGCCTGCCTGCCTGCGCGCTTTACAAAAGAAAATTGAGGTTCTTGGTCACCGGTCATGATTTTAAACCCTGACATCTCTCTGTCATAGATCTTAGCCTGCCACGCCTTAGGATCTTGAGATTTCAATCTGAAGATCTTAACATTATAATATAGTTGTATCCTTCACTATCACTATCCAGCATTTTGATTCGATAATGATACACTGCTAGCATCATATCCTACAACCCTTCTAACGCGGTACGGGACAGTATTGGCGCGCCTAGAAAGGGGGTGCGTAGGTTTTGGTGTTCCACGAATGTTCCGCCGATCCGTTCCGCCGATCTGATCGTTGCGACGATCCCCACGATGCGCCCCTGACTCAAGAAGCGAGGTAGACTTTGCAATCCAACTAGGTGCTCCATGCGAGCAACGTTCTTCATCTCATCTGTAATCCTATGTGAAACGAGCGGTTGGCATGGAGCAAAGTTTATTGCTAGAATCAAGCCATGTTCGTATGCCTGAGTCTACACCGTATCGACGACAAGTAATTGGCGCGCTTCTGCCGCACGTGTAGGTGTCAATACAAGGCCTGGAACGCTCGCGGGATCTATGTAATAGCACGGTGGCGTAGTTGGTGCGACGCATGCAGTGGGCGACCACATACGACTGACATGAGTGTGAACCCTATTTGCATCGACTTCGAGCTCGCGAGTGCAGTATAAGATTAGGGTTTCTCCAACTGCAAGTCACCACACTTCCCCACACGACGAACCCATCATGCAATTCACCACTTCTCTTGCACTTTTCCTTGCCAGTCTCCCATTGGTCATCGCTAGTTCGAAATGCGGTAATTTCGCCTCGCCCATCGAGGGCCTGACGCAAGGCGGCTACCGCCTCGCCCACGCCATCGACAGCAAGAATTACACGCTTCTCAACCAAGCCTTCACCGATGATGTGTACTACGACAGCTCTGCTCTGGCACCCTATGGCGGGGTGGCGAAGGGGAAGCAAGCGGCCATTGCAGCCGTCAAGGGTGCATATTACAGCGAAGGCGTGAAAATGGAGCACCTCGTCACAAATCTCTTTGTGTTGGAGATGCAGAGTGCGGAGCGGGCGAGGGTAGTAACTGAGTGAGTCTCCTTCCACATCCGTCGAGATTGATGATTGTCACTTCAGAGGAGCTGACGAGTTTGCAGCATCACTTGGTCGCATTGGGACCCCGCGGCGTTGGAGGATATTCAGAAGACGTTCCGGTTCTATTACCAGTGCGACGATATTTGGGTTTGCCAGGGTGGAGGGTGGTCCTTGAAATACAGTGTTGTGAAGAATATGGGGCCCGGGGTGGAGGCTCCCTACAAGGCGCAGCTTCTCGGTTCGAAATGAGAAGGAAGGGGATGGCTGGGAGCCACGCGTAGAGGACAGCCGTCACAGAAAATAAGATTGATGGAGCTTGAAGGTCGCAGAGATGTGCCCTTCCTTGGAATTGAATTGTTGTGAACAGCCCGATTGGGAGTGTAACATGACCGGTCACTCCGCTACAATCATTCTCAATGGGGATGCAGTGTATATCTTCACACCAGTCAAAATCTTAGATATGAATCGGGCACGACTTTTGGCATGTGAAAGTCACGCTCGATTCATATCGTATTCTAGTGCGAAGAGTTGAGTCGTACCTGCTCCACTTCTCATCTAACATGATTGGGCCGGCTCGTCGTCGCACGATCTGCAAACAGAAGCCATCGCGACCAGCTCAACCAAAATCAGACCCCAACTACGCCTTCTTCTCTCCAACCTCGTGCGCCTCTGCAACGTTGGGGTCCTGCACAACTTTTGCCGTAGACGCGGCAAGTTCTTCACGCCCTTCGTTCTCCGACTCGAATAAGAACGTCAGCTCCTCTAGTGTCTTTCCATAAGTCTCTGGAAATAGGAAATAGATAAAGACGACCTCAAAGGCGAGCCATGCAACATAGACAGTGAGATACTTCCAGCCTAGATCGTCTAGTCCGATTGGGTTGACATTGGAGCCAAACAGACTGGCGGAGCGTCCGAACAGCTGGAACCAGGACAAGCCTTTCGTACGAACATAGTAGGGGAAAATCTCCACCATGTACACATACGTCAAAGCATTGTAACCAATGCAATACGCAGGCTTGTACAGGAATATCATAACGAGTACGGCATAGCCGCTGCCTTTGGAACCTGTGATAAAATTTCTAGCCTGGGCGATCGTCCAAGCTGTGTAGACGGCCAAAAGTGAAGATGCGCACAAAAGATACATTCGACGGCGAGGGAATCGCGGTGTTATACCAGCGAGGATCAGTGCGACAAGGAATCCCCACGCCTCCGTGCCGACATTGTATCGCACTTGCTGATGCGGGTCTGTGATTCCAATTTGTGTCAATATCTTCACAAGATATTGCGAGATGAGGTTGTTGCCACTGAACTGGGTAAAAAGACCTAGTGCTGCGCCAATCAAGGCTCGATGCCGCATGCCCTTGGTCTGGAAAAGCTCTGCCCATCCCCGCTTCCGAGACTCGTTCTCAAGCTCTAGAGCTTTGCGGATCTCCGCCATCTCGATATGTGGTAGCTCATTGGAAGCGTCGCCTTCGGCGTGGTACTTGATCAAGATCTCAAGTGCTTCTTCGCTTCGATCTTTCGAGACGAGCCAACGTGGACTTTCAGGGACTGTGAAAGCAAAGAGGATTTGTATCACGGAAGGGCCAGCCTGTAGGATTGAAGGTAGTCGCCAGCTCCAGTCATTTGGGATGAGGACGGTTCGTACGACGATTCCTGCACCAAGTACAGCACCAACGCCGAAGAAGGCGTTGAACATCGACCCTAAGAAGGCGCGTTCTTTTGGGTGGCCAAGTTCACCAAGTAGCGCTGCGCCACCGATGATGGCGTAGACAATGCCGTGGCCGAGAATCATGCGCGCGATGATGAACATTGCGACTGGCTATACGTCAGCATCGTATCACGAGTTTTCTCCTTCTCAACTTACCGTTCCGCGCAAGGCCTTGCAGCACGGCACCAACAATCATGACAGCAGAACCGAATACGATACTCATCCGGCGGCCAAACCGATCTGAAAAGAGTGCTACAAACGGGATTGCAGTGATACCCCCAAGATTATAGCATGCGACAAGAAGTCCGAGTAGACCTCCTTTGGGATGGTTGAAGTAATCTTTCCAGAACACCAGTGCTTGCATACCATTCATCATACTAGAGTCAAAGCCGGAAGTTGATTCGATAAACAAGCAGAAGGGTACAAGAAGTAGGTAGAGCTGGCGAAGATTGGGTTTATTCCACCAACGCACGTGATCGTTGGCAACGATGCGCTCGACGATGCCATCAACTTCAACGACCGTGGGAGCCATGGTTTGCGATATAGCGATATATTGGTGGTAGGTGTGAGGGAGACTTGATTCTGCGGTTATGGTGTGGGACTGACATTCAATTTAAGCTTGGAGAAGGCAGAATCGTTGCAGGTCAAGAAGCTTGATCGGTAAAACCAACACCATGGTTACTCTCCGATACGAAGACGGCAAGTAGGTTTCGTTCTTCGCTCCTGGAACATCGAACCGGAGAAGCGTAGCATGACGCTAAAAGCTTACGGCCTTTCCGTGTCAGCTTCGACAGACCCAATGAGCTAACAAGCGAGTCGATATTTGCGGTGATGCGGATCCTTCGCGCATGCTGTTCATATACATTTCTTGGCTGTGCGAATCAATTTGGCACACCAAAAGAAAGCATTTCAACCGGTAAATGTACGTGTAGACCAAAGTGGTCCCATGCTGCGATCGCTTAGATCTCATTTTCCTCCAGCGCTGATCATGCCAGGATCAGATTGGCCAGTTGCGGGGAACCGCGATTTCTGTGAATACGATATTTCCACGACTTACGATCGTTTGTTCCTCAATAACCGTGCAGTCAGCACGTCCAGCGCTCATGCCTGCCTCATTGCAGCCAAATAGCCCACGACCGCGCGACTTCAACGAATTCAATTACTGGTCAAATCAGGGAACATATAATTCCCGAGTATCACGCACCAAGAACAGACACTGAATACGAGTCAAAAGTTTACGACATTCCGCCTCGAATACGCTGAGACTTCCCAACACAGACCCAGAAGCGACGGTGTAGCTGCCTTCCTGGGTACTTCCCGAACGCTGACTAGCATTATTTGTAGCGCACATTGAGTTCTCGCTGCTACGGTGGTGAAAGAGACAGCAATTAGCACCGGAATCGCTGTGGTGAATATTGACGAAATATCTTCCTCGTTGCATAGAAGCATTGCGCAGTTGCTCTGAGCCCCAACAGTGATCAGTTCACAAAGCATGGCTACCTTGACTGAATAACAGCAGTCGTATGGTGGCGAACCAAATATTGCTGTCCTGCGGTCGAACTGAAGATGTAAGCATCTGGCACGGCCTTGGCAATTATTTGGTTATGGCCAAAGGTATTATGTAAAGTTGTTTCGAAGGCGAAATGAGCATCAAGATACTCGCTAACCTGGTCGAAGAGCACAACGCGTCGGTGGATCGACGATATGTAAAAGGCGGTAACTTATTTGTTTGACAATAATCCGTGCAAGGCAGAGGACGGACGAGTTTTACACCGTTTTCGTACGACCTGTGGAGAAGAGAAGATGAGCGCGGCAGCGGGGTAGCTACTGTGGCGCATTGCTATTAATAGTCATTCGCCTAGGTGAAGAGTATTGGTTACGCCTCGTACGTATCCTTCGCAGCAGGAAGTAAGGATTTCGAATTTCGAGCTCTCTTGAAGCGTTCTGATGCTGCAATACACGAATCTGACCCGCACACTGTCCACATCAATGCGCGAATTATATTACATTTGCATTTCGAAGGGTACAACAACGACCAGAAAAGACCGTGCAGCCAGAAAATCACGACATATGTTCGGTGCTACAACCAGTCCACAGTGGAACAGCAAACATGCAGTGTAAACGTAGTGTGATCATTCCAAGTCACGCATTCCTCTCATGCATGGAAGAAGCGATTATCTACCCCAAAACTGATGTGAATTATGCTGTTGGTGCACAGGAACTGGGGGATCGCCGCTCGAGTGTTGCCATTCCGGAGCACTCGCATTTGGAGGTGGTGCAAAGAGTCCATGGCCCATTCCTGTTTCGGGCGTCCGCGAGGTGTCCATCTCGACTGGTGGCGGCGAGTACGGTTGGTACTGTTGCTCAGAGTATCTTTTGTAGCCTTTGTGTGCCGTGGGATCCGGACTGGCCGGTGGAGGGCTCGCACTCATGTAGCCAGACGTGTCCATTTCTGATGGAGGGGCGCCGGTTGAGAGGTATGATTGATGTGGGTCCTTGGGAACATAAGAAGTCGAGTGAATAGTTGGCGAGCCAAATCCCTGTTGATTCCATGCAGCTTCAGGAGCAGGATTTGTTGCTGTCGGTGGTGGGGTCCGACTTCGCTTGCGGCGGAAGAAGAAGATTGCGATGATCGCAACGAGAAGGATGGCAGCACCGCCGACAGCGACACCCGCAATGCCACCGCTACTGAGCCCGCTTGAATGTGGTGGTGCCGTACCTGCATTGGAAGACTCAGACTGACTGGCGCCGCTTGTAGGTGCCGTCAAAGTCGGAAGCAGACTGCTCGCCACGGTGGTTGGTTTGCTATCGGTAACTCCAACCGCAGTCAAGTTATTATAAGCAGCGCAGTCACTGATAGGTACTGCCAGCGGACAGGTCGGATTCTGGCAGAGACTAAGCAGCATGGGCGGATTAGCGGAAGTGGCTGGGGCACAGCGAATGTTGAAACGAGTATTCAACGATGTTTCGATCGAGCCGGCATCTTGCGACGACACACCAAAGTACTGAGCTGCTAGGGCAAGCTGGCTGATAAAGTAGCCTAGCTGATTGTACTCTAGGTTCATGAACTTGTGGGCGTATGCTAGACTTATTGGTCCGTTGGTGTTGGGCGGCGGTCGAGGCGGCAGTGTACATCCAAATGATCGACTAAATGCGACAAAGAAGTTGCTGAACAAATGACTGAGATATCAAATTAGCAAAGTGTATTACGCACAGAGAAAAGTTGAGCTTGGACCTACTATTGGTTCGAAGTATTGGCCAAAACCAAAGTCTGTGAGTCGCCTCCTTCAAGAAAAGAAGCAAGCGGTGCAGGCCCACCCTGATCCAACCAGTTGATACCAATCGCGGCATTGTTCACGTTTGTAGAGGCTGTTGTTCCGTTGAAGTACGATATCAGGTCAATGTTGTTGCCTTTAAACTTTCCGGGTCGGAGAATGCCAGTCAGGTCCGACGATACGTTGGGTAGAGTAGAGCCTCCTTCAAATGCAAGGCATACTACGTTTTGCATGAACCTCAACTGTGACTCGCTACTGTTGGCCCCAAACCGTTGTTGTGCATAGTAATCACAGACGGAGGCGCTCTCTGGCCGCTGGGCGGATACAAGTCGAAAGAAGATGGACAGGTAGGCGAACAAGGTCGGATATCCAGATCGTGTCGAAGTTGCCATGGTAAGGGCAATTTTACAAGGCTGTGAACGGAATTGGGGGGGTTTTCAAGCACTGATGACCAGGGCTCCGAGCAGGTGAATTGTACTGTCTTAAGCCCACCTGTGCTAAGCCATCAAGTCCATCTGCAGTGGCAAAAGCACTTTGAGTTTGCCAATACGACAGTGGCGGCCACCAACACCTAGGGATTACTGTTATTCGCGTGTTGCACAGCATCTTGTTGGCTTCGACCCGCGGTGGCGGAACCCTGACCATTCGCGTAACGATGCTGGCGCCTCAGGGCGTAGCGTTTCCTTGGTATTTGGGGGCTGAAGACTGGGAGTCGTGGGGCATCGAAGCGCATGCTCTGTTGAGAGGCTGATGAGCGAGCTGCATATTTCGTGCGATAAGATAAGCTGCCAGACAGGAAGTTACGGGGACGAGAGGATTGGACATGTGGAAGAGCCTCAGCCTAGTCCAGCCATCGAACATGATTGGAGAGCCAGTCTTACCGTACTGCAGGGCACTGAGAGCGGCATGTGAGGATTCTGGACTTCTCTTCGAGATCAAGTTCGGTGGTCGCAGGACGTACCCAAGGCTGTGGAATGTCTGCATGCGGAACAGCGTTGATGGCTGTGCACTCACCCCGCTTTGTGTGAACTTGAGCCCCGACTGTCTACATGCGCAGCTGAATTTACGCCTGCGAAATAGCGCCTTCATCAATGCTACAAGATGTTTTCGGCCAGTAAAACTTTGGTCGGTGAATTCATGCCAAGCCCGTGAAGCGAATGTGGCAGACGAGCGGTCTGCCATTCCAGACAACTGCATGTTTGCCGTCCTTCTCATGTGATCGACAGACATTCTTGTCGGCGTGCACCGAGTACATCCTCCTTTTTTTATCTCTTTGTCGCTCGGTATGGCTGTGACAATGTTGCTTATGCCTTCAGCAAGGCTCCACGGGGTGTTTTCTTCAAGGCGTGTTGCACAACTCTCAAAGTTAGAAATCAAGCCATGATTGCAATTGACATTCAAGTGCTTTCGGTGGGAACGTGGTGATGCTCGGTTTGCCGCTTGGTGAAAATGAGGTTGACAGCCAGCACGAATTGCCTACCTCACTTAGCATGATAAAAGGCCCGTCTGATGTGTTTCTTTAGTCTCAATTCGTCATGGCGACGACCCATCGCATATTCCAATATGCTTGACATCCTTCAGTTATCATGACGAATACCTGAGTAGTGACTGATATGTGGAAGTGCTTTTGGATTTCCCCGGCCATGACTCCAACACCAATTCAAGCCTGCAAAACATTATTGGTTGTCAGGAAAGCGCGGTAAGCTGTCGTTCGGTATGGTACGGGCACTGGGTCTGCCCCTGCAGTAGCGCGCACTGTCAGGTCGAAAGCAGTTGGCGTCCACCTTCTTAAAATCCTGTGGGACTGGAACGTGATTCAGACACAATTATTCAAAGCGGGGCGCTATGAACGTCGGCTTGCCATTCCTTAGCATACATCCAGTATCTCGAGTACCTTCATGGTCCAAGGGCTGCGACGTGTATGAGAAAACCGAAATCGCGGTACGTGTTCGTTTCCACGGTCTTTGCCTCAGGAGGTTTTACCTAATCCAGCGCAAGGACCGGCGGTTTGCGCGTACACCGCTCGGCCTTGTAGTAAAGCCGAAACCCCACATCTACAACGGTGTCTATTATTGCGAGTGGGTCTTATCCAAGATCTGCATCGGATTCCGATTCCTCTGCGACTGGACATGAGCTGGGTAGATTACGTCTTCCTTGCGCACTATGCCAGTGCTAGTTGGGATCTGCTGGTTCATGGTATTGGAGTCATGCTGACCAGGAAACAGGAAGAAATTTGAAAGAGTTCAGACTCTTCAGTGTGTCTTTCCAGCCCTCAAATTGTAGACGGGGAGATTCACACGTTCTTTAAAGCGCTGGGTCATGATTCGACGCGACTTCAAAGTGAGGAACGAACAGCTCAAGCCATGTGATCCTGGACCACTCACTGCCTGTTGCAAATGCTATTTAAAGATTCTCAAGCAGACGATAGAATCTACTGATATCGAAAAGAAAGTCTCGAGGAAGTTGCAGAAGTGTTTATGCCATGCGTGGCCGATGGTATCATTATTATCATATCTTCCAGAGAGTTGCTCGAAGAACTGCCGCGATTCCACCAGCAAGAGATGTATTCTCTGGTGAGCAGTCCGAACTCGACAAAGCCCTCATCCACCCATCCGTACTCTTCAGAAGGCCACATTACTTCTCACAAGGAATGTCGGTCGGCGTCTTTGAAGGTTCGATGATGAAATCATCGTAAGACACCAGGCTCCCAGAGTGAGGAGTGATCTGCGGGAGACCGCTGGCGTCCTTGGTGACAGTAAACCGGGTTGAGTAGCTTCATTCCACTATTAGCATCTTTCGCTCAATCCACTGCCATGCGAGAAGAGCGGTGAGTTGGGTACGTACTACGCCTGAGAACAGTTTCCACCATCATAGGTTGACTGAATGACACCGAGCACCTGGTAGACCTTGTGTGCACCCGTCTCAGAGTCAACGGTAGTCGCATTGGGCTTATGGTTCCAATGCTTGTTGCCCGCTGGAGGAAGAAGCCTTTCCTTCAACGCGATAATCTCATTGGCGCCAGTGGCGACGATCCCACGAACGATGAGTGTTCCGTTCGCCGTGAAGTAGTCTGCGAAGGTTTCCCTCACAGCTGGATCCTCGGTGGAAGCATAGAGCCTATTAATCTTAGTTCAGTGCTTTCGTCGCTTTGGTTACTGGCTAGAATGCTGGTGGCGTACGTTTGTACATAGGATTTAAACCCCGATTCGACACCAGGCCCTGCAGAGTACTTGGACATGTCGATTGAGGCAGCTGTGCCTAGGAGGCAAGCCGGCGCGACGAACGATAAAAGCTTCATTGTCGCTGTTTCTGTGTGTCTATCGGATGTATGACGAAGTGGCAAGGAAGCTACACATAGGAGGGTCGACGTATGACGGGCTTTATACGCGAACGATTAAGCATAAAAGTTAGCATACTTTATGATGAAGCGGGGTCTTGTTCTAGACGTCGGTGGGCCGTTCAAAGGAGCGTCCAAACCAGTACAGTCGGACTTGGCCTCGGTCTTGTTCAACGATTTTTCAATGTCGGACCGATCGTCGTGGTCGGATTGGTCCTTCGATACGATAGACGACGATGCGACCCATGACAATATTCTCCCGTGTGGAGCTTGAACACGACACGTTAACAAGATCGTACACCGTGTAACCTGCTAGGAGCAGTGCCCCTTCCAAGGATATGTCATGCAACTCAAGGACCTCCACTTTCGACGAGTCGGCAGCCTTCCTCCTACACATTACAACTCTGAACCCAAGCAGTTGTCGAATATGGAGACAGCCACGATGCCGTTACCACCGACATAGTTTTCAAGACTTTGCAAACAAGACACTACGGTGAGTAGGAGTAGTGACATCTAATGGGCCTTGTCGAGGAGCAAGCATGAAGGAGAACGAGTATGACGACCTGCACTACAAAAATCAGACTGTGTATAGCACGATTAGTCCTTACCCACGAGCGCCAGTGCCTGAATAAAATGATTACACCGAACCATGAAATTGAGCGAAAAATGTTCGAAGCGGTGCTAGAAGCGTCGTACCAGAGCCATTTTGCACCAAGCTCCTGTACAGGGAAGTGATTCGGGAAGTCACTAAAGCGGTCAGAACCGTGTCTTAGGCTAGCTGTAGACATTGCAACCGTGCAGGATCTGCACCAGGGTAGAACGAATTCAGCCAATCTCGCGTCGCGCATGTTGTGCTTCTTGCTGATCAGAGACGTAGTTCAGGCGAAAGCGTTTCCATGGAAGCAACGTGCTTTTCATCTTCTTGCTTGACATTGTCAGTTGGAAGTAAAATCAAAACCTTGAACACATCAATATTCACCAACAGAAACACATCATTCACTGCACGAAATGACCATGTCACATCAAGCACATTATATTGTAGTGCGTACGTCCTCAGACTATAGCAAATACTGGAAGTACAAGTTCTCCTTGTCCGTCATATCCTGCAGGCCATTTTCTCCGTGAATCTCCTCGCCAGCCTCGTGGAACTTGCCGCTCATTGAGTAATCGACAAAATCCCTGGGCAGACCGGCAGCCTCACGCTGGTCCTTCTTTTGCTTCTGCATCCAGGTGATAAGTACGACCTGGGCGATGACAACACCCCAAAGAATGCACCAGATGGCGAGAATGCCTTTCAGCGCATTGACCTGCGACGTGTCAGCGGGTATCTGAAGAGCAGAGGAGAGATGGCAAACTTACGTATTGTGGCTGGAACTTGGCGTCGAAGATGTACGGGGTGATGATGTTTCCGATGGAGTTTCCGGCATTGAAAGAAGTGTAGTAGATTGCTTTCTTGGTCTGGCCAGCGCAATTGCCGCCCATCCAGGAGATCAGGAGAGGGTTGATGGCGAACACGAATGCGATGAGATAGTATCCGACAAGTAAGCCGCCTTTATTTGCTTTGTTCTTTGGGAGCGCGACTAATAGTGCGACTCCAACGATGACAATCGTGACGAGCGCGAGGAGAAAGGGCGACTTGCGCTTGAAGCGGTATGCAAGCCACGATGCGCCGAGGATGGACACGAACTGAAGAGCGCCAAAGGGCATGTTGAGAAGTACTGCTTCATCAGCGGTGAAGCCTGCGAGGTCCTTCAAAATGATGGATCCAAAGACTGAAGATACAGAGGCGCCAGCATTGACGGCGATCACCATGATCATGTACAGCCAATATTTGGGCTCTGTCACAGCTTCGATGACATGCTTCCAGTTGAACTTGTGCGATACGATACCCTGCTGGTTCGCCTTCAAGCGATCGACGGCCTTGAGCCTGTCTTCGTGCGACAGGAATCGAGCTTCTCCAGGGCTGTCGTGAGCCCACCAGTAAGTGATAAGACCTATTGCGATGGTCAAGAGTCCAAAAAAGAGGTAGACGATCTGGTATCGATGGAGAGAGCTGGAGTGGATGCGACCGAAGCCGTAGACGATTGGGGCGCTGAGGAGTGTGCTGAGACCATAGCAGCTGTACCAGCAAGCAACACGGAAAGGCTGTTCGGATCGCCTGTAAAATGCGATGGTGATCATTGAGAAGAGCGGGATGACGGCGGCTTCGAAAGCACCCAGGAAAAATCGCGACGCGAGAAGACCAGCATAGTTCGTCGATCCGGCCAGACCACCAGCAACGGAGATACCCCAGCAGGTGATGATGACGGGCAAAACATGACGATATCGAAGTTTGACAAGGATCCAAGCGGCCAGCGGTTGCACGCCGAGTTGTGCATAGTATCCGATGTTGCCAATGTTGGCGTAGTCGTTGCCCTTGAGATGCGCATCGGTTTTCAATCCGTAAACAGCAGTCAAGCCAATGATTCCCTTGTCTGCTGATTGGAGAAAATAGACCATGCAAAGAAGCGAAAGCATCCAGATATCCGTCTTGCGAAGGATGCGTTTGTTGTCCGCATCAGTGCAGAAGTGAGCGGCGCTCAGGCCGAGATCCTTGCCCTCCTCGAATGCTATAGCATCGACACTCGATTCGGAGGCGTGCTCGATGCCATGGGCGGACGACTTTTCAATGCTCGAGGTCATCTCGCTCAAAGGGATAATGTGGAAAGATGGACAAGATGGATCCGGGGATGCCGTCGAATCTGGGGCAGATTGTGCAAATTATATGGAGATATTTGGGGCACGGTGTGGGGTGGCTCCCATCCCACCGAACTTGAGCGGTCATTAGCCTGAATCGCTTGTAGAGACACGGGACGATGCTGACACCGGCGCGTGGCCGCCGCAATCCCCAAACTGTGTTGTGAGCTCAACCGAAAATATGGCGAGGATCCCGAATCCATTGGGGTAAATGTAATAGATCATTCACAGTAGGTCTGTGGTTATCGTGTCTATACACTTTTCCAGAGTTCGACACAGTGCATTGTATCTTCTCTTCACGACACGAGACATCTGCTCACTGGTCGCAATATTGCAATGGACCTTCTTCGGCGTCGATGCACCGGTATCTAAACACAATTCATTATTTGATTCGTGGAAGATCGGGAGATGACCGCGCTATCAGGAGCTATGGCGATGTGCACGGTGTACCTCCGCAGGAAGTCCTCTCACTACGTTGGTCCGCATTGTCCGCGGATGGTCCATAGGTGGGATGTTACGATCCCGCCTCAATGGCTGCATGTGGTGTAGGTCCGGTTGGGATATTTGTGTACATCAAGCTGTGGTGTTGTAGAGTTTTAATGGGGCATGTGGAGATGAGATCTCCTGTCAAGATTTGCCTAGCAAGCTTGGTACGGAAGGCAGTTGCTTGGCTCCGCCCTACCCCACGCGCCAACCGGCCATCAGGCCCCCCATGGCATTCGCAACCAAAATCACGGCGCTTCATGTCCGGGATATGATATGCAATTATTGCGCTTCTCAATGTAATGTGAACACGCGCAATGTGCTTTTGGTGCGAAATGGGCGCAGTTGTGGTGAATCTCCCACATCGTGGATTCCCTTGCTCACCATTGGGCGCATGATGTTCTATCCACCAAACAATCAAACTACGAGCACAGCCTTGCGACTTCGAGATCACCTCTACCCAAGGCGACGGTGCAGCATGGTTGGATAGACGTATGTAGCGAACTATTTGCTTTCAATACCCATGCTACATATAGTACACACGTCACGTAGGCCCGCCCGGAAGCGTCGGAAGAACGAGTGTACTTTGTAGTCTGTCAGCTACATGCCATTGGCGGAAGACGTTGTTCCGCATGCCACTGCTAAACTACGCCCACGCCGTTTGAAAGCAACCACCACAGGACCACGGATTGAGGATGAATGGGAAGCATCACCATAGAATCCCAGCGATCTTCACGACACCACATCGATTTCCTCGTAAAGACATTACATTATTTTGCGTGCGTATCGCCATGCATCAAGATACTCAAACCGCCAAGGTTCCCTGAAGCACAAGGTCTCGCGAGCTGAAGCCCACACTCACCATGACACCTCCTTGAGGCAAACGCCACGTCTGCGCAACGACATCCCAATAGCTCAAGTCGCGCCTACACAAGTCGAACTGGATCCGAGTCGAGCCTCCAGCCGGGAGCGTAACCTTCTCGAAGCCTCGCAAGCTTCGGACAGGGGCAGCCGCTTCGTCTGGGAACGCGAGATAGAGCTGTGCGACCGTTGCTCCGTCTCTCTTGCCGGTGTTATTGACGGTCACATCGACAATCGCGAGTGTAGCCCAAAGCTCGACATTGCCGCCTGGGAGAATTGGGGCGGCTGGGTTCGGTGTTCGAGATGCGTTGGCGACTACGATGTTGGTCGTCATGTTGGTCAGATTGAATGTAGTGTAGCTGAGCCCGAAGCCAAACTCGTATGCAACGCTGGAGTTTGCGGCATCAAACTCCTTGTAGTCGATAAGATTGCCCTCTACAAAGTCCGCTTGCCATGCATCAGGATTGGTCGCCGATGCGAGCGGCGCACTGGTGACGAGGTTTTTGGCGTAGTCGGTCTCGTTGCTGGCGATGGTGTATGGCAGCTTTCCAGATGGGTTCACGTCGCCCCATAGAATGTCTATGATCGAGTTGCCCGTATCCTGACCGGGCATGTGTGCGGCCAAGATGGCAGTGACATTGGGATGGTTCCGCCATGGAAGGGTGTTTGGCGCAGCACCATGCAAAACCACAACTGTGTTGTTGCACACTTTTGCGGTTTCTTCAACGACTTTGGTTGAGTTCCATTCCGCGATCAAGGTGGTACGGTCTTCGCCCTCGCTTGCCCAGGACTTGAGGAAAACGACACATACATCCAACGGGAGTGGAGCGATCGAGGACATGACGCCGCTGACGATCATATCATTGCTTGTGATGTATT
The DNA here is from genome assembly GCA_022559985.1 of Parastagonospora avenae f. sp. tritici 18332-5. Taxonomy (NCBI): domain Eukaryota; kingdom Fungi; phylum Ascomycota; class Dothideomycetes; order Pleosporales; family Phaeosphaeriaceae; genus Parastagonospora; species Parastagonospora avenae. The sequence goes on from JAFJTR010000109.1 coordinate 18,889, forward strand.
GCACTTGTGCGCGGTAAGATCGCGCTCGAGCTTTGATCGCCTCAAGCGGTGATACCAAGGAAGAGAATCTGCCAGTTCCACTTCCACCGCCAACTGCAAGAGTCCCAATGTCATAGTCCGACTGTAGATATTGGCCTTCGGTAACGTCTGCCGCATCGTTACCGAACACTCCGATCCTCTTGGGTTGCCGCAACGGCAGAGAGCCATTAGCGTTCTTCAATAGGACGGTCCCTGCTGCACCAAGCTCTCTAATGAGTCTTTCGTGCTCTTCCTTTCGAACGTCAACAACTGGACCCAGGGTGAAGTTGTTAACGTAGTTTTGACTTGGGAAGAAGCCAAGCTTTGGAGTGTAGCCGTCGATGGGTGGGAAGTTGGCGTCCTGGCCCAGGTAAAAATATGGCGTCATGATGCGTAGAACCATGTCGTCGACGCGCTGAACAGACAGCGTGCCGTTGTTTCTGAACATTTCTTTGATCAGCAACCTTCGTATGGCTTCTACAGCAAACACAACACTTACACCGCAATGGTCACATTGCCGCCAAAAAAGGACGACGTTCCACTTGTGAAGCCGATGCCTCCAGGCATGTCCATATCCTGCTTGATGTGAGCAGGTATTATTTGCGATGATTGAAGCACCAGATAAAGCGCGAAATGTACAGATGGGGGCGACATCGACGCATTTGATGGAAGAACCTACCAGTCCAGCTTGAATTGAGGCAACACCCGAGTGAGTCGCTGCCCAGTCAGACATCACGTAGCCTTGGAATCCGAGCTCCTCCTTAAGTAGCCCATTCAGGGTCTTTGAGTTCTGGCACCCGTAGCTGTTCCACCATTAGTCAAGAGTGTTAGTCGATTCGACCAAGTAACTTGCCTGCCATTAATGCGTTGATAAGAACACATCACGGACGAGGATCCAGCCCGGATTGCATTATAAAATGGCCATAGATAGGTTTCGTGCATGGTCTTGCTCACATTGTTAGCTTCGGCTCATCCGCTTTGGCATAAGACGCACCTTGTCGTCGATGTTCGAGCTCAGTGCCTCAATGGTAGTACCGTTGCTCGTCGACGGATTCCGCTGCGTCTCCTGCTCATTCAATATATAGTGCTTGACGCAGGCCTGCACACCCGTACTCTGCATGCCGATGATCGAGTCTTCGACAAGAACGCCGGAGAGATACGCGTCGGGACTAAATCCTTCCCAGTTGCGACCACCAAAAGGCGAGCGCCCAAGAGGGCCCACTACCGGTCCGAGAGCAACATGTGAGCCTTTCTCGCGGAACTCGGTGGCCATGTAGACGCCGCGCTGATGGGCTAATTCACGGTCCCAGGATGCGGCGACGGAGAGTCCGGCTGGGAAGACGGATGCTTCGACTGCTTGGCGGATCGCGAGTGGACCGTCTTGGAGACAAAGACCACTGAAACCCAGGCGCTCGATGGGCGCGATGTTGCCGACACATGGACCAGGCGTGCCTGAAGAAAGGGGTTAGTACAGAGGATGAAGTCCGCTTGTATCGTGGGTGGAAAATCATGAAGGCCTTGAACCGTTGGACATACCAGTGACCATTCGAGCCTTCTCTTCAATCGTCAGCTTTCCCACGAACGCCCGGGCTTTCTCCAATGCCGCTTCCCATCCTCCAGCACCCGTGATATTCGCTGACCTCGAAATTAGCAAGAGTAATGACCAGTTTCACTTTGCCGCCGACTTACGTGAAGGATATACGGGCGGGCTCGTGTTGTACTGAGTGTGTGTGAAATTGAACTGGGCCGCAACAGCCGTGGCGCAACTGAGCGAAACGAGCGAGCGCAACATTATGGAAGGGATGAAAGTCTTTCCCGGCCTTACGCTTGACTATGCAACACGATCAAGATGTACCGGGTACTTTGCACACCTTTTGTACGCTGACATGCCCGCGACATAAACTTCGCCGATCCTGCTCTTTCTACCAACTCTTCCTCTCCACATCCCTAACTGCGGGGTAATTTAAGTCCCTATGCTTCCATGGGTACCTAGAGAGAATAAGATTGGGTCGACCACGTTGATGTTGGTCATTGTCGCATGACATCAAGTTCTTCGGCACTTGCCCGCGCGATTCGGGTTTCCACGTGGTGGAGACCGACCACAGCAGGTTATGGCAATCCCAGCCCCATCGCAACACGGTATCATGTACAGAAGGAGACGAAGAGATGGATGAAAGTTCGGAGACGCTTCCTGTAAGAAGTCTAGAGAGTTTATTGACATGCGGGGAAATACGAGTAGCGGACCCGGGCGCGGCTAAACTTCGCATGCACTTGTAGCGCCGACCGACTCACCCACAGAACGTCATCTGCGCATGCAGCAATTCGACGGTGATCGCAAGAAGTGCCGAGGAAAGTAAATTGTAGGTTGTGTTAGTGTGGAGGTTACATATATGAGGAGGAAGGTCCAGGACTGCGCTCTAGCGGTAAGCAAAGGTAGTTATTATCGAGCCGCTCGCACGCCTGGCGCGGTGGACATCAGCTGCACTTTCACTCAGGTCTTGCGATTTTATGTGACTTGATTCATTCCATCACTGCTGTCTCTGTGGCGCCAAAGTCTCTCGCCTACACGTTCTAATCAATATCTGTCTCTAAGCTCCGATCTGATTCTTTCTTCCATCCGACAAACCTTTGGCACAGTCCTGCTGCACCTCCACATCCGATTCATTCTACGGCTCGAGGGAAAGCATCCAAACACAATAGCCAGACGGACCATGTATCCAGACACATTTGTGAATAGCCGTCATGGCTAGACTGCCACCATATAGTGCCCATGCATAGGCCCGATCTTATGTCTAATATTCAGGTGAAATCCCGACTGCCATACCATAGTCAAGTTAGTACATGGGCCACTCGAAAACGGCGGTGGGCCATGCACCTCCGACACCCACATGAGCGCAGGCGGAATCTGCGCCCATTCGGAGATACGCGACCTCTGGGACTCCTTGCCGTAGTCAGCCGGGAGCCAGAGATGTTCGTACTCAGGCTTGATGTGGAACCAGACACACGCGTCGTAGCAGTTAGTGGAGGCGATCTCAAGCTTGCTGATGGCATTTTCGAAGAAGGCGGCGTCGTATTGGAAGAGCGGGTGGGTGTGGTCAGTTCTCCCGCGGATTGTGTCCATGTACTTGCTGTATAAGGTAGTGTTGTGGATAAAGAAGCGGAATCCGGGATTTGCGCGACGTAGGCGAACGATGGGGAGGATGTCGTAGTATGTTGCATCTGGACTTCTGCCGCCTGAGCAGGGGATGCAGGCATATGGCCTCTTCGTATAGCCACGATGGGGCTCAATTATCAGGGTTCCGGTCGCGCCTCCGACTCCTTCGCAGAGCCATGTCTTGGTGTAGGCATCCACGTCGGCGGCTTCCGCATGAATGATCGAGTTCTTCTTGTGAACAAGGAGAAATTCCTGCCGGAGTTGGCGACATGTCTGCGTCAGTGCCCGACCGGGAGCCTTGCCTTGCCATGGATTGGCCTCGGGCAAGACTGGGTCATGGATCATGACGACCTCGGTGTCCTCGAGGCAAAGTTTGTAGAAGGCATTATGGAGTTCGCCAGGAAACGTGAACAGGCGGGAAGCGAGGTTGGTGGCTTTGTTGTCTTTTCGGGCAGCCTCGCGCTCAAGTTCTCGTTTGGCAACGCGTCCCGAGCGGCGGGTCTTGGAGGGGCGCGTGGCGTCTTCGCTAACAAAATCGCCATCTGAATCCAAATGCTCTTATATGCAACTCGAGACGACTCGAGGACTCATGCGCCCGAAAGTCTCGGTCTTCTATCAGCAACATGATCTTCCAGACCTCGAATTTTCTGGAAGTGCCACCTTTGTTTGCTGCGCTTCTACGCGGTCAACCGCCGTGGCAAATTCGTCGAGGCGATACCCAAGAATCAGTCCATGCAGCTTGACATGTTAGTATGATTTTTTCTTACTAGAACGAAGATGGCACCGGATCCCGAATTCTCTTGATCCGATTTCCTTCGACTAGGAATGGTGAAGACGTGTGGATTGCGTCTCGGTGCGCTGAGAAGAGGGATCAAGATGGGTTCCGATAGCGAGAACTTTTGCCTTCAATGACAAGAGCTTATTGCGTCTGTCTTGTCGTGCAGGAAGGGATATACCGCACCTGGACGACATGACACGGCAAAACGCACTCGTGATATGAGAGTTCAATGCCAATACCTTCAATGTCCTTGTTGCAGCGTTCATGAGGCGAGAGTGGTCAATCACCGTAGCGTTGTCTTCTAGGCTGATTGAATCGCACTCCGCAAACCAGGTTCGTCGATATTGCACTTTGCGCATCCCCGGATTTGCAGCGCCCACGTCCACGTCGCCGGTGCGCATGACGCATCTCCGTCGCATACATTTACGCAGTCGGAAGAGTGTGCAAATACACGCGCGCCTTGTCACAGTCCATCGATTCTTCGAAACTCACCATCTCGCGTGTGTGAGGTGAGGTGAGGTGGGGTGAGGTGAGGTGAGATGAGATGAGTTCGTGCCTCCAGACGTCCAAGCGCCCCCAACGAGGCAGTGCCACCCGACCCACCCGCCAAGCTCCCCGACGTCCATCCGTTTCGTCACTCCCTTCCAACCTCAACCTCACCTGCACCTCGCCAACAGCGTCACGATGCGCGCCATACCCCCCCTCCTAGCGCTCCTCGCAATCGCCGCCGCCGACGACCTCGTAACCAAAGGGCGCATCAAAGTACAACTCTTCGCGGCGCCGGCGTTCGTCTCGGAAGTGTCGGTCGACGCGTATCACGACCAGTGTTTGAGCCTGGACAACAATTTGTAAGACGCTGGAGTGCGGTTGGGATGCGGGCAGGGGCTAATGTGGTCATAGGATCGATGGGCGGGTGCAGAGTCTGCTTGTGGGCGGGCATGATGTCGCGACGGTGCTGAGGCGGGATGATTATTGGAATTGCCGGTTCTTTGAGTAGGTTTTTTGCGCAGAGGGGGGAGGGAAAGGTCATGTGATGTTGTGCTAATGTGCGGTAGTAATTACGACTGTGTTGAGACGGACGATTGTCTTACGATCCCCGATGGGGCGAATAATCTGGCGAGTAAGGGATGGGGCACGAGGATTAAGAGCTTGAAGTGCAAGAACTTTGAGACGTGAGTGTGGGGATGAGGGGTGAAAGGAGAAGAGATTGACATGCATTGCGCTTGGAGTTTGGCGTTTCCATTCAGGCGTTCAGCGTCGTATACCCGCAGAGCGCACACACATGACAAGTCGGGCGGCGGGGCATGACATGGGCTATCGAAGTGCTCGATGCCTTCATATTTCGCACCAGGGAAAGCAATATCTAGATTCTGTATAATCATAACTTCATAATCGACCTGGGTATCACTTCACTTCACTTCACTTCACTTCACGCCACGCCACACTATGCAAACTCATAAATCAATCAGATCCGGCTCTCCATCCCCGACCCCCCTCAGCAGCACAATCATATTCCCGTTCCCCGCCGCCTCCCCAATCTTCTCCCCAAACTTCAACAGCCTGCCGCCCTCGACATGGAACACGCGCAACTTCTCCTCCTCCCCGCCTCCGCGATTATTCACATTCTGCACCTGCAGCGCCTTGGCCGCGACGTCCAACACCCTGCCTACCGTCCAGTCTTTATTGTAGAAGAACTTGCCCGTCGGGTACTTTGCCTTGGTGGTATCCGCGCTCGCCTCCACATGCAGATACACGCGCTTGTCCGCGGGCACACTCGCCTCGCCCTTTGCCGCGCGCTTGAGCGCATTGATTTCCGCCTGCGCATTCGAGGCCGCCGTCTTACTCGCGCCGATTCCCAGAAACCCGCCGCTTTTTTTCGGCGCGCGCCGCTTGTCGTCTTCCTTGCGCTTGTTCTCCGCCCACAGCTTCAATTTCTGCAGGGCACTGATGCGCGCGCCTGGCGCTGCAGCCCCGCGGCGCGGCACGTTTTTGCAGTCGTGGTCTTCGGGCATGCGGTGCTTCAGGCAGTAGCTGCGGGCGCAGGTGGCGCAGTGGTTGGCGGGCATGCGCGAGGTGTTGATGAGGGTTTTGCAGGCGTGTTCGAAACATTGCTGGTCGTGGGTATAGAGCGAGGGTTTGGGCGGTAGGCTGGGGGAGGAGGACGAGTTTTGGGCGGCGCGTTGGCGCGCCCAGAGGCCGGCTTGGGGGCATTTGTGCGCGTGTTCGGTGCGGTGGTCGAGGCAGTATGTTCTGGGGGTGTTAGTGGTCGGCACGATGGGTTGGACAATTTGGGAGGGGAAGTGTACCCGCGACAGCTTTCACAGCGGAATGGGAGAAAGTCGAGGACGTGGCAGTATTCCATTTGGCAGTGCGCCCCGACGGCTTCCACGTCGCCGCCCTTCATCTCGGTGAAGGTTTCCGAAGTCATGGTTGCGACGCAAGGCTCAAGATGTTATATTGACTGAGGAAGAAGCTGACAGATCTCCTGACGGAAGGAAAGACAGAAGGAAAAGAGACCGAGAACCCGCAAGAAGCGTCAAGAAGGCGGCGTGCTTAGGCAAACGCGCGCTGACGAAGTGCCATGCGAAGGCATGTGGCAAGCCCACGCGATATGCAGGGCACCCGCGCTAGTCTGATGGCGGTTCGTGCCGAATTATCCGCCACACTTGATCGTGAACAACCTTGAAACAACAAAAGCCGATCTCGTTCTACTTCTTTCTGTGGCTGAGTACAGTCTACTTCGCGTCCTGGTACCGGGAGACTTGTGGACCGTGGACGATCGACTAGCACTGGACACATCCCGAAGAGGCTTTCCCCGTGTCTATTCTCCTGCAAATCTGCCACACAGAACTCGCATATTTCTTCATGTTTCTTCTTGTTTCCTTACTTCCTGCAATCGTGCGGATCTAACACAATAGCTATCACGTCACTTCACAATCATTTGCCCGATATCGATGCGAATTCAGCCTCATTCCAATCTCATCTTTCCAGTCCCATAAGCGCATACAGTCAACAAACACACTTCCGCTCAACTCCAGTACCAACCGAGTCCTACGAATCGCCGTCCGCGTAAGCATGTACAGTGCACCCTGACGCATCGTACTTAGAGTAAGCAGAGATACGGCACGGGTGGGCGCAGCTTGCATGTGATGTTATGCTTCCCCACATAATCAGGCAGCCGCATTCCCGCGCTGACTTCCTTGAACCATACGGACGGTCTTACGCACAGCAGTCATATCGAGACGAGACTCACACTCAATCAACGTCCACACAGTTCAATTTCACCCTTCTTGCGGCTATCAAACCACTCTGACACCCAAACACCGAGGAACAGATCCTGCGATACCAACATGGCAGATTCTCGAGAGCTTCATATTATCTCCAGCCTCACGTGGCCAGAAGCCTCAGTAAACACAGCCATTCAAGAAATAATCACTCTCACGTCCGCAGCCGCATCATCTACAACAATCTCAAAGACCGACGCCCTTTCCACGCATCTTGACAACACCTGGCAAGCTCTCATGGAGCATGTTGTCGCAAATACTCAGCCATCGCAGCAGACAGCGCTGGTAGACTTCGTCCGCACCCTGCAGCAGCAGAAGGTTGTCGATCCAGCGACAGGCGATCAGTTGCGTTTCGACCCAGACTACAACAAGCTACTCTGGACAGAAGTACCCCTCTTCGGCATCAACGTTGCAGACTACTGGCACCGTGGTATGCAATCCCACATATACTACACGCCCTCACAGATCATAACTCATTATACTCAGACCCCGAAAACGAGACCAAATATATGAACAAAGTCGCCTTCCTCGCGCAGCTAACTTCTTCTCCCGCAAACTTTGATCTCGAGCCAACGGGCCCATTCGACTTCTCCCTCTACGCCCTCTGGGACTTCCGCTCGGCGTTTGAAAATACGCGTGCACCCACCACCACTCTGCTGCACGCCGCGTCATTATGGATGATCCACGCTGCAGACACGCTGTACGAGAATGTCCGGGCGAAGCGTGACTTCAGGCATAGGGCGAGTAATGGCAATCCTGCTAGAGAGGGCGACGCGTATCGTAAGTCGAGGAGGTGGGTTGGGTTAAATCAGGAGAGGTGGGATGTTTGGGTCGAGGGATTGGAGAATGGGAGAGCGGTTGAGGATGAGGAGGTAAGAGTGTTGGTGGAGGAAGCTTTGGGGCAGGTTGAGCGGGTGGAAAGGCAGGAGTGGAGGGTGGAGAGGGAGGAGATGTATGCTTGAAGAGATGCTAGTAGGTAGCGTTCTTAGGCAGGTTTTACTATTAGGACTATGTGCCTTTCAGTTTCCTCGCGTCTCATCTGGGTACCGGCATTCTCGCGAATCGCTGAAATCCACACGATCTTCACAGTCGATGTATGGCGTCCGCACTGTGTTGATTGGCAATTGTATGTAGAGAAGGTGGCATTACACGCGAGGCAAAAGACCACAAATTTTGGCAAGCCCTCTTTTCAGTCATTTCCATCTTCGGTACCTTTCTCTGACGCCTCTGCGCAATATTGGGTCAATCTGGCTAGGTCCTCTTCGATGATCATCCCAATTTCTCTTATCTTGACGTTCTATTCTACACAAAAAATTTCGTGAAGTAGATTTGGGAATTTGGCGCTATTTGCTCGTTTGGTTCTGAGGGTGCAACTGCAAGAGGATCACTGGTCTTGCATTTCTCGTGTTCACCGCTCCAAAGTTAGGGCCTGGTACTAGCTAGATGATTTCAGTGTCCTGGGAAGGATTGATCCCGGGCTTGAGTGAGCCAAGGCCGCCATATGTCTTACCGTAATTGCACTAGCATGAGTCAGTCTCAACTGAAAGCCAGCCATAATCACAAGGTATGTGACTAACCTTGCCTCGACAAAGTGCTGTTCATGGTGAGTCCTGATTACCACAAATCTTCGCATTTGGAAAAATGACCTTGTTGTCCGTACATGGCAATGCTCATCATCACGTGAGCTGCTGATGCACAGGCCTGCAGGCCTGTGCGCAGCAGAATTATATATAAACGCGTTCGTACGATAGATAGAACATCATCAATCTGCAACAATATACACTCGTAACTTGATCAACCATACCGTACAATAATGTACACCCACTTACTGCAACTATCGCGCTGCAGACGAAGTGCTACTAACATCCTTAATAATAACTTGCTAATAGAGCTTATTAGTAGAGCTTCAACGCTTGAGCTTCTCAGATTAGTGAGTACAGAGGTAGAGGGCGCGTTGTGGCGATCTCCGCGCAGTGTTGCAATGTAAGCAGTTGGGAGCAGGAGATGAAGTATGATGTAAGGGGTATCGTGTTCTCATGACCGAGAGGTCTGTGATGAAGGCTTATATACATAGAGTGGTGGGCTGATTGGCTGGTGGCTAGTCCACGTGACCATACAAGGTACCCTGGGCTTACATGCAACCTACGCGATGCGGCTGTTCCACTCTATACGGCCGCAGATTGTCAACGCCTTGTCTAGCGCTGCTAGCAAAATACACATAAGCTTTGACGGCTAGACGACAAAGGGAGGGACGCGAGTTGCTCACTTTGCCACAGCATCAGGTGAGATCCACGACCTGCCTATCGCTCTGCCGCAGCTCAACGGTGCCTACACTGGTGAGGCGATTGCTACAGCTGTTGTTGCAACACTGCAGGCATACGGGATCACGTCAGATACGCTGGGTTACTTCGTACTCGACAATGCTAGCAACAACGACACTACGATCGCGGCTGTAGCGCGCGAGTTTGGAGACTTCAACCCGACGCAGCGCCGCCTCCGCTGCGGCCCTTATACAATCAATCTCATCGGGCAAGGGCTCCTCTTCGGAAAGGATAAGGACGCCTACAACAACGACGCCGAGCAGGTGGAGGAGGAGGAGGCGCTCATGCAACAGTGGCGAAAAAATGGCGCTCTTGGCACCCTGCTCGCCGTCATCAACTATATCAAACCCCCACAGCAGCAGCAGCTTTTTGCTGACTGCCTGCTCGCCTCTAACAACGACCTGCCCGCCAGCGCTCGCGTTAAGATACTTCGGCCGATCAAACCCGTTATTACACGCTGGAACTTATACTACAACGCCCTTAAGCGCGCAACTTATCTCAAAGGCGGCTTTGATCTATATATTGAAAAGCACGTAAGCCGCGTTGCCTACGAGGAGCGGCGTGGCATCAAAACGGATACACCGGCGTGGATGAGGTCAGGCGGGCTACAAGCAGCTGACTGGGCGGTGATTACTGAGTATCAACGCTGCCTGGAGCTACTCAAAATCACTACAAAAAGGTCAGAGAGCTGTGGCAAACACTATGGCAGCAACCTTGGCGCGATCTATGACATTATACCCGTTTTTGAATACTTACTCTATTAACTTTAAAAGCTAGCTGAGCCATTTGCTAATGTAGTTCTTGACGCACACGAGGAGGCGCCTGAAGATCACCTTCATATAAACCTCCGCAACGCTTGGCTGAAGGCCGAGGAGTACTACGGCAGGCTTGACGACTCACCGGTATACTACGCTGCTACCTGCCTCCACCCGTACTATAAGTACTACTGCGAGAACTCATGGGAGCACAAGGATGGCTGGCTACGCGCTGCAAACGCTGGATTTCAAGAGTTGTGGAGGTCATACAAAAAGGCGCCGCCAAGTCCTCCACCTCAGCCAACTCGTACAGGCGCTATCGACGACGTGATTGAGGCTCTCACTGCGCGCCGCAACTGCGCAAGGAGCAGCGGCAGCGATGAGTATGATCGCTGGCGTGAGGAGGAGCCGAGCTGGAGTACAGCAACGTATCACGCCGATGACAACGCTGTCCGATACTGGATGACGAAGGCGCCAAAATACCCACAATTGAGCCGTTTTGCAATCGATATACTGACCATCCCAGCTTCTAGCTATGATTGCGAGCGACTATTCAGCGAGCTTGGCGATCTATTGGAGCCAATGCGCCGCGCTATCGGCAGTGAGCTGCTCGCTGCCCTCCAGCTTATACGCTCATGGACCCGCGCCGGATACACCTACGACGACGCCAGGCGTAGCAAAGATGACGGCGGTGACAGCAATATTGACGACGAGGAGCTCGCCCGCGAGTACGGTATACAAAACTGGGTAGAGGATGATTATGGCGATACCTGAGGCGTCGGGCAGCCGCCAGAAACTCAACACCAAAAACGCCAAGACTTTTACACAACACCAAATATTTGCAAATATACCAGAAATAACTCCTCAAACAACCAAACAAGCAAGCAAATACGCTCCCTCTGCCAAGCCTCTACCAAACAAGCAAGTATGGCGGCCTATACTTGCTTGATTTATTTGTTGCGGAGTGTGCTCGTCAAGAGGTCTGCACGAGCAGCACAACAACGACAGACAATAGACAATACTTTGTTTTGACTGCATTTTCTACACTGCAACATTATTTATAGTAGAATGACTATGAATCGAACTCAGATATGACTACTTGTATCTCAGAGTCATCGTTGCATGAGTGTTGCTGTTGAGTCCGATAGCTGTTTCTTGCGCCGTGCGTAAGGTGAACGTTATATTGTGGTTACACAAAAGTTACAGAAGCGTAGATAGGCTGTTTACTGCGTCATGTAATTCAAATAGCACGTTACAGTTTCATGGCTATTTAAGTAGTGATGAAGACTGAGTGAGACTTATGCGCCAATTGCACTAGGTGTGATTTGGTACAATCATGGAGCTTTAGACAAAGATCGACACCAACACCAAACTGCACACTTAGCTCCGAGAGGCGTCATATACGTCAGGCTCTCTCTTTATGTACCTATCATAGTTTGAGGGACATTCCTAAGAAGCATTTATAAATCTTCTCTGGAACGAAGAGTTTGTCATCGGAAAAGTGACTCATATGCTGATATGCTGCTAGCGATTCAAATTTACGGACCACATCTGTATACATTGTAGCAATCGCTAGAGTTAGCTACCAGCAGGTGCGGCTACACATATTGTGATTCCATGAACTATAGCCTCCTGGGTCGAGGTTGTGGTCTAAACGGAAACAAAGTCGATGACCTAAGCGGCCTGAAAGCTGACGAAAGGGGAGAATATTTTTACCACTTAGCCTCCTAGTCTGTCTGTAGTGAGATCAAGTTTGCGAGCGATGGAAGCTATACCAGATTAAGCATAGCGCACCAGTGCTAGTGTGAAAACACGCTCGTGTGATAGCTTCGCTTTCTCCTACCACACCGGACCCGTACAAATTGACAGTCCGACATGGAAGAAAAGAGCGATGCTGTTCTGGAAGGCGTCTTTGGTAAGATCAGATGATGTCTCCACATGCTGAATACCTGCTGATCCGGCGTTGTTTAGCCGTCGAAAAACCGGCCTTCGTGTCGTCAGCAGATGTGTTGCAGAAGCTGCAATCAACCTTCGCGGTATCAAAAACTTTTGCACCACTCTTAAACAGCCAACCCAAGCGACCCAGTAAGGGTGACGATCAAGTCTTCAAAATGGGCCATGGCGGCACATTAGACCCGCTGGCCGCCGGCATTCTGATCGTCGGAGTTGGAAGAGGGACCAAGCACCTTCAAAACTACCTGGCTTCCAGTAAGACGTACGAAACGGTGGTGCTGTTTGGTGCAAGTACCGACTCCTATGACTGCACTGGTGCGATAGATCAACGAGCGTCTTGCGAACACGTGACGAAAGAGTTGATTGAAGAGCGCCTTGCGCGATTTCGTGGGACGATCATGCAAGTTCCCCCGGTGTACTCGGCGCTAAAGATCAATGGCATCAAGGCCTGTGAATATGCGCGCGAAGGCAAAGAGCTTCCACGAGAGCTGGAGAGTCGAGAAATGAGTGTCGATGAATGCACTTTGTTAGAGTGGTACGAGGGCGGGCAGCACAGCTTCAACATCCTGGACGATGGAGGGCTTGCGCGAGCACCTGTTGCTCGTATACGACTCACAGTGTGCTCTGGATTTTATGTTCGGAGCTTCGCGCATGATCTAGGGATTACGTGTGGGACGAGATCGCATATGGCCGCATTGCTTCGAACGAGGCAGGCAAACTTTTGTATCGGAGATCCAGAGCCTTCATCAGAACTCGTCACTGCACTCACCTATGCCGATCTTGAAGCAGGAGAAGGCGTGTGGGGACAGAAGCTGCACCCACAGCTGGAAGCCTGGGTTGCGGCGAACCCCAAATTGACCGGGCACGTCAATGGCAGAGACTGTGATGCCAAACGAAGGTTCATGGAAGAGAAGGAACTCAGACCGAAGCAGAGATTCCGAGGTGGGTGGGTGGCGGACACGAAGAAAGAGAGGATTAAGCAACAAGGTGGGAAGTACAAGGGCAAATGGGGGCGAAAGGTGGCGAATGACAGCACTACACCAATCGACGCAAGCATCGGTGATCAGGTCCCGAAGATTTCAGAGGCAGCTTCATTGTTCCCGGCTGAAGGATGATAGAGCCTCTTGACAGCTTATCATGGCGTGTAAAGCCAGGGCTTCTCGCCGCCCGTCGCTTCCCATCTCCTCAACACCCTCCGATTATGGACCACGTACACAGCTTCCTGTACGATCGCAAAGATCATCCCAACGGCCACCATGATGATCTGAATCCTCAAGCCTTTGCTGTAGAATGGAACGTCGTCGCCACGGTAGTATTGCGTACCTACCATCAATCCTGAAATGGCGCTCATGACCCACATCGCGATGCTGATGCTCCTCTCGCCTGCTTCTTTGCAATTCAGCTGCACCCACGAGTTATGCACCGGATGGTACCCAATCGCAAACGCATTGACCGCTGTCCAAAGGCCCCATCGAGACCACTTCCCGACCAAAGGATGCACCGAGCGCGCAATGATCAAGACCGTCAGATAGCAGATATGAGCTATGACCACAGCTAGCCCGCGCCTGTTGGTCTTGTCGGATAGCCAGCCGAAAAAGAAGACAATTCCTAGAGCAAGGAAGCCACCGACGGACGCTAACACGTTTGCCTTAATTCGATCGAACCCCAATGCCATGATGATGGTTGGAGTGTATGTGGTGAGCGACGACCAAGTCGAGAACACAGCGAACGTGGAGAGGAAATGTGGCCAGCGACGATAGTGCTTCACCGTCTTCCACACGAGTGAGAGCGGGATATGAAGACCTTGCGATCTGATCTTTCGGTCAGGATCGTCCAGGAGTAGACGTTGCTGGAGGGCATCGCGATCACTTTCTTTAAATCGAATCAAGCCAGGCGAGAGGAGTGGGCGTGGCTGGTCAGGGCTCCCGGGAAGGAGAAAGAGCAATGCGACGCCGACACACATCGTGAAAATACCCTCCACTGGATGCGATCAGTCATAGGCGAAGCTGATTCGCCGCGTCTACACTTACACAAAAAGAGCCACTGCCACCCTGTCAATCCAGCTCGACCACCCAACTTCAAGATACCGCTTGCAAGAAGCGGACTTATGGCGTTGCCGCCAAACATGCCGAAGAAGAACACCGCGACTCGCTTCGCCAGCTGACGCTTTGTATACCATGTCGAGAGCGTATAAATGCCGCCTGGGATGTATCCAGCCTCACATAGCCCGAGGAACATGCGCGAAACCAGAAAGCCGGTCTTGTCATGTACAAAGACTTGCAATGTAGCGACAAGCCCAAAGATGATCACTTGAGTGGACATCCAGATCCGTGGTCCGATGCGCTGGAGGATGATGTTGGACGGAATCTCGAGAACAACGATACCGAGAAACATCAGTTGGTTGCCAAGGTTGATGGTGTTTGGGTTTACGTGGATGTTCTTCGCAAAGCCATCAGTGAGTGCGCTGGCCAAGTTCATGCGATCCAGTTGGAAAACGAGTAGTCCAAGGAAGAGTAAAGGAAGGACTGTGGTATCCACCCTACACACATCAGCCATAGCTCCAAGCACATTGACATAACACACTTCCTGTGAACTCGAAGAGCAGCGACATCGCTCACGTGATGAGAGGTATCGCTATCGCTCTGAGTAACTGCCTCGAACACACCTTTCTCTTGTGGCGCCAAATTGTCGGAATCATGCACCATCTTGTCGGTAGCGAGTCTGCATCCACCATCGTGGGGCAAATGCAACGATTATACAAGTTCTGTAAAGCACAAGTCATGGTCAGACCGTTGGATTTCATCATTTCACGGCACGTTCGCGACATCCTTCGCCAATATTCGGCGCTCGTCATCGGCCCATATTGTGCCGGCTACCATGCCGATAGAACGTTGAGAACTTGAATTAGACATGCCGTAACAATTTACAAGATGAGCGGCACGCGTTAAGCGAAGGCCCACGAGTCGTTATAGGATTGTTCTATGGTGTTGAGTGCTTATCAACAGGGGCCTACTCCTGATAAGACGCGATTACGCCATTTGCACAGCGCATGTCGCAAACTTCGCGACACCATCTTTGGTATAGTCCACGAGGCTGCCACGAGTAACGCAGGGTCTCGGGATGCCGATGGAGCTGTGCTGTCGAGTTGGATTCGTCTTCAGTCAGCTCTTTTAGTTTAGTCGCATACACATCGAGATTCCTTCGAACTCACCATCGCGACTCACCTCTTTAGCCACGCTTGTGCTTGTGGACTGACAACTATACAAAGATGAGAGCAGAACGTGTCGCGGTTATTGGACTGGGCCCAGGTGGCGCCATCACAATCGATGCGCTGGCGCAAGAGAAAGCATTTGGCACTATTCGCGTGTTCGAGCGGAGAGAAGCCCCAGGCGGTTGTTGGTACGTACCTAATACCTCCACCAAATCGCAACCATCTCAATATGAGGTTGTGTAACTAACTTAAGCCACAAACATGAAAATATCTGACACCAAACAAGGCTCGAAGATGAGGATCCGCCGCCCAATCTTGACGCTTCAAAGTTTGCAGCGCTTGCTACACGTGATGCGGATCTCCCGATCTCTGTACCAGTGCGACTACCGGCAAAATCAGCTCCGTTGAGAACTCAAAGATATACCGAATCATCGGTCTACCCATATCTGGAAACGAACGTTGACAGCAGAACGATGTCATATTCACAAGAGTCGATTCCAGGAGGTGCTAGCCCATTGTCAATATCAAAGCATGGAGAGGACACTCCCTTTCGCCACCATTCTGTCGTGCGCAAGTGGGTCGAGTCACTTGTTCGTCGAAACGGCTATGACAACTTTGTATCCTACAACACCACGGTGGAGTTGACTGAAAAGTTCGGCGCCGAGTGGAGACTGGTGTTGAGGAAACCAAGTGCAGCGACTGGAGAAGACGAGTGGTGGGAAGAGCGATTTGACGCAGTTGTTGTCGCAAGCGGACACTTCAACGTGCCATATATCCCCCATATTGACGGCCTAGCCGATTTCGAAAGAGCACGACCAGGTAGCGTGAAGCATAGCAAGATGTTCCGCGGGAGAGATGCCTACCGAGGGAAGAAGGTGATTGTGGTGGGTGCGTCCGTCTCGGGAGCAGATATTGCCTACGATCTCATCGGCGTGGCTCACGATCCAGTCTACGCCGTTGTGCTAGGTCACAAAGCCAATGGATACTTTGGGGACGTAGCATTCCAGCATCCTGGGATAGCCAGAAAGCCATCCATATCACATATTACCTCGACCAATGGCGAGCGAACAGTACATTTTGTCGACGGCACGTCAATCCGCGACGTCGATGAAATCATCTTCGGAACCGGTTACTCCTGGTCGGTCCCATTCCTACCGCAAGTCAAAGTCCGCAACAATCGTGTCCCAGGGTTGTACCAGCATGTTGTATACCAGGAAGACCCGACTCTTCTCTTCATCGGCGCAGTCGGTGCAGGTCTGACCTTCAAAGTTTTCGAATGGCAAGCGGTACTGGCAGCGCGTATCTTGGCTGACCGCGCGACGCTTCCACCACTGGAAGAGCAGCAACAATGGGAGAAGGACAGAATCGCGAAAAAGGGCGATGGACCTGGTTTTACGCTAATCTTCCCCGATTTTGAAGAGTACTTTGAGACGGTGAGAAAATTGGCGGGTGAGCCGAAAGATGGCAAGGGACGAAGTTTGCCGCCGTTCGACAAGGAGTGGTTTGAAGTATTCATGGCGGGACATGAGAGGAGAAAGAAGTGGTGGAGGGAAGAAAACGAGAGAGCAAGGCTGAGAGAAGTCGAAGCTCCTAGATCACTGCTGTAGCCTGTTTACGGCACTTCATCTGGTATGAGAAATTAGGCCTTCTCGTGTCATCACTCTCATGTTTCGGTCATTCATGATCCTGTTTCACAACGCGTGGCATACTTGCTTTATGCAACTTAACGTTGCTTCTTCGTAAAATCCAGTCTTACTCCAAAATGGCAAGGGGTACATGCTTGCATACATATCTGTAATTGTAGGAGGCGAACTGCTCCATACGTGAGAAAATCTCGCTCTCAGCCGCGTAGACCCCGCGCACGTCTAAGCAGCCCCACGCCCCTGGTCGTCAACATGTCAGCGTGCATCAGCTCGTTAGGCAACACTTCTAATCGGACCGTTCCACGCCCTGCCAGACACCATCGTGGCAATTGAACATGCGGTTAATCAACACAAAGACCGGTGCCCTCGAGGGATTCCTTGGTGAAGCTTGGTGAAGACATACCTGAATATGCCATTTTCTCCCACACTTGGGATGAGGGCGAGGTTAGTTACCAGGACTACCAGAAAGGCGTACATAAGACGAAGAAAGGGTACAGGAAGATCCAGAAGACATGTGATATCGTGGCTGAAGCGAAGATTGGCTGTACATGGGTCGATACATGTTGCATCGACAAGAAGAGCAGTGCAGAATTGTCGGAGGCGATAAACTCCATGTATCGATGGTATGCGCAAAGCAAGATTTGCTACGCATTCTTGTCCGATCTTTCTGGAGATGCAGACATCACCACTGATCTCAAATCGTGTTGATCGTAGGTGTGAGAAGCATCTGGCCTTTGCAATGTGTTGCACTACTGATCAATGCTTCCTTGCAGGTTCACTCGAGGCTGGACACTACAAGAGCTTATCGCGCCCGAGAAAGTCCTTTTTTTATGCGAGGTGGAATAAGCGCAGCTACAAAACATCCATTGCAGCGGAGCTGTCTGCAATCACGAAAATTGATCCGGCACTTCTCTGCAACCAAAGCTTACCATCCGACTTTTGCATCGCGCAAAAGTTATCTTGGGCAGCCAAACGGAAAACATCTAGCCTGGAAGACGCCGCATACTGCCTGCTCGGACTTTTCGACCTTAACATGCCGTTGCTATACGGCGAAGGAGAGAAGGCATTTCGCCGCCTACAGCTTGAGATTATCCACTCCACCCCGGATCTCAGCATCTTTGTCTGGAGTCTGCGCGAGAACACTAAAGTAGATAGAAGTGCGGATCCTGTGCTTTGTGGCATACTGGCCAAGTCTTCTGCCTCGTTCGAGGGTTGTAACAAATACCTCCGCGGCCAGCAGGGTAGCTACAGAGAGTCGTCCGTCACAAAGTTAGGCATAAAAATTCGGGCGCAAGTTTTTGGTAGACGCCTTGGCGAAAGGGGCGGTTTGGATGATGTGCTACTGCTCAATTGTACCGTCAATGGATACGCCATAGGTCTACGTCTTCGCCATGTAGGTTACGATGAGTATGTGCGTGCAGATCTGTTCACGCTTTACCAATACGGTGAAGGTACACTACAGACTACTCGTCCTGCCGAACGCCACCTCCTGATGACCATGAGCAAGAAGGACGTGTCTCACCAATGGAGCTTTCTTTCAGCGAGACGAATACATGTTATCCGGATTGCCGCACAACGGACGGCACTTCCATGGAGCCCATGGCCGGCAGACCGCTATGACATGGAGGATCAATTGTTCTTCATCACAGGAGACTCTGCTCAAGACTTCAACATGATCAATGTCACCTTCTTGATCCAATCGCCCCTGATCGCAACATCAGAATACAAATGGGTGCGGTGCAAGTTTATCGCAGTCGGGTGGTCAGCTGACAGTTTGAGCAAAGCACAATTTGGGATCGTTGAAGAAGACAAGTACGCTGCAAAGATACGCGCACTTCAGCCTCAGATCACAGATTGTAGTCGCAATTCAGAGCTTCTGGCGCATTATCTGAACAGGTACAAAGTCCCAAAAGCCAAGGCTGTAGGCTTTCCTTTACCACATCTTGGCTATGTCGCGCATGTCACGTTCTCGGCAACACGCGCTAATAGCCCTAGTGTATGCCAAAATAATATATGGACCATCTCGTTCTCATGTGTCCTTTGACCGACAAAGAGCAATGGAACACGACTGGAGTATAATAGAACGGCAGCAACCTGTGTTGATGCGTGCGCAATACACCACAGGCCAGGACCAGCAAATCAGAACACCAGCACACTAGAGGGCTTCTTCCCTTGCCAAGTGTTCATACCCAGGAATCACATAACCCCGATGCTGATGCCTGTTTAACGGTCTAGATCTCCTAGATTTCATAAAGACTGCAATGCGTCAGTGATCAAAATTACATTTTGCAAAAAAGGCAGACTGTTGACTGTTCGTATCGCGCGACAGGGATATTGCTGTACGCGGTCAAAGTATCGAGGGTATCTAGGTAGGCACGTACATAGTTGCGCATGACCGTCAGCTCGTAACAACTATAATCTAAATTACGGCAAAGAAGAGGCCATGCCTCATCAGCTTAGCCTTAACGTCTTTTTACCCTCTTGTCAACACTACGCCACAGCTTTCCACTTGTTGTTTTTCCTCGTATTGTAATGGAAGTTTTCCAAAGATAGCAGCGGTTTGGACCGTGATCCTTGAATTGTGGTTGGTGTCGAGCTGTAATCTCACCGCAAAGTTACTTCGCTTGCTTTGTAGGGATATCTCGGCCGGCGATCTCGGCGCAATATGACGTGCACGGCCCGAAGAAGTCAGCTTTCCGTGCTCAAAGGCTGTTTTCGACTTATTGGCCGATGCGACAATCAACGTTGATCGTATAAGAATTCGTCGCATCTTTTATGTTGACGACTCTGTACCTTTGCGCAACCACTCTACACGCTGCAGAACTACTCCCAACCTTTAATCAACAACCTAATACTCACGTCGCAATGGTTTCTTTTACCACACTCGCTCTTTTGGCAACCTCGGCCATCGCCGGCCCTGTGGCTCGCCAGATTGCGATCCCGAAACACTGGAACTGGCAAGTCGAGAACTGTGAGGCTGGCTGCAGTCGACGAGGCTGCTACTACTACTTCAATGTCACCGTGCCGTCCGTCGAGAATGGTCCCGCGGGTGTGAAGGCCTTGTGCAACGTCTATGAGCAGGGCTATGAGAACAGCTTCACAGTCCCTTCGACATACACAGACTGCCGTCTGCTCGAGGGCGTCAACAACGGCGTCGCGGCCAGACCATCTTTGAGGAAGTCCGATGGCAACGGATTTGGACCCCAGGAGATTGAAGTCAGCTTCTTGTATGCCGGATACGGGGATCGGTGAGTTGATATCTCTTCTTCTGACTCGCGATGAAGACAGAAGGCTGACGTGATATGACAGACCTGCCTACAACTTCTCAGGCTCCCACAAAGTCACGTACAACCAGTTTGTATCGCCACCTCTTAACTTCACTATTACTCCGACGAAGGTGTACGGCATCGCATGAACGGGGCAAGGGCGTGCAGTAGCATGATGTCTGCTAGACTTTGTAATAGCCTAGAGTTGATCGAAAGCTTTCCACGATTGTCTCCAGCCAACCAACCCAGAGTATAGTTTAATACCACAATTCAATGAGGAACGCCGCCATACGCTGCAGATACATCAGAAAATACCTTTCAAGACAAAAATTACCTTCATATATGCGACCCTAGCTTGCAACTAGTTATAACACCTGAAGAAATGAGAAACAGTATTTTAAGCTATAATTCATGCGTGCAAAAGGTAGGCTTTAGCGGGAACGGGCCATGATTCACTCATATATAGCTCTTCCAAACTCGTTGAACGAGCTCCTGTAACAGAGGCACTCCTACACGATTCTTGCAGGAATTTCTGCGATAAACGATCGCCTTGAACTATCCCAGCCATGACGGCTGGTTGTTATGTGCAAGTTGACACATTGAGTAGATATCATCGAGGCGTTGCAGTGACTCCAGTGAGAATCACGATGATATCTTTGAATATATTCGTATCGGACTTCGCTGCTACTCCTTATGTAGGCAAATATAATAGATAGACAAACGGAATGAGAACACGACGATATCAGTTGAAGCAGAACAAGCTCCTCCATCGCGAGCTCTTAACGGGCGTTTCCTCTTTCTTCTCTTCTTTCGACGCTACTGCCGTGTCGCGCGAGTCTCTCTTGGAGCCTGCTAGTCACGCTGACCATTGATGACCCTCTGGGCCAAGCTTTGCGCCCAAGAAGCCAAGTTTAAGGATTCTCTGCTCAGTGATCTCCAGCTTGTGCGCTTCCATTTCGTCTACATCCCCTGTATTGGTGTTAATGTTTGAACCAGCACCAGACGCACAACTTGAACTCACAATTGACACTGATGAACGATCCTTTGAGGTAATCGGCCTTGGGCTGTGCAAGGTACAGAGACAAGCCACCAGTCTGAATGCCCTTGTCGTGAGCAAATGGAGTGAGCTGATCGACGACCATGCCGCGACCTGACTCCGTTGCGGCGACGATTCCAGGATGGACGGTGAAGACCCGCAGGTTCGGCTGCTCTGCATCGAGGTATTCGGCCAGCTTGAGCATTGCCATCTTACTGCCAGAGTAGGCACTCATGCCAGGCGCCGTAAATGAGGCTCCTAGCGTTCCGATCATGATCAGGGTGCCTGATTCCACAGCCTTCAAGTAGTAGTGGGCAAGGATATAGGTTCCTTTGACATTGACTTCAAAGTCGCTAAACCAAACATTTGGCTCCAGATCTCCAACAGGTCCACCGACCATGCTGCCTGCGGCGTGAAGTACCACATTAACTGTACCGAAAGTGTCGACGGCTTGTTTGAAAAGCGATTGTACCGCTGACTCGTTGCTCAAGTCAGCCGTCACGCTGAGCACCTTGGTTGATGGGCTAATGGATGCGATGGCGCGAGCGGGCTCATCCAAAAGTTCTCTTTTCCTACCCACGAGCACAATGCCTTTGGCACCTGCAATAGCCCATGCGCGCGCAACTTCCTAAATCAATGTTACCGGATGAAGAGAACAAAGTCGATGGCTGGACTTACACCTCCTAAGCCACCTGTGGCTCCAGTAATGAGTATGGTCTTTCCTTTTGCGCTGATCGCAGGATTCTTGGGATCAATTGAAGGATAAAGATCACGCTTCAGCGACTTAGTCAGCTGGAATGGGGTGGTGTAGGCGTTGGGGTCCATCTTGATAGTATTATCGGGTGTGGAGATGCAGAGAGTTTGAAGACACCGTGTGAGAACGTTACAGTGATTGATTCGCTTGTACAAAATCTGATTGTAGTTTCTGCGATATGTTGGAGAAGATGAGCGACGGCCTTAAGTAAGCTGCAGCCTTGCTGTTGGTGTAAATGTAGTACCGAGCAGCTGGATCGCCCCGTGTATGCATTCGGGTAACAATGAAGCAAACGCCGAATTTACAATCATTCGGAATTCGGAGTGGTCGGTCTGGCGAAAGCCGTAGAGCCGAGTGCTTTGAAATACTGCATTTGTGGCTTGCATCACCGGGCGCCACAGCCAGTTGGCGTCTGGTCCATTCTTCATTGGTGCCCAGTGCAACGGATCAGCTCTAGCCTGTGATCAACATACTTTACTGAGATTCAAGAGGCACCCTTATTTGATTTGAAGGCCCCTCATTCGTCGCAATGTCCCCGTACCTTTATACCAAAGACAAGTGTATGTGCGTTGACGATAGTCCCAGGATTTATCATCCAATCAGTATGTTACGTTTCCCTGCACTTCACGTCCGGAACTGGATCGCTGCTTTCCACGCCAGGAGCACTGATGTTGTGCAGCCACCTGACTTGTACGCCCACCTGCATGCGGGAAGACTCGCAGCTAACACGACACAGCGCCACACCGTATCCATGCTGACTACATCTACGGATCAACATCGCCGTCAGATCTTATCCTCAACATCGGCTGGTGCGAACGGGAGGAACCGTGCGACCCACCATTCCGCTGGGCATGGTGGTGTCTTACATTATCGCTCTGCATTATAGCTTTACCCCGCAAGGTGCTTATTCTACGCCCCGAACTCAAGTTGACTAACCAGTAATCACGAGGCGCTGAGAAAAGGCTTATCCCATTTTTGATCGATTCCACTTTGCGTCAAATGCTTATTATTCGCTTTTTTAAAAACATGCACTTGTATTGCCCAAATTGATTTTGTCTAGATAACGAGCTTGAGAGTTTCGGATACCGACTGTTAGGTCGAGCTGACATCTTGTAGTCGCCCAGTAAGAATCCACTGCTTATCATTCGTGTAAGTATCCTTCCTTAGCATACCAAACTTGCGCTTCAGCCAGTCTCCGCTGGTGAGCTCTTCGCCTTCGGGCCCTGCCATCTTCAAGATAGTGTGTTCCTCGGGACGCTGCAGGTATGCAAATGAATACCGTGTGTCCATCGCCATGTGTGGCAGAGGGCCAACCCGGTGTAAAGAAGAGTGTAGAACACCTTTCGTCATCATGGAAAGAGCGTCTCCAATATTCACAATCGCACATCCTTTTTGTGCGTTTGCATAATTCCAGTCGTCTGATGAAGTGCCTTTAGGCAGGACCTGAAGCCCCGGCTGCGACGTGAATAAGACAGTCAGGCTCCCGAGATCGGTGTGAGGGACTTGAACGGCACCGCGCTCGCTCGCTGGTTGTGCGTGGTATTTGAGCAACCGCAGAATGCAGGGAGAAGAATGTCCCGCCCGATGGAAAGACTCGAGGCGGTGATCCATTCCAAGCCCGAGCTCATCGGACAATGCACTATGGATGGTCGTAGTGATTCTCTGCATGTACCTCATGAAGATGTCGAGTAGACCCATCTGTGAGTCAATAATGGCGGGCCTCGCAAACGGCATCTTCGTAGTCTGAAGAACACCGTCTTTGGGAATCTGAGATTCATCAGGATAAGTTCGTCACGGAGCCAGACAGCTTCGCGGCGCACTCACAGCCCAACTCTCGAATCCATCGCGGTTTCCTGCCACCCCTCCCACATTCCTCCCAATAGGCTTGTAGCTGTCAAATGTTAGCAGGGACGCGAACAGGCTCAAACGAACTAATCATACCCGTTGAGTTTCATCGGCCCTTGTTTGTCTACATCAAATTCCATCTTCTCGTCTTCTGAGATATTGAACAGGTGATTCTCCAGGGCGTATATACCATCGATCACACTCTGAAGACTGTCTCGTTCAGGTAAGTTTTCGAAATTTAGGTAAAAGAAGCCGTCCTGCTTTGCGGCAAGAAACACCTTTCGCTTCTCGGTTGCATCGCCGCATTCGAGCTTGTGGAAGTCGATAGTCTGGAACTTGGCCAAAGGAATCTCGCTAGGCATGTCGATGTCGGATAACATGTTGAAAGATAGACGTAGCAAGTTCGAATATTTGAAGATCTCCCTTGCACTAAAAGAAACGGCTCGCAGTGAATATGAGTACGAAAGGATGATATATGTTAGATCTTGTGCCATAGTGCAGCTAGGTTACCGCATAGTGCAACATCGTTACGAGGCGTAAACTGACCAATTTATAGCGTAACATTTTTGCGTAGTGTAATCGGACTGAAGCATAGCGTCGTATCTCTGTAAGACGTGGGGGTTGTTGGTCACACAAAAGAAGACAACTGGGTGCAAAAAACAGCACTGAAACTAACAGCCTTATCATACAAGGCCTACGCCGAACTGATAATAAAGCAAAGACAGTCTATCGACCATACTTCACTGGCTCTCCAGAAGTAGTACCCTCTACAGGCCTTTGTCAAAAGGTGACCCGGTTTGTTAGGACCTGCATCCAACGTCTGAACTGTAAGCAACAATAGTATACGATCAGAAATGGGGTATCTGTGCTCAATCGCATCGAGATCGAGATAGTACGGCCCAGTGCCCTTTTCGGTGAGTAGTTCACAGAAAGATAAGGATCGAGTTAACCGGACGGTTACACCGTGGCTTACACTTTCTATGGTTAATCGATCGAGATCTCTTTCTAAGGACTTTGCATAGGACGGAACTTGGCATGCTGTCACCCAGATAATCAATGCATAGCTCGCATACGGGATCATCACCGCATTCGGGCACTAAGATAACCTGAACCCTATCTATCCGAGATAAAGACGGTGAGGTAGTGCAAATATGCATGTCAGATCAAAAGTCTTAATCGGTTTTTTCATGCTTATGTCTTAAATGCACTGTATCATTTTTACCTGATCTGTACCTCCATGCAGATCAGCCTGCATGCACGTTCTCCTGCCACGCGAAACTGAACTTGTTCGCAAATCTTGCGACTTTGTCAATCCTTTCAATCTTACCTCCCCATTAAGTTCTATGCAGTATTCACTGCGATACACGTATCATCATGCCCACCGACACACAAGCAATCCACGATCTCAGCAAGGAGATCGCAGAACTTACGGACGAGTTCGAAAATACTTCCAAAGAGGATATGATAATCAAACGACAAATTCTTCTAGCCGCCGAGAAGCTCGCCATTGCTACAAGAGAACCTGACGAAAATGTCTACCATGTCGCGACACAAGTATGTGTTTGATTGGTTCGACGCAGAAAATATCTGCTTACACAATAGAGATTGCGCATAACGCTGCTTTGCGCAGTATCATTGCTATGGGCGTATTCGAGCAGCTTCCCGCTGACGACACGCCCGCAAGCGTTCAGGATCTAGCGACGCGCCTCGAAGTCAATTCAAGTCTACTGGGTAAGGCGAAGCACCACTCTCAACACATCATTTGCTAAATCGCCGCCATAGAACGCTTGATGCGCGCCCTTGCAAGCACTCACATGTTCAACAACCCCGCGCCAAACCAGTACGCCCACACACCACTCTCTCGCTGCTATCTCACCGCAGATTCGCGTGCCATGACGGCTCAGATGTACGATTTCACCTGCAAGGGCGTTTTTGCTATGCCGCAATTCCTAATCAGCAACAAATTTACCTCTGCGGGAGACTACGAGCGTGGGCCTTTTCAACTCGGCGCAAACACATCTCTTGGATTCTGGGAGTATTTGCATGCTGAACCGGAGCGCATGCAGCTGTTCTCCGCTGGAATGCGCGCGAGAACCACTATCGGCTCTGGCAAGGCTAATAGTGTGTTCCCCTTTGGTGAGGCGCTCAAAGGTTGCGTCGAAACGGACATTGCCATTGTCGATGTTGGTGGAGGGAGGGGTCAGGCTCTCGAGGCTATCAAGCAGGAATGGCCTCAGATCAAAGGTCGTTTGGTCCTCCAGGATCTCGCCCACGTCATCGACGATGGTGAAGAGAAAGGCCTGCCAAGTTGGATGGAGACAAGCCGAGCGAGCTTCTTCGAGCCACAAGTTCTTCATGGTACGTAATTCCTGCATCAGCAAATAACGCCTTACTGATTGCATGCTCAGGTGCACATGTTTACTACTTTCGTCGCATATTTCATGACTGGGATCAAGCCAAGGGTCGCGAAATCTTGCTCAAAACGAAAGATGCTATGAACCAGCATTCGAGGGTCCTGATTGCTGATATGGCGCTCCCTGATGTGAATGCACCGCGGGATATGGCGCTGCAGGATCTGAACATGATGAGTTTTGGTGGCATGGAGCGGAGTGAGCAGCAGTGGCGAGACCTCATTGCTAGCGCAGGGTTGGAAATGCGTAGCATCTGGTACGGTAAGCAAAGCGCAAAGCATGCCATAGTGGAGGCAGTGTTGCCCGGGTTCGAGGGTAAGGATTTGTATGTTACGAATGGTGCGGTGGCGAATTGAGAGGTGAAAGATGGATAGTGGTAAAGATAAATTGGTATCACATCGTCCATAAGACCTGCATGAATGCCTTGTCTTCCTCACTATTACACTTTGACAAGCGAGCTTAAAACGCGTGCTGTTGAAACATGGCCTCAGCCTCGGCGTACGCATCATACTCATAAATCCAAGGCTGTATCTTGGGGTGAGTCCTGCAAGCGTTAGTACATCGTGGCCTTTCCGTGCTTATGGCAGACAGCCTACCAAGGTTGGTCACTATCAGGGCCATATTCCGGTAACATTGAGCGCCCGAGTCTTTCGTCTCTGATCTGTTGCTCCACTCCGTCCGGCAAATGATGCTCCGTTCCCTGAGCAAAAGTCTCACGGACCAACTGGGCAACTCGCGGTCGGCGGATGGCATCATACAGAGCCAAAGCCTTAGGAATCTGAGTCGGCTCATTGACATGTGACAACAAATAGCCGATTGTTGCAGCATCCTCTAACGACGAGTTCGCACCCTGTGCCATGTAGGGCAGCATTGGGTGAGCGCAATCGCCACTACACGGACATCAGTTCTGCTGCATGCGCATTTGATAGATAGAATAAACTCACGCTACAATGAAGTGACCTTCAGCAGTAGTCCAACGAGGGAGAGGTGGAACTGTTCCGTGTTGTCTCATTAGCAGACCATCTCATTGGTCGACAGCATTGGAAGAGCGATGGAGGCCTTACGGTAATGCAGGCGCCACTTCAGGACCCGGTCTGCTTCTTCGATAATGCGGGTGAGACTGACGTTGTTAAGCGTGGCGTGCTTGTAAACAAGCAACGTAATACTTACAGCGGATCCCACCCCGCAAATAGAGCGCGCATCTCGGCTAGGTCGCCTTCTACCTTGGCCATATGGTCAGGCATATCGTCCGGCACCACTAGAACTAGGTTGATCCAGCTACCGCCGCGAACACTGTACGCTACAGCATGTACGCCTGGTCCGACCCAGATATGGATGCCTGGAGTCTCGAAGTGCTTCGCAACCTGGGCATCAAGTACTTTGCTTCTTTCTAGCACGATGCGGTAGGCTAGATCCCCGGTAGGCAAAGGACGAACAGTCTGCTCCGTGGCTGTATTGAAAAGGGCCTCTCGAGCAGCAGACCACAAGCCATCTGCAGCGAGAATGAGGTTGCCACTCAGTACCTCACCCGTGTGCAACTCGGCAGCAGTCCTGTCGACATGTACACGGACTACTCGCGCGTCCATCCGTATGACGGCCTCGAGTTGGCGTGCGCGCTGAGCCAACGAGCGCTGCAGGTCAGCACGATGCAGGCACCAGTGTGGGCTACCGTAGCGCTGCTCCAGCTCCTTGGCGTAATTATCCCGCCGCGCCAGGGGCTTGCCATCAAAGCGAGTGATGGAAAAAGTCGCCGGTGGCGTTGCGGCTGCAGTGCCTGTCAGCAAGCCGTCGACGCCCCATGCACGCAACAAGCGTGTGCCGTTCGGTGTGATCTGCAAGCCTGCACCGACCTCTTCCAGTGCCGGGACGCTTTCGAGAACCGTCACTTCATGCCCAGCGAGACGCAGGGCAATCGCGGCGCCAAGGCCACATATTCCTGCACCAATGATGACTATATGCAAGCGACAAGTGGTGGTCGTACGAATTTGGCGCGGGTTGACCGGTGCAACGCGATCGGCAGGGCTGATTGGAGACTTCATCGCATCTGGCATGGTCGCAGTGAGATGTGGTACTTCTGCTTTGGAAATGTCTGGTAAGATCTCTGTTGAGGTTGTTCAACTTTGCCTCTGCCACTTGGGCTTTTTATACGGTGTCACTCCGATCCGTCTGACATAACAACTGCATATGTAGTTACACGCAGCAAGCCACAGAAGCACCATGCAGCCAAGACACCGACGTCTTACTTCAGCAATTTACATGAAATGAATGGAGTTTGATGCGGGCATGCACTTTTAGTCTGTGGACTTGTGGAACAGATTGTCGGAGCAAGCATTCCACGATTGTGCCACCCCATTGCACTCAGTTGATCTAAAACTGGCAGCCAGCGACTCTAACTACAATGAAGAATTCGTGCCGCGTCGCTCGCATATCGCCGCGGCCAAGTCTTCTAGAGCTAGCAAGATAGCCTCCCAATCCACGCACTCATCGTGAACATTCTCACACCGCATGCTCTCTTGTTGGTCCAAGATGAACAGTTCTCGCACCTTGGATTGCATCGTGACCCCAACAATGCCTCTCTCGCCAGCTGCAACATGCTTACAAACCTTCTGTACTGATCCGAGCTGGTGTTCTATGCCTTGATCATCTGTTGGGCTTCAGTGTCAGCAGTCTGTGCGGTCCGACGCGTGGCAAAATTTGGCGAACTTACGTCGAGAGCAGTCTATCACCACTACTGGACTCTTCTGCACCATGCGCAGCTGCTCAGTCACATTGCTGACAAGATACTCGTAATAGTCACTGTCAAGCGATCCGCCCTGCAGGATAACAAAGCAATCGTTGTTTCCAGGCGTCCACGCGATCGCGGTGCGACCCTCCGGTGTGGCAGAAATGTAATGATGTTCTGTGGACGCGGCATCGATCGCGTCGATGCTGGTCTTCAAGTCTCTACCAGAGTCATTAGTAAAGCCCACTGGAAATTCAGCGCCAGAGGCCAGTTCTCTTTGTAGAGACTCAGCCATCCGAGCCCCGATGACCCCTCCTGACACCAAGTCGGCCAAGTAGAGTGACGGAAGGGCTCCCACTAGCTCAGTTGTCACAGGAAGGCCCATAGTCGTGATATCGACAAAGAGTCGTCGTGCCAGCTGAAGTCCCTCATTGATCTTGAAAGAACCGTTCATATGAGGGTCGTTGAGGATACCTTTCCAGCTGTCCGCAGTGCGAGGATGTTCGATATTGCATCTCATAACAATGAAAATATCCTTTTCGAACCGCTTGGCCGCCTGGTGGAGCTGAGTGGCGCACCTCAGCGCGCTCTTTGGGTCCTGTAGAGAGCAAGGCCCGACTATGACCAATAGGCGGTCATCCCTCTGATGGATGATGTTTGCGATCTGGTCTCGACCCTCTCTGACTGTTTGGGCTGAGGCGCTTGTCTGTCGATCGAGATCAAAACTCCAATCTCTCCAGCACCGAAGATGATTGACCTACTTGGGGCACCTCAAATTTCAAAAGATCGGGTGAGTAGATAGGCTTGTAGCGAATCGCTACAATCAAGCTCAGTTCTGTTCATGACTATATCGCCTTGAGATCAATGCACTTACCGGAGTTGACGTCAAGCTTGGCCTGTATCATCTGCGCCATTTTCAAGAGATTTTGGGTTGTGGGTGGTCTGGTGGGTTGGGTTCTATTCCAGAGGCGCCCCGGAGCTCGGCTGGGGACCGCCTTTATAGCGAATTTCGCAGCTGATCGGTGACACTGCTCCGATTTGACCTATAGTATGTCTCCGTGTGCGACCACGTGCGCCACGTTCGATAAGCTGCACGTGTTGTTCTAAACCAGGACCACTTCCTTCCTGACTTCTCACTGCGGTTGGGCGGCTCTCGCGAGACATCCAACAAAGCCTCTTTGCTTTTACACTCATAACGGGATCCGCTGCCCCGTCGAGGCTTCAACCCCTCAGCGCTAACGATTCACTGAACCCCGAAAAATAGTCCAGGGAAAGACCTCAGCGTCGAAATGGCGTTCTTTTCTAGGGCTAGAGCTACGGACTTCGGATTCTGCGAGCGTGTCTCATTGTATAAAGGGAATTGTCGACTGCACTGGCAAAGGAGCAAGCAAGTTTGCACCTGCTACCACTCCCCGAAAATTCATCATTCTTAGCCATGTGCCGTATTTCAAGCATGATTATTCTCAATTCC
The DNA here is from genome assembly GCA_022559985.1 of Parastagonospora avenae f. sp. tritici 18332-5. Classification (NCBI taxonomy): domain Eukaryota; kingdom Fungi; phylum Ascomycota; class Dothideomycetes; order Pleosporales; family Phaeosphaeriaceae; genus Parastagonospora; species Parastagonospora avenae. The sequence goes on from JAFJTR010000109.1 coordinate 49,511, forward strand.
GCAATCCGGATACCAACTGTAGGCTTTCTGTCTCTACTGTTTTTGCTCTTGGGAGTAACAACGATGTAAGAGCAACCTGACGCTCGCGTACGATGTATTTAACAGGGTGTAGCAATGCACAAGACGAGCCTATCAACGCGTATGGAGATTTGGACTCGCAAACTTACCCCTTCTTTATCCAAGACAAGGTATGTCTCATGCCACTTAGAAAATGCGCTTCACTAACTAGATACAAGAGTGCTCCACCTCCGGCATGGGTTTCCAACAAGAGTAATATACATTGGAACAGATACGGTCTCATTTGACTAATTGCAATAAGCGGAATGGTTCGATCCTGGAAAGATGCCTGAGTCGACTCGTACAAGGAAATATGATTTCACCATTGCGAGGGGTCTTGCATCGCCGGATGGCTACCAGAAGCAAGTCATGCTCATTAATGGACAATTTCCAGGGCCCATGATCGAAGCTAACTGGTGAGTTGCTGTCTGAGATCCCTTAGCTACGACGCTAATATGTAGTAGGGGGGATTGGATTGAAGGTGAGCCGGCGGCCTGGTGCCAGCCTCGACGCAATATCTAACACTGATAGTTACTATCCACAACAAAATTGTCAGTCCGGTGGAGGGCACAGCTATGCATTGGCACGGTTTTCTCCAGACGGACAGCCCATGGATGGATGGTGTTCCTAGCGTCTCACAGTGTCCGATTGCCCCTGGTGAGAGCTACACGTAAGCATTCCTTTCCCAACAACCCGAAGTTCTCTAAGGACCACCATAGCTACCGTTTCCGGGCAGATCGATTCGGATTCTCATGGTATCACTCACATTATTCAGCCCAATATGCAGGAGGTCTGTTAGGTCCGATGTTGATTCACGGGCCTTCCCATGTCCGCTACGACATCGACCTTGGACCAGTCTTCATCACGGACTGGTATCACAAGGAATACTTCGACATTATCAAGGGTATTATGAGTGTCGACAGAACCTTCTGGGACATTGCATCACAAAGCAACTTGATCAACGGTAAAGGTCAATACAACTGCTCCAAAGTGACGGACGGTACTCCGTGTGATCCTGCGAAGGCAAAGAACGCGCGTTTCAATTTCAAATCTGGCAAAACACATTTGTTGAGACTAGTGAACGCCGGCGCTGAGGGTTTCGAGTATTTTTCCATCGACGGGCATCAAATGACGGTCATCGCTAATGATTTCACACCCATCAAACCCTATAATACCACAGTCGTAACTTTGGGTATCGGGCAACGCGCCGACATACTGGTTCAAGGTACTGGCAGTTCCGGTGATTCTTACTGGATGCGCGCAAACAACAGCTACATCTGTGGTCAAACAGAAGTTGGTGAAGCATTAGCTGAAGTACGCTATGAGAAGGCCGACCTGTCCAAGCCACCAAAATCTCGAGCGCAGCCATTTGTCGATCCAGGAACCTGCAGAGACGATCCGCTCGAATCAACCATCCCATACTTCCCTGTCAAGGGCATCGCTAACCCTGACACTATCATCGTGTACAACATCAACAAGACGATCAATGCAACTGGCCAGCAAGAGTGGCAGGTCAATGACTCCGCGTTTCGCGGCAACTACAACAATCCTCTAATGCTGCTTACCCAGCAAGGCAATACCAGCTATCCGGACGACCCAGAATGGAACGTGTACAATTTCGGCAAAAATAAGACTGTGCGCATGATCCTCAATAACATTTCTCCATTCTCGACACGATTGTCACACGTAAGTCCGAAGATGAATTTGGGAACATTCTATCATTGAAGCAGCCTGAGCTAACGCTATCTAAGCCAATGCATCTTCATGGACACGACTTTAACGTCATTTCGGAGGGTCTGAACCGCTGGGATGGAACAAGCTCCGTCCGACCCTCAAACCCGATGCGCCGCGACACAGTCATGTTACCCCGCGGCGGCTACGTTGTAATCGATGTGGTGATGAACAACCCTGGTGTTTGGCCCTTTCACTGTCATATTGCCTGGTTTGCGCTCTTCTAATCCCATTCTGAACACCCCAACTAACAAGAGCAGGCACGTGAGCGAAGGCCTCTACATCAACATCATGGACCAGCCCCATAAGTTCAATAGCAAGGAAATTCCGAAGGCAATGGCACAGACGTGTAAGGCTTGGAACAAGTATACTAGTACCAATGTTGTGGAGCAGATTGATAGTGGTTTGCGTATGATGGAGAAAGAGCGTAGTGTCCTGGTTGTTTAGATTTCTGGGCGAGGCTCGGTTGTAAGCATTTTGCTTCCTCATTCTGGCAATTATTTCACCTTCCAAGGTTGGAACTTATAGACTGCCGTCCACATCTACTTCAAAGCTTGCCAGAACCGCCTTTTCTAATTAGCTACCTTGATACTTTCCTTACAGCGTTCCTGATTTTGTTGTCATCGGGCGCACACTTCGAAAATCAGCGCTCAATACTTTTCGTTCAAATCATTATCTCGTTGATACGGTTTGAAAAGACACTCATTACTATCTTTCCCATTGATGGAAGTCAATCTAAATCGCCCCTAATGACAACGCTTCTCGCCTTCCTGTACTCTTGAGGTCTAGATATGGTGCTTCACCCAGACTGCAAACGCGGTCTCCTGCGCGAGGGTCGTTGTAATCGTAAGTTGCGCAATGCCACGTGCTCCGGTTGTCCCAAATCGCCAGATCGTTTCTTCGCCACTTGAAGCGCACTTGCGCATCGTGATTTTGAGTGAGCAAGTTAAAGAGATAGCTGAGCAGAACGTCTGACTCGTCTTTGGTAACGCCGTTGATGCGCTTGGTAAAGCCCTTGTTGACGTAGACTGACTTCCAGCCGGTTACAGCTGCTACTCTTTAGCTACTACTGCTTGTTCCGGTTGATTTATGTGACTTACGATTTGTGCGAACGACTGGATGGACAGCTGTCAAGGCTTCTCCAAAGTTCAGCGGGTTGCCTCGGATGCCCTTTCGGATCGGGTTGCCAAGTCGCTCTGCCTCTTCCAGGAAGAACTTCGCGTCATGTGTTGCGGTCAACCCCTCCAAAAATTGCTGCATTGCTGGCGACAAGCGATCATAAATCTCATAGCCTGACGCCCAAAGCGTGTCGCCGCCTGTTGCTGGAAGCGTATGGATCTTGAGCATGGCATAATCTGAAGGCACAGGCTCAAAGGTTATGTCGGAATGCCATCCAGCTGAAGCAAATCGACTGACGTCGGATAACTGATGGGTAAGTCCTCCGCCCTTCTTTTGCTTTTCGCTACTGATGACAGAGATTTGGTCGCCAAGCTCAGACCCTTCCTCGGTCAACGGATGGACATGAAGATCTGATGATTGAGGCTGAATACTGTCAGTCGTCTTGAAATGCAATTGAGTGCATGCTTGAGACATACGCATCCTGCAAGCTGCGTTATCCGAAGCATGAGATCCTTCATCTGGTTTGGCGTGACATTTTGGTTTCGCAAGAAGACAACGCCCCGTTGCGACACTATGAAATAGTCAGCGATGCGCACAGACATTACGGTGTAACTCGAGTCATACCTGTAATAGCAAGATCTCTTATTGTTTCGTCGCTTCCGTTCAGTAAGTCAGTTACTTGGAGACCTTCAAATTCTGTTCCGATTATTGGCGTCACATCCTGGTGTTGGTACACCTCGAGCGATCCAGAATACTGCAACGGCTTTGACTGTCTTGGTCGAGCACTCTCATGGCCGCCAAGGATATTTGGAGGACTACCGTCATACTGCTCCTCTGCGTGTACTCGCTTCAAAGAAGGCATTTTGATGACAGGATGCGGTGTTGTCAAAGGCGGTTTTGAACAGTTTACTAAAAAGTGGCGTTTTAACGTCGAACCCGCGTTAGTGGTTTTAAGCTCCAGCAACCTGGAATCGATGCTTTGGTTGCCGAGAGCATCTTATGGTTTGTCGGAACACGAGGTCGCACTGGTGGCAGAGCGTCCCTGATGCATGTAAGCGAAGCACGTCATCGGCGGTATGCCTCGATACGCGACTAGTACGGATATTCATCGACATCCGCACGTGGGAAGTAGCGTTGAGAGGGTAGGGATTACATTTCCGGTCCGAGCCCCTTGAAGATGCGGGGACACCTTGGCGGTCAAGAGGAATGTCGAGCCGTTCAGATGCGCCTCGGCCGTTCGGTGTCATTGCTACGTTTAGACAAGGCGGTGATGGCGACGCCACGGACGGTAATTGCGACATTACGGTTTGTGGCATTATATAACGGTACAGCAGTCAGTAGGCGTCGTTAAGCTCCAGGTTTCGCATCGTTTGCTCTGTTAGTGTTGTTGTTACGATGGGTCAGGACATCGAAGCCGTGCCGCAGGCGCGGATCAGCGAAGACGGAAACTCACTCAAGGCGCCTACAAGAGTTGGAAGAGAAGAGCTTGCGGACATTGTGCGACCGCATGAGAGCTACGAAGGTCTTCATCGATTTGATCCAGAGGCATCATGGACCATAGAAGAAGAGCGCAAGGTTGTGCGGAAGACAGATCTCCGCCTCCTCAGTTGGCTATGTCTCATGATGCTAGTATGGAATTTTGTATCAACGGTCACATTGAATGCGCTGACAAACTTTAGGTACTACAATTGGACAGAGGCAACGTGTCCAATGCTCTTGCCGATAATCTGCTGAACGATCTTGGTCTGACCAGTGACGATTACAACAACGGCACAACCATTCAACTCCTGGCCTTTCTCACGGCTGAATTTCCGGTCCAGTTCCTCACCAAGCGATATGGCTTCAAACATGTACTTCCCACCATGATGATGGGTTGGGGAATGGCATCTTGGGGCCAATCCTGGATGCACGATCGCACTTCCTGTACGCAATGTTCTTCTATGAGATGCATGTAAGATAAATGCTAACATCTTGTGTCGAGTTTAGTCTACCTAGGACGCGCGGCGATCGGATTCTGCGAAGGCGGCTTCATCCCCGGAGTCATTCTCTTCGCAACCTACTTTTACAAGTCCAAAGAGCTATCGATAAGACTCGCAGCATTCTGGTCCTCGCTGAACGTTGCACGTGTCATCTCTGCGTTGCTCGCCGCTGGTATTCTTGAGATGCGCGGAATCGGGGGAAAGCCTGGATGGTTCTGGTTGTTCTTACTCGAGGGGCTTTTCACCGTCGTTATTGCTATCCTCTCATACATGTATCTGCCAGCCTCCCCGACGTCGACCAAGAATTCGCTATGGCGTAAATCATGGTACACCGAGCGCGAGGAAACTATCATGGTCAACCGCATCCTCCGCGACGATCCAGCCAAGGGACTCACCGCACTGAAAGAGCCAGCGACGTTCAAGGATATCCGCGCAGCATGGAGTGATCAGTCAATGTGGGGATTGTATTTTATTGGTCTTGTGGCCTACAGTAAGTGCCATGCCTGCCCTGCACAAGCGAATAGAGCACCTCTCATTTCTGGCGATTTACTGACTTTGTGCCTGTGCAGTTCCCGCTTCTCCAGTTCAGGGTTACCTTACGTTGACACTCAAACGGCTCGGCTTCTCGACGTTCAACAGCAACATGTTAACCGTTCCATCGGCTGTACTCCAAATCATCACAATGTTGGCTTTGGCATACTCGAGCGATTATTTCAACGAGCGCGCCTTCCATTGCATCCTGGGAGAATTCTGGATCATGCCGCTACTGGTCGCACTACTCACACTCCCTGACGGCGGTCGAGAGTGGGGACGCTTTTCCTTGATAACGCTCATCTCCGGATATCCATACTTCCATCCACTTGTGTCATCTTGGATTTCAGAAAATACCTTCGACGTCAAAAAGCGCGCCATCACAGCCGCCACATACAACGTAATCGTCCAGATTGGTTCCTTGATTAGTTCACAAATCTACCGCAAGTACGATGGGCCATACTACAAGCAGGGCAACTCCGTGTTGGTGGCCATCTGCGCCCTGTCGTTGATCACGTTCATCGTCCAAAGGCAGGTTCTGGTCCGAATGAATAAGAAGAAGCAGCAAAAGTGGGATCAAATGACTTCCGAAGAGAAGGCCGTGTACCAAGCCGATACAATTTCGCGCGAGCAAGACGGAAACAAGCGCCTTGACTTCAGGTTCGCGACCTAGTATATGGTCGATCACACCGCATCGCGAAGTGGAGACCGAAGGATTGGCCACGCCAACAGAAGTAGCAGGATTAAAATAGTGAAGAAATTTTCTGGTACGAATTAGTCGGATGGAGCCATGCACGTGTCCGTATATCAGGATTCGACCCGTTCAAGGACCTTTCTACCGGTTGGCGGCAAGTTCTTCAAGATTTGGAGGCCGTAGTCTGGAAAATCTGAGAGCTTCCAGAATCCTTCCATAAGGGAAAGTTACTGTGACGCAGCTGACTTCAGATCAGTCTTCAAGCCTATCCAGGCTCTAAATTTGACGCATGGAACTTTCCATCTAGAGTCCATCTCGAGCCACATTCAGATGCTGTCGTTCATCGCTCCATTTTCACCCGAGGCTAAGTATGGCGTGATTCTGGGGTAAAATGACGATTCCCCAGATCTCCTGTCCCGAAGTGGAACCTTGTCAGTCGGCTACATGCACCCGTCGTGCCGAGGTTCTTCCCGAACGGTCACCATGTCCGACGCAAGTTGGGCGGAAAACCTCAGCCCGAAGATGTCCCATTTTCCGAAGCTGCTTTTGAGACTAGGCGTGACCTTCGGCATGCCTGCCACGGCTGCACATGGAAATCCCCTCGTCTCGATAGCTCGGAGAAACGATTGGCCGATTTGCATGCACCTTCGTTCGAGTTTTGTCGATGTTACTAAGTAGATGATTGATCATTTCTTTACGACAACAGCCTAGCATAAACAATCAGAAAGATGGCGTGGGAAGAACCTCGTAAGACTGGTATGCAATACCGCCGACTTGGCAACTCAGGACTGCACGTTTCCGTCCTGGGTCTCGGAGGATGGCTCACGTAGGTATTAGAATAGAGACAGAAAATTACGTGCTAACGGCAAGTCAGATTTGGTGGTCATGTCGAGAATGGTAGACGCTTTTTGTAACTCAGCTACGCCTGCAGTAATTAATGTGTGTTAGAACTCACTTTCTCATGCATGAGACAAGCCTATGACTGCGGTATAAACTTTTTCGACACAGCTGAGAGGTACGACACATGCGATCGCCTATTATATCACATCTCGAAACTAACATTTTTCAGTTATGCTGCCGGTCAATCGGAGATTGTCATGGGACAAGCTATCAAGAAGTTCGGCTGGAAACGCAACGATCTTGTGATTAGCACCAAGCTCAACTGGGGTCAGTGAGCATTCATATGACCTGAAATCTACTTACTAATGATCAATCTAGGTGGAGCAAATGGCGAGGTCCTTGTTAACAATCATGGCCTGTCGCGAAAACACATCATTGAGGGCCTTCGCGCCTCACTGGATCGTTTGGATCTTGAATACGTTGACATAGTGGTAAGCAGTGATTACGAATGATCTTCTCAATAACAGGTTGCTAACATCTATTTAGTAAGTTGATCCTTAATCCGTTGTACAAAATTCGACAAGTACCGCCCCTGGTATAACCTTGCATGATTTATTTTTTGATAGCACACCTACTGACTATTGCTTTCTAAAGCTATGCACATAGGCCGGACCGGCTTACTGGCATGGAAGAGACGGTTCGTGCTTTTAATCATGTCATTGAGCAAAAGGGTTGGGCCATGTACTGGGGCACGAGTGAGTGGAGCGCCGATGAGATTGCGGAGGCGTGCGGGATCGCAAAACAGCTCGGCCTCATCGCTCCAGTAGTGGAGCAGCCGATGTACAACTTGATTACAAGGCAGAAAGTCGAGCGTGAGTTCCAGCGCCTGTACGCCAGGTTCGGTATCGGCCTCACCACTTTTTCACCCTTGAACTTCGGACTGCTCAGTGGAAAGTACAACAACAGTCCCGATGCCCCACCGGCTGGATCAAGATTCGCGGAAGGCAACGACAAGTTCGTTAACAGTATGCGGGATTCGTACGGAAACGATAGCTGGAAGGGAATGATTGAGAAGGCGACCAAGCTCGCAGTATGTACCACGCGACCACAACAAACCAGTAAACTAATATTGGACAGCCTATCGCAAAGAGGTTGGGCATTACCCAATCTCAGCTATCGCTGGCATGGTGTCTCAAGAACCCGCATGTTTCTGCTGTCATCACAGGAGCATCGCGGCCCGAGCAAGTTGTAGAGAACTGCGCCGCTCTGAAGGCATTGGACAAGATAACGCCCGAAATAATGGCTGAGATCGACGAAATCGTAGGAAAGATACAATTGGACCCAACGAGGCAGGATTAGAATGTCGTGCCATAAACGCGTTCCGAAGAAGCTCCATCTGTAGAGCTGTATCTACCCGCTATATCAATCGGAGCTTTAGGTCTGAGAGCGAAACGAGACTGTTCAGATCACACACAAATGATAGCAACTGCTTGTAGGATGCACCAGTGACACGCACCGAGGCATAGATAAAGCAGGCCCGACAAATCGCCTCATACATGGAAACAACCACAACTGAAACATAATACTAAGGCGGCGTAGCGAAAACGTTACGCATCAATTCCCACAACTTCAACTGAATCCTGTACGCTCGCGAAACTGCTTAATCCACTCGGGATTATCTGCCACCGTTTGATTCCACGCGTCGTCGGCATCCTGATACAGCAACCTTCTCGACTCCCGCTGGAACATTTCATCCGTGGGCATAATTCCCAGCATCATCTGCTGTCGCGCAAACCGCGCAAGATGCCGAGTTAGAGTATCTGCGAACAAGCGTGTCTCGACGACGTTCTCGAACAACAAATTGCCGTTCGCTGTCACGAATTCCGCAGGCTGCTCATCCGCGATCGGTGACAGAGCAGGTTCAATGTTATGTTCTTGGGTCGCAGAAATCAATGATTCCAACTCCATTTGCGAAATGACTTGTTTCGTGTGATCGATTGACTCGTGATTGGTCGCGGAGAAGGGGACGAGTGTTACTGCTTGAGCTGCGATGAGATATGGCGGGAATGCATTTGACACACGTGCGTCGATCTCAGGATCAAGTTCGTGTTCGCCTTTCCAGTCCCACATGGTCTTTCCACTGCGAAAGTGCGCGGCGAGATGGTCCGTCCGCTCTTCCCAGCTGCTTAGTCGTGCATCGCAGAAGCCACAGCGACTCGTAACTGGAGCAGAGTGGACTTTCCAGTCGTCAATGAGAGGGAGCGTCTTCAGTCCATGGACGAGACGGAGATGCTGCACGAGATGGTCTTTTCTTCTGAATGTGCGAGGCGTAGTATGCCCACCCTGGCATGCGCTGTAATTATGGCTCTCGAGATGGTTTTGCGTTGGATCGAGGGCGCTGCAGTAGGCGCAATGCACTCGTCCCGTTAGGGGAAGTACAACCGAACCTCCATGTGGGGTGCAGATCCACTCCTCCATGTTTAGATGGAGCGACTTTTCATGTCGCGCCCAGTCATACTTGTGCTTGAATGTATCGCAGCAAAATGTGCACTTGAAGATGCGATCTGCTGCATCTTTTGGTTTGGACTTGGACTTTGGTGCTGCGCGGGGCTTGTTGGCGCGTCGACGGCGCGATTGAGAAGTGCCGGACTGGTTCGAATGCACAGAATTGTCGCTGACGCCGCTGTCAAGACTTGTCGATGACGACGGCCCTCGATAATTTTTGGAGGCGTCGGTTTTGAATGCATCGAAGCTCGAGTTGCGACTCCCACGTACGCTTTCGCTGAAGGGTTGCTGTTCCATGGCGTCGTAGATTGCGGACAGAGATGCAGCTTCTTCCTCGGGTGGCGAATTCTGCCATCGCTCTATGGCTAGCGGTTGCGTTGGAGAACCACATTGAGCTGGAGTAGGAATCGCGATAGGTCTGCTTCGACCTCCAGATCTGCGAAGCACGTACTTGCTACGGCGACGTGGTAGCCTGCGTTGCGGTGGTGGGGTCTGACGAGAGTTTTGAATCAGCTGATCGAAGGCAGAAGAATCGAGCGCGTCAATATAACCGGCATTGGCCGTAAGCTCTGCTGGTTCTATATAATTTACTGGCAGGTCGTCGAAAAGTGACAAGGTGTTGAGGTCGTCGGCCGTGCCAGGGGTTGCGTAGCTCGCGTTGTCAAAAGCCGATTGGAAGTCAAAGGCACTCATGTTAGGATGCCAAAGATCCTCGAAAATGTCTGGCGTACCAGTGCCGAAAGTCCATTCTGGGGTTTCTTGTTGTTGTTGTTGTTGTCGTTGTTGTTGTGCGTCCATGCTGGCACACGACCTTATGGAATGACGTTGTATGGTGTAAGAAACAAATGGAGTCGTACTCATACAAAACTCGTACGTGAAGTCGAAGCCCGAAATCGGAGCTATTGTACACCGATATTTAGAAAGCTTCTCCGAAATGTCCAGCGCCGAGGTGAGCACGTCTAGGCCCTCTGCTCCGTGCTATGATGCAAGCAGAAGCGCCTTGAAGTTCGTAGGGCGCGTGGTCCAGAAACGGTTTAGCCGGCTCCTAAGCATCAAGCGATTTGTACAGCCTTTGACAATAGATTCATGCATTGAAACAGTGCATATCAGAAGAGGAGTTGTTCAACGCAAATGTCCTGCCGTCTACAGTGCTGCCAGCGGAAACAAATTGCCCACTGCGAACTCCATCTATCCGCATTGAAAGCTGCCCTACTGCACTGCAGAATACTCTCGCAGCGTCCTATTCACGGTACATAACACAGCAGAGGCCTGATACTACGAACCCAGCAGCCTGCCGCCTAAATCTTAGCGTCTTTGCTTGCACAGGAATTGCGATGTAAATGCCCGATGTATGTGTCTCATGGAAAGGTAGTTCGGGAACCTTGACCAAAGAATCCAGTGCGGGCCTTGACCGGAATGCGTATGGCTATATGGGCAAGACCATCTTTGGACCTGCATTCTGTGTTTTTGTATGGAGCTTTTTCATGCCCCACAGCTTTCGTGTCACGTGTTGTCTGATGCATGATTAAGCAGTCATTACTGCTTTCCTTCTTCCTTATTCGACACCCTGGGTACTAGACTTGTTATTTTGGGCCACAATTCTGGAATGCGAAAAGGTTTCGTTATCGCATCATCCATGCCTGCTGCAATGGCTTCTCGTATCTGCTCGACGCGTGCATTCGCACTCACCGCCAGAATAGGTAGCCTGAACTTCGGGCTCTGCATTGAAGCCAACCTTTCTGTTCGATAGCCCTGAGGTTCCTGCTCCTATGAGCATGTACTTGGCTATCTAGCCTATTTGGGCTTAGCCTGTTTCCACCTCCATATGCTCCTACTCTGTACCGTAGCAAACACAATACAACAACTCATACAGTCCATCACTTTCATTGGCGGATACTGTCTTGTGTTGCCCTAAAGTGGAAGCGGGAAGTCCTAGCAGGCCTTGGTCTTCGTAGTCTCGTATGTGACGCGCGCAGGTTAAACCATCCATTATCGGCATCCCGATATCAAGGAGTATGATGTCTAGTTCTGGCTTTGGTTGGCAGTGCTCCGTGGACTCGATCTCATCTTTGTTATTATCTGGGTCGCGCCAGAACATGCTGCGCTTCAACCAATCAAGCGCTTCCTGCCCGTTTCCTGCGACATGGACTGTCCATCCGCACTTGTCCAGCTGTTTTCTCAGAACTCTTTGGTTCACGAGGTTATCCTCCACAATGAGGACGTTGGGCTTGATCGAGTTCATGGCCAGTTGGTAATCACGCGTGCGATCAACGAGCGACGTTTCATGAGATGTACGACCAACAACATGATCCGCGGGTGCCTCGGCCAGCCTTGTACTCACAAAGAAGGCGAATGTAGATGTCAGATCTAAAGAGGTTCTTGAAAAATGTTGATGATTGAAGTGATTGACTGTCTTCTGTCTTGTCTGATCTATGAACAGGTGGCTTTTATCCCCCGCCCTTGTGCGACCAGCCGCGCGGTCCATTCCATGCAGTTCCATTCCAGCTGAGCCTGTGATGCGGCCAGCCTTGCTCATATCTGACAGTAGAACAGACTTCCGCCTGGGAGACTACGCCGATTGCTCCACCTTGCAGTGTTGCGAGTGACTTCGAAATGAACAAGCCGAGCCCGGAGCCTCCGTACTTTACGTGAGTGCGTGGCGTTGCCTGTGCAAACCTTGAAAACAAGTTCTTTTGCTCATCCTGAGTCATACCACAGCCAGTATCGATGACCTTGATCCAGATGTGACACATCCTTCCTGTGCCCCAATCTGCCTGGTTCAAGATGTCTGGGCCTTTTGATGTCACGCTAGTGAATGATATCGAGTGCTGGGTGGCAGAAGGGCGCTCCCACGAAGCGCCGAGCTTGACCGTAATATTTCGAATCGGTCGTTCTTTCGTGAACTTGATGGCGTTTGTCCATTTGCTGGCACTCGACCACGAACATTTTGATAGCATCTGCCACTACCACAGTAGGCTGAATGCGGACCGGTGTGATGATGATAAGGTCTGAATCCAGCTTAGAAAGTGTAAGAACATCGTCGATAACCCTCTCATGGTGCATGGTGCATGATACAATAGTTTGAAGTACGTCAAGACATGAGTTCATCTCTTCGTGGAAGTCAGTCGAAATGGATTTGTTGGGGGAGGCGTTCGAGGGCTTGATGAGTAGTTGCAGCAGCCCAGAAATGACCAGTTCAGCGCATTTAATGACCGCGGAGAGCGGATTGCGAAGCTCATGGGAAGTCATGTCAATGAAGTTTTCGTGTTGGCGTTTCGCTTCCAGTGCTTCTTGTACGCGACGGTGCTGCAGTCTTGTGAATTTCATCTCTGAAACCCTTGCCTGTTCAAGTGCCTCGACCCGAGCTTGTGTCGCCTCTTGCGTCTTCTTCTGAGCGGCAATGTCGATAGTATTGCCAGCAATACTTATAAGCACGTTGTCTTCATCAAATATGGGAACGCAGGCCGACAGCACATTTAGAAGTCAGCTAGATGTCTCACAAACAATTTCGAATGTTGAGAGCTACATACCCGTTGCGCAAGATCGTTGCTTTCAGCATGGGACTTCCACCTCATCTCGAAGGTCACCGGAGTACCCTGAGCCAGCTTATTCCACATACTCATGACCAAGGATTGATCATCTGGATGTACAAGATCCATAAACGAGAATTGAATATGAGCAGGAAGATCTCTCGGATGTGAACTTGGCCGTGTTAGTCAGGTGTAGTGAGTGATCACATGGCCATGCTTACCTCAACTTGTACCAAGCCTCGTTTGCATGTAGAAGTTTGCCTTCAGTGTTGTACTCGAAGACACCGACATCACTCATCTCCATCGTTGCCTGGATTCCTTCCCAGCGTGCAATTCGATTTATGCGTGGTATTGAATGAGATATCAATCGTCTTCTTGAGTCCATCCCTATTGCAAATCCTTCTTTTGCCGTCGTGTAGACGTGACTTTGATCAGTGAATGACATGTCGGGAGATCCAGGTCCTATGGTGACGGCATCATTCTCATCTGATGTTCTTTCTCCGGAGATGACCTTCAGCCCGCTACTTTCTTTCGCTACTTTGGCGGACCATGTCCATCCTGCAAAGTCGTGTTGCGTTTCGCCATGACCACGCAGCGATTGTGCCCAAGAATGAAAAAGCAGGGCTTCTTTCCCCTTGTGCAGAACAGTACTTCGCAGTTCACTAGTCCGAAAAGACTCGTTGGCGTAGAGTATGTCAAATTTGAGAGCTGTTGAGCCGATCTTGATGACAAACTTTGGTGCGAGGTGTAGCTCTAGGGCCTCGAGGTCGAATGCAGCATGTCCTCCAATGTCTGCACATTTTCTCATGGCGTCCACTTTTGAATGGTGTACATGCGCTATCGCTATCTGGCGCTTGAAGTTTGCGATCTCGCCAGGCACACTCAGTCCGCCGAGTGAGCGGATGTTTGTACATGATGTACCGGATCTAGGCTACGCCGGACCCTGACTCGGCACACTCCGAACGCGACCGCCTGTGGATCAGTGGCTTCTCTTCAAGCTCTTGATTGGGCAAGCGGTCAAACTTTCATCGTGCTACTACGATGGCAGCGTTGATGGTGCTGCAATAGCTCTAGGTAGTGACCAGTGCGCCAACTTTGCGCGTCATCGCCATGAGCATCTTCGGAGGAGGGTCATTCATTCAGAATCGAATATATGCCAGCCGTTGCTTCTCGTCATTCAATCAGTGTGGAGCGTACCTCTGCGTCGTTTGGCTGCAAACATCAATTCTTCTGGACAAATTCGTTGGATCTGAGTCCAATGACATCATGAGGGGATCGATTTACGGACGTCAAGCGTGACCAGCTGTCAATGCTCTTGCTCAAGCAGGTTGACTCCTGTTTCAGCATGTATCACTAGGGTCCAAAATCGGTTATGCAAATATGCATTTCTTCAGCGACTCTGAGATTCTTGCGTCGCGTCAATTCTACGTTATTGGATTAGTACTCGTACACACGTGAACTGTATTAGGACAGCTTTCAAACCTTTATAGTAGCGGAGATTCTTTCTTGGCAGCATTGCGAGCTTCGTCGGCTTGAGGCTGTCGAAGGCGTGAACAGAAGACCTCGCTCTCATGGTGGTCCACCAGGCAGCGGCAGAATTCGTGTCCGCTCTGCACATGCGCGGAGTAACCTAATAGTCTTTAGTGGTTTACTCACTATAAGCTTAGGGAAGCCTAAATGTACTCGCAGCTCTGACACGCTCTATGTCACTCTATTGGAATTTTTTGACTATATATAGGCTACCTCGTCAAGAAGCAGCGAGCAGGACTCATGCCGACGCCGGATGGTCTACGACCTTCGGTGACGTCATAGCCCCTGAGATCTAGCATCTCAATTGGACCTCCGACGTGAAGGGTGAGATGACAGGAGACGTGTGAGTAAGCTGTTGTGGAAGGGCTTGAGTGATGAAGTTTGCTCTGGCGAGGTGGTAATTCTGTCCTGATATCTGGAATTTCGCGCCATGTGTCATGTGACTGCGCGCGATGCTAGCGCACCGGGGCAGGCATGTCCACGGATCCGTTCGGACCTCAGATTAGCGCGCAACTCAACAATACCACCACAAGCACTTTTGCATTAACAAGTCGAAGGGCATACCTGCTACTTTAGTCCAGGTCTACGAAATTAGATCAGTCGCATAAAGTGAATTGCCAATCACTCTCGCAACATGAGCAACGATTTCGGACTGAGCTCCGACGACGAAGCAGATTTGGTTGCGGCGTCCGAGAATGTCGCCAATGGCAAGCGCGGGCAAGACGAGATCAATGGGCCACCTATCAAGCGCCCAAAACTCGACGGGAATGCCCCATTGACGATATCACCCAGTACTAGACTAGCAAATGATGTGCTGAAAGGCCGCTTTGGTCTGAACGGCTTTCGACTTGAGCAGGAAGCTGCCATCACTCGAATTTTGGACGGTGGTAGTACAGTCGTCGTGTTTCCCACAGGCTCTGGCAAGAGTCTTTGCTATCAGATTCCAGCAGTGTGTTTCCGTTACCAGGATGAAGAAGCTGGACGCCGCATATCGCAAAGTAAAGGCGTCAGCCTCATCATTTCGCCTCTCATCGCGCTCATGAAGGATCAGGTAGACGCCCTGCTCAAACAAGGGATCAAAGCGGCCGTCCTGAACTCTTCCGTCAGCCGTGACTACTATCTGACGACTCAAGATGATCTTCGGCATGGCCGCCTCGACTTGCTGTACTGTGCACCTGAGCGACTGAACAGCGAAGGTTTCATTACTTCCTTGAAAGACATACCTGGCGGTATTCGACTCCTTGCCGTTGACGAAGCACATTGTATATCAGAATGGGGCCATTCCTTCCGTCCAGACTACCTTAAGATCGCTCGATTTGCAAGGGAGGCCAACGTGGAGAGGGTTGTGTGTCTCACTGCTACCGCTACGGAGAAGGTTGCCAAAGATATCCGGGATGCGTTCTCGATCCCCAGTGAGGGCCTCTTCCAGACCACCATGTATCGACCGAATTTACGACTACTGGCCGAAGCGAACCCCAAAGGTACCGACTACAAAGCGAAACTGGTTACGCATCTCCGCAAATATCCTGGTCCGACCATTGTGTACGTCACCCTACAAAAGCACACGGAAACTTTGGCGGACGAGCTGAATCAGCGAGGGTTCAAGGCTAAACCGTATCACGGCGGTATGACTCCTGATGTGCGCTCCAAGACCCAAGACGAGTTTCTCGCAAGCAAAGGCATGATTGTAGTTGCCACGATTGCTTTTGGCATGGGAATCGACAAGCCAGATATACGCAACGTCGTCCACTTCGATATTCCAGATTCAATCGAGAGTTACAGTCAGCAGATTGGCAGAGCCGGCCGTGACGGGAAGCCTAGTGTTTGCAAATTCTACCTCGCAACAAAAGATTTCCACCTCCGCAACATCTTCACCTATGGAGCGCGGCCCTCTTTGCGGTCGCTCAGGCTCTTGCTCGAAGACATATGTTCACCTACGAACAGGAAGTTGAAGGTTGGCGAGACTTTCACAGTGTCTTTGTACGCGCAGGCTAAAGAAGTCGACATTGGCGCCATCGTCCTCGGGATCATTTACGCTCAACTCGAACTGCATTACAAGCTCTTTCGCGCTGCCGGAACTCTCTATAGTACTTACAAGTACGCCACCAAAGACGCAAATGCAATCAAAAATGACACCACTGGGGCAGCGAACGTCATTAAAAAGGCTTCCGTCAAGGCGACAAAGTGGACTCATGTTGCGGTGGACGAACTTGCCAATACCTCTCGAATGGAGCGGGCAGACTTGGTCCGTAAGCTCAATCAGTGGAATGAGCAGGGTGCGATCGAGCTCAAAACCGAAGGTGTTCGAAACATGTTCCGACTTGAGCGACCGCTGCCGTCCTCAAAGAAAGAGATCGACGAAATCATCGACCAGCTCGACGAAAGCATGGGTGCGACAGAGAGGATGAACTTAGACCGCACGAAAGCGCTCATCGACCTCATCACAGACAATCAATGCTTCTCGCGTGCGTTGGCAGGCTATTTTGGCCAGACTGGCAGCAATGCGCCGCAAGATTGCGGCCATTGTACATGGTGCGAGACGCATACTCAAGTCGTGCTGCCCAACGAACCACCGCAGCCTCCGGATCCTGCGAAGGTCCAGAAAGTTCTGGATAAGATTAGTGTTCGAGACGACCCGCGCTTCCTTGCTAAGATAGCATTTGGCATCAAGAGCCCGCGTGGGACAGATCTAAAGGTTTACAACACTGGAGTGTTCGAGTCGATGAATGTTTGTGACTTTCTGGAATTGCTGCAAGTGTTTACCAGGGCGTGCGAGGCGAGCAAGGGAAAGAGATAAGGTGGACCGAGAGGTGGCGAGATCGAAGCAAGGTCCCGGTGCTAGCATCGTTTCGATGTCACAGTTGGAGAGCATCCCAACCTTACACAGTAGATATAGCCGGTAGATTTTGGTACAATTGGTCTTGTATATTACGGCCTATAGACGGATTGAAACAATGATGCCGAATGCAACGTTAATGCTACAACCTTGAGGAAAAGACTCAGCACTCTACGCAATTCTTTCTGCTGTGGCAGGTTGACACTAGTTCCCTGAACACATCTGAGATGATCCCGTGATTACTTACAGATCGTTGTTAAGCATTACGCGAAGACACTACTCATAGCCGACGTCAATCTTCTCGACCCTTAACTAGCTCCCCCACCAGGATTAGACGTCCCTTACAAAGTCCTGACAAAACCCCACCATCACTCATCTCCACTTCCACCGTCCTGGCAAATCAAACGACCAGATGTAATGCAGCGCGTCATCCGGCCCGACTCAGCAGCTGTCAGCGTTGTGGGGTAGCTTGGAGCTCTGCACGATCTCAACTCCACTTGCGACGCCGAAAGGGACTGCCGCAGCTTTCGAGCTGGGATGTGACTTTCTCATGCTGTAGTTTTACTTTCGAATATATCACTACTCTAATCCTCGATCTTTTCCCCAATCGTCACGTTTCTAACATCTCAGCGCGGGGCACCATACCAACATGACAGCATCACCGCCGCCCACCTCAAAATGCGACGTCCTCATTGTCGGCGCCGGGCCCGCGGGCATGATGCTCGCCACGTGGATGGCGCGCATGGGCATCACCACGCGCATCGTGGATAAAAGAGGGAGCAAGATATACGCGGGCCAGGCAGACGGCTTACAACTCCGCAGTCTGGAGATATTTGATAGTTTTGGGTTCGCGGATCGTGCGGTCAAGGAGGCGAATCATTTGCTTGAGGTGAGTTAGCTGTAGACCTTTGGTATGATGTGAAGTTATGGAGTTTTAGCTGACGTTGGGCAGTTTTGTATGTGGGTGAGTTTGTCCTCCTCTTCCTTCGTTCTCATGATTTGGCCATGTTAATATGATTTCGAGTAGAACCCAGGCGAAGATGGCCTCATTCGCCGCTCAGACCGCGTCCCCGACGTGCCCGTGGGCCTCTCGCGCTTCACGGAAATCGTCCTTCATCAAGGCCGCATCGAGCGCTTCTTCCTCGACCACATCAAGACACATTCAAAAAGCACCCTGAACGTCGAGCGCGGTGTACTGCCCGAATCCCTCCACATTGCTGATACATGTGCCGACCACAGCGCCGACAATTACCCGATTACTGTGCAATTGAGGCACTTGAGCGAGGAAGAAGCGAAGCCCGCCCAGAGTAAGGCGTCGGGCGTGAGTGATGGGTTGTTCAGGAGTAATCTTGCTGAAGACGATACGGATGATTTGATCGGGAGGAGTAGGGAGAAGGAAGGACAGACGGAGGTTGTGAAGGCGAAGTATATGGTCGGGTGTGATGGGGCGCACAGTTGGACGCGGAGGCAGTTGGGCTTTCAGCTTGAGGGCGAACCGACGGATTACATCTGGGGAGTGCTAGGTAAACCACCTCTCATTTCCCAACTTTTACATCCTCCATTAGGTGGGATGTAGGCGGTGCTAATATGGATATACAGATATCATCCCGCTTACAAACTTTCCCGACATCCGCATGCGCTGTGCCGTGCACTCCGCTACCTCCGGCTCCCTCATGGTCATCCCGCGCGAAAACAAACTCGTCCGACTCTACATCCAACTGACCGAAATCAAGCCCGATGCCAGTGGGCGCGCCGATCGCAGCCAAATCACGCCCAACACCATCATCCGCGCCGCGCAGAAGATTCTCGCGCCGTACACCCTGTCATATAAGTACTGCGACTGGTGGACGGCATACCAGATCGGTCAACGCGTGGGCACGGATTTCAGTTACCAGGAGCGAGTTTTTCTCGCGGGCGATGCGGTGCATACGCATAGTCCGAAGGCGGGACAGGGCATGAACGTTAGTATGCAGGATAGTTATAATCTGGGGTGGAAGATTGGAATGGTTGCCAAGGGGCTTGCGAAGCCGGAGATTCTCAAGACGTACCAGAGCGAGAGACGACGCATTGCCAAGGATCTCATCGCTTTCGATCATAAGTTTAGTCGGCTGTTTAGCGGACGGCCAGCAAAGGACGTCATGGACGCCGAGGGCGTGAGCATGGAGGAATTCAAGGCCGCGTTCTTGAAAGGGAACTTGTTCGCGAGCGGGCTGAGCGTGGATTACGGGACGAGCATGTTAGTCGCCAAACCTGGCGATGCGACTGAAGAAGGCGACGGGACGGACGTGTCCTCAAACGCCGAAAAAGCCGTGGGCAAGCAAGATCTCGCAACGAACGTCAGGCTCGGCATGCGCTTCCCCAGCTACAAAGTACTCAACCAATCCGACGCGCGGCCATGGGAATTTCAGCCCAAGCTCAAGAGCGATGGACGCTTCAGGATCGTTGTCTTCGCCGGCGATGTTGTGCAAGAAAAGCAACAGGCGAGGCTGAAAGCTTTCTGCGCAAAACTCACGGCTTCGACGGTCCTGGCGAAGCATTTACACAAGGACATCCATATCCTCACTGTTCATTCGTCGAAGCGCGTCGAGGTGGAACTCCTACGCGATTTTCCCGATGTGCTACATCCGTACGATGAGAAGACGGGCTGGGACTACGACTCGGTGTATGTGGATGACGCGAGCTATCACGAGGGCTTTGCAGATGCGTACAAGGGGTATGGAGTCAGTAAGGAGAGTGGGTGCGTGGTAGTTGCGAGACCAGATCAGTACGTCGGGCATATTGATAGCCTGGACGAGGAGGGTTACGCGGGTGTGGAGACGTATTTCAGAGGGGTGTTTGTGGGGTAGTTTGATGTTGTGGTAGAGCTGTGGTAGTACGGCTTTCATCCGAACTTTCATCCGCTTGCGTGACGTGAAGTGAGGCTAAAAGACAGGTTACCATTGCGAGCAGGAGGTAGTTCAGGTACGTCGGCCAGGTAACGTGTTGGAAGGGCTAAGCGCTGACGACAATGGTGTAAGGACCGGAGTACACTGTTGGAGGCTTTGGTGTCAAGGCAGACTTTGACGTTGATATTGATCAACGCAGTCGCGTCGAGTTGGGTGCCACGCCTGCACGATACATGGTCGAACTGCAAAAAGAAGCACGAAGACAATACATGTCACGACATGGAGGAAGTCGTACAATCTGATAATTGCATCTAAATCCGGCGTTCGATGTGTCCTTGTTTCAGCCCCACGGGCCGCAGCATGGGTGGCCTGGCGTGTTGCCCTGCCAACGTCCGGCAACTAAACAAGCCCGCAGCAGCCGGAACCTTTGCACTGCACCGCACGCAAACCGCACCCGTCACCGACAGACATTCATATCGCATTCCTGAGGCGCATTCGTTACGTTGCCGCAGACCCCCAATTGCTTCTTTCGCTGCATTCGACGATACCCATATTACGCGATTCCCTTTCGGCGCGTCTTGTCGCAATCACAACACCGTCGCACAAGTGGCCATGGAGCGATCCACAACACCGGGCGGTACACACTACGGACGGCCGCCCGCATATGACGACGAGGATGGCTTCTCCCCAAACATGCAAGGAGGCTCAACAATGCGCTTGTTGACAAACGTCGACGACAGCCACAGCTACATGCCGTGAGTATCTCTCCCACGTTGTTCATTCTTTCTGCTCTTTTTGTCATTCCATTCCACTCCATACTCATCTCCCCCTCCACGTAGAAGACCCTCTTCCGAAGAGTCGGCTTCATCCATGTCGGGCGCGAATAGCACCACGGCAGCGCTGGGCGCGCGCATGACTTCTTCAGAGGTTGGCAAGCAAAAGGCCGCCGAGTCGGGCATCGTCGACTTCTTGCGAGAGGCCGGCGACGCGCTGAACTCGAGCTCTGGCGCTGCTGCCGTCTCTTCGGCGCAGCCCATGCCGCGACGGAAGACGCTCAATGTCCGGTTTGTCGACCCTGCAAAGTCGAAGAAGCGCTCGAATCTGGAGAAGAACCCAGGCTTACCCATCTCCCATCCCTACAGACCACATTCGCCCACGCGCGCATATCAATCCACAGTATCTTCACTATCACGGACGCCCTCTGTGATGGATACGGCACCGAACATGCCGCCACCATCAGAAGACTCGCCCTCATATGTGCCGTACCGACGGCCATTGTCACCTGACCGATCGTATTCACCCACACGCACATCAGTCGACTACTCACGACCAGCCGCCTCATCAATCTCGTATGAGCCAGCAGATCTGAATGGCAGCCCGCGGCCGGGCACTCCATCATCCCGATATGGCGGTGGCCGACCAGGCAGCCCTAAGCGGCCACTACCCCCTGCGCCATTGTTCTCTGGTGCTGCGCGGCCGGTTTCGCGCGATTCTGAAATGACCATGGACATGACCGACATGACTTCGATACCCATTGACGAGGACGACCCTTTCACAGAGCGAGGAGAGAGCCGTCCAGACCTGCATTCGCGCGCTTCATACATGTCCGACGACACCTACACAGACGTATACACCACAGTCGACGAGAAAGAAAAGGTCGAGCACTACGGGCCCGCCCCAGATGGTGCACAGACGCGACGTGGAGCGCGAGACGCAGTCATGACCAAGAAGGAGGTCCGCTTGATCAACGGTGAACTTATCCTGGAGTGTAAAATTCCCACCATCTTGTACAGTTTCCTGCCGCGACGCGACGACATCGAGTTCACGCACATGCGATACACGGCCGTGACCTGCGATCCAGACGACTTTGTGGAGCGCGGCTACCAATTACGACAGAACATTGGCAACGCGCGTGAGACCGAGCTCTTCATCTGCATTACCATGTACAATGAGAACGAAATTGATTTCACGCGGACGATGCACGGTGTCATGCAGAACATCAGCCACTTCTGCTCGCGCATGAAGTCGCGAACATGGGGCAAAGACGGATGGCAGAAGATTGTCGTCTGCATCATCTCCGATGGTCGCGGAAAGGTGCACCCCCGTACGCTCGATGCGATTGCAGCCATGGGTTGTTTCCAGGAAGGCATTGCAAAGAACCACGTCAACCAGAAGGAGGTCACTGCTCACGTGTACGAGTACACTACGCAAGTCTCTCTGGATTCGGACCTCAAGTTCAAGGGTGCTGAGAAGGGCATTGTGCCTTGCCAGATGATCTTCTGTCTCAAGGAGCGCAACTCCAAGAAGCTCAACTCGCATCGTTGGTTCTTCAACGCATTTGGGCGGGCCCTGAACCCCAATGTGTGCATTCTGCTCGACGTGGGAACCAAGCCTGGACCAAAGGCGTTGTACCATCTCTGGAAAGCGTTCGACACAGACTCATCTGTAGCTGGAGCTGCAGGCGAGATCAAGGCTGGCAAGGGCAAAGCGTGGCTCGGACTTCTCAACCCGCTTGTTGCGTCGCAGAACTTTGAGTACAAGATGTCCAATATCCTCGACAAGCCGCTTGAGTCGGTGTTTGGCTACATTACTGTGCTGCCTGGTGCGCTGTCGGCATATCGATACCACGCGCTGCAAAACGATCACACAGGCCATGGCCCCCTCAGTCAATACTTCAAGGGAGAGACACTGCATGGTCAGGATGCTGACGTGTTTACTGCCAACATGTACTTGGCTGAAGATCGTATTCTTTGTTGGGAACTTGTTGCGAAGCGCAGTGAGCAGTGGGTCTTGAAGTATGTCAAGGCGGCGACGGGAGAGACTGATGTGCCTGGTAAGTCATGCAATGTGTTTGAAATCACATTTACTAACGTCAATAGACTCCGTCCCCGAATTTATCTCGCAACGTCGTCGTTGGCTCAACGGAGCCTTCTTCGCTGCTGTCTACTCCCTCCTCCACTTCAAGCAAGTATGGTCGACCGACCACACCATCTGGCGCAAGATCCTGCTGCACATCGAATTCGTGTACCAATTCGTGCAACTGCTCTTCACCTTCTTCTCGCTCGCCAACTTCTACCTGACCTTCTTCTTCGTCGCCGGCTCCCTCGCCGACCCGAAAATGGATCCCTTCGGCCACAACATTGGAAAATACGTGTTCTACGTCCTTCGCTACACGTGCACACTGCTCATCTGCATGCAATTCATCCTCTCGATGGGCAATCGACCACAAGGCGCCAAGAAGATGTTTTTCTGGAGTATGATCATGTATGGTGTCATCATGGCCTATACAACCTTCGCATCCTTCTACATCGTCGTAATCCAACTCAAGGACCCCAAAGCCCCGAAAACACTCGGTAACAATGTCTTCACCAACCTCATCATATCCTCCGCCACAACCATCGGTCTCTACTTCCTGATGTCCTTTATGTATTTCGACCCGTGGCACATGTTCACCTCGTCAGCGCAATACTTCGCCTTACTCCCCTCGTACATCGCCACCCTGCAAGTCTACGCCTTCTGCAACACGCACGACATCACCTGGGGCACCAAGGGCGACAACGTAGCCAAAACCGATCTCGGCGACGCCAAAGCCAAGACCAAAAACGTCGTCGAGCTCGAAATGCCCAGCGAGCAACTCGACATCGATTCCGGCTACGACGAGGCCCTGCGCAACCTTCGCGACCGCGTCGAAGTGCCCGAACCCCCCATTTCCGAATCACAGCAGCAGGAAGACTACTACCGCGCCGTGCGCACCTACATGGTCGTCATCTGGCTCATCTCCAATGCGATTCTCGCAATGGCTGTCAGTGAAGCATACGGCAACCGCGCGGTAACCAACAATTTCTATCTGACTTTCATCCTCTGGGCTGTCGCGGGCCTCGCGTTCTTCCGTGCCATCGGCAGCACGACGTTCCTGGTGATAAACTGGATCCACAAGATCATGGAGACGAAGCTCAAGTGGGAGGATCGCATGGAGGACAAGAAGGGGAGGACGAATCTTGGGGGCGGGCGCAGGTTGGGAGGGTGGAAGGCGAAGTTTGGGCTGGGATGGGGCGGCGGGAGTGGTTTGACGAGTTGGATGAGTGGGAGTAGTATTAAGAGTAAGATGAGTAGTATGGCGCCGAGTAGTTGGGGCGGCAGCAGTGTGGGGAGATAAAGGGGGAGGAAAGAGGATGGGGGTAATGATTTGATGACACCTTTGGGCCTGGACAGGCTATTTTTTGCAATGGCGTTTTGGATGAGGAAAGTTGTGTGTAGATAGTAGGCTTTGTCGTCTTGGATATGGATGACGGAGTTAATGACATCAGACTTGTATATTGTCAAATCATTTCGTTGCGTGAGTTCACAAAGAACTTCTCGTGTTGTGGTTTCGTACATGTCGATTCAGGAAATTCATATTCAAGGTATCAATCTGCAAAACCAAACATCCAATACAGTAGAGGTAATTCACAACGCCAGGTATCATATCACTCCCAATCCCAACCCCCCCACCCCACCCATCATAACCCAAAACTCCCAAACACCTCTTCCCATCCCCCGACTTACTCATCCTCTTCCTCCAACACGATCTTCTTACTCATACTATCCACAACCTTGCAATAAAATTTGGCCGCCTGGCCGCGCGGAAAGCAAATCTCCTCAGTCAAGTAATCCGGCAACAAGTCGAGTAGCTCGCGATCCCGCTGGTCATTGAGGAGCGGCTGGTACACGAATTCCGTGTCTTCGTATGCGGAGTCCGCGGAGGCAGCAACGGTGAGGTGGAAGTGCAGAGCTGGCGAAGTGTTAGTGGGTGGGATGAGAGAGGGAGGGCTTTCGACGTACTTCCATTCCTTCCAGTTTGCAGACAGTCATAGACGTCTTCCTCGTCTTCGTTGCGCTTCATGCCGAGGATGATGAGGTTGGTTAGGTCGCTGTAGAGATCGACTTTTTGCTTTGCTAGCTGGGCTTCCTTGGCGGCTTCGGCTGTGCCGAGCAAGACGACGCCGTTTGATCTGGGCTTCACGGCGCTTCCGGGGACGTTCTTGGACTCGGGTTGCTGCGAGGAGCGCGCGGCGGCGAGTTTGTTGGAAAGTGTTTTGTTCTCGTTTTGCGCAGCGGTGAGGGAGTCGGAGAGTTTCTTGTTGTCGGATGTGAGGCGCGTGTTTTCTTTGGAGAGCGAGGCGAGTTCGTTCTTCGTCGAGGAGAGGTCGGATGTGCGTGATTGGAGTTCTGCCAACTGCTGTTTTAGGGCTTTGATGACTGCGTCTTGGTCTACATATATTGTCAGCTTTCATACAGCACCTCAATACCGCCAAACTTACCCTTTGCAGTCTGCTCAGTCCTCTTCCTCAGCTGGTCAAAGTTGGACTCCTTCCCTGACGACGCCGCGTCCTTGAGCGTCTCGTACTTGACAGTCATAGCCTCCAGCTTCCTCGTCATATCGCCGACTTTCCGCCGCAGAATCGGGTCTCGCTCGGAATCTGACGCGCTTCCCGCTCGCCGTGCACCAGCTGAAGCCTGTCGCGCTCTGCGTGGTTGAACTTGTGCGCGCCGTGCAGATGGTCGCGGTGGCGGCGGCATGCTCTCTGGTATCTCATCCACCTCTATCGAGTCCTCGATATCCATGGGGTCTTCCTCCAGCTCAGGCTGCGTCTCCGGGATCGTCACAGGCTCAGGCTCTGCTGTCACACGCTTCAACCGCGCCTTCGTCTCCTTCTTTGGCGCAGGTTCTTTTGCTGCCGGTTTGCGCCCTCTCTTCGCCGGCGCCGGTGCCTCTACCATATCTTCCTGTGCCTTCGCTGGTCGACCCCTCTTAGTGGCCTTGACAGGTGGCGCGACGTCATCCTCAAACTCATCGACCTCTTCCGTGTCGCTGCCATTGACGTCTTTGCGCTCAGCAAGTGCTTTGCGCCCACCCTTAGCCGGCGCCTTCTTCGCGACGGCCGCATTCGTCTTCTTCACGCCCAGCACGCTCGAACCGCTGACCCGACGCGTCTCCGGCCTCCCTTTGGCCGTCGCCTTAGTCGCGGGTGCCGTTGCTTTTGTTTGCGCGGCTTTTCCACGCGCTTTCTTCGCGGGCGCCTTGTTTTCGGCGTTGGACTCGGGTGTGGGCAGCGCGTTGAGCTCGTCGTCGTCGGAGCCCGAGTCGACGGTGAAGGAGTAGTTTGCGATCGCACTGCGGGGCGCCATTTCGTGCGATTCGGTGATGCGCGCGTAAATCCGTGTGGTGGTGTTGTTGTACCGTCCGTTGCTAGTTCGCGACGTGCGATAGGAAGTGGGATGTGTAAACAACATGGCCCGAGCGCGACTTCCC
Organism: Parastagonospora avenae f. sp. tritici 18332-5; assembly: GCA_022559985.1. NCBI lineage: Eukaryota > Fungi > Ascomycota > Dothideomycetes > Pleosporales > Phaeosphaeriaceae > Parastagonospora > Parastagonospora avenae. Next base: position 76,040 of record JAFJTR010000109.1, read on the forward strand.
GGTGCTCGTGCGCGCCTACTCCGCAACACCATCTTTGAACATCACGAGATGTAGATCATACAACACTCGATTAGTGTACCATGGGCAAACTGAAATGGTTTGAAATTATCAAAGTACCTCAACTCGACGTCCTATTCATTTCACCATATCCCTCCAAACCCCACCCATCACCTCATCCCAATCCCGGACAATCTTTCCCGCCATCCCCGCCCCAATACATTCCTCCCCCTTCTTCCACTTCCCCCTAACCTCCTCTACAAACTCCTCCACACTCAACGCCCCCTGATTCTTCTCCTTCTTATTATCATCCGGATCCTCTCTCTCGCGATGTAAATCCGTCGCCACCGTCGGCGGCGCAATCTCCACCACCTTCACCTTCGTATCGAGGAGCTGTTGGCGCAGCGCCACGGACCAGAAGTGCGCGAAGGCTTTTGTACCGTTGTACACGGGGTTTTGAATGCTGAAGGGTACGAAGCCGAGGACGGAGGATACGTTGACAATGAGTGGGTGTTGCATGGTCTTGAGATGGGGGAGCAAGTGCAGGGCGAGATGCATGGGGCCGCGGATGTTGATGTCGATTTCCTGGTCTGCTTTACTTGCGAAATCTTTGGCAGAGTCGGTGTTCACATCCAGAGGTCGTTGCACGCCGGCGTTGTTGATGAGACAATCGAGCTCAGGGTGTTCGGATGTTAATTTCTTGACGAAGGCGGGTATTGAGTCGACCTTTCCCGTGTCAAGGACGTAGTATGCTGCTGCACCGATCTCTTTGCTCGCAGATTGGAGGTTCGATTCGGTGCGCCCGCAGATGATGACTTTCTTGCCGTCTTTGATGAGTTGGTGGGCGAGGGCTTTGCCGATGCCGCCGCCTCCGCCGGTTACGAGGGCGCAGTTGAAAGAATAGTTTGAGGAAGACATGTTGGTAAATGTTAGTTTGAAGCAAGAGGAAGTCTACTTGATCGCTGTACTTGGGGTATATAATTGTGCCTAAGCATTTCGTAGTCCGGCTAGTCATGTCGCCACATGCCGTCATGCTTGTGATGGTACGAATGCGTCACAGTACATTTGGAATATCAGATCGTACGAGTGGCTCCGGTTGATCCGACGCGCTTTTAATGCACCAAGGCTGGGCTAGTGTAGTGCGGAATTCTACAGGCCCGTCGTGTACTGGCAGATACTTAGAACGTGACACTGTACGTGATCGCCGTGGTTATTCGACAGGACAGCGTACTGCGTGTCAAAAAGCGTGGATACGGGTAAATGCTGCTCATCAGTCGACTCCCGACTCTTGAAGAGAACACTGCACATAGAGATTCTTTCCGGATGCTTCATTCCAATGCATGCTGTTGGTACATTTGCCGTATCTACAGTTCACCTTCGTTCCCAAATCATCCTCCCCATCACATGCGATGATCAACCGCATGGACCATTCTTTTCTTCGTCTCTCCCTCCGTCCCTCATGCCCATATCAAGCTTATTTTCCCTGCACCTTGTCCGCCGCCTTCTCAATGTATTGCCTGTATAACCAATCAGTTCCCAACACTCTCGACACATGTTGATATCGAGAAACAGCCGTATACGCCCGTTTTCGTTCATCGCGGAAGATGTAAAATAGCGTCGACGTACTTTACAAAGCTCTCCTCGTCCTTGCTCTTCGCGTTGATGGGAGGCGAGGTCGGGGCCTCGGCCTTCTTGCCGCCCGTGGCGAGCACTGCACCGCCAATGGTTACGGTGAGGGTTGCGATGGCGAGCTAGAAGTGGGGGGAATTAGCCTGGGTTCTTCTTTGGTCGGAGGAGGAGGCGCATGGCTCGGGAGGGAGCTTCAAAGCTTTTTTTCCGGGCGACGTACGATGTGCGATCCGACCTGGCGGCCCATGATGTTGTACATAGCGACCATATTTGCGGTATTGGAGGTTCAACGGGCCGTAAAGTGGCGGATGAAGAGTCAATGGATGGGGGTTCCTGAGAGTCGTTGGGGGTGGTTTAGCTATGCCGAAAGCTTCGCGGATGATGTTGCGGCCGCGGGTGCTTAGTCATGCACATCAAGCCACAGTGTGGCGTCAAGAGCGGAAAGTGACGTCTGAAGCGAGCCGAGGTGGGAAAGAATGTAGGCAGACGTTCTGGACATTGACATTGGACGCGACTCTTTCCTCTCTTCTTTTCCCCAATCCCACCTTTATAGCACAGAGAAGAGAAACATTCAGCAACCATGGCGAAAGACAATAAGCCCCACAACGACACCTTCACCGACATCCCCCACGAGCGCCCAGACCCACGCCCCGACTTCAGCACCCCACCCGCACGCAAGCAGCTCCCCAAAGAACTCCAAGACACGCTCAACGATGACGAGAAACTCTGGGAAGTTCTCTACGAGGGTAAAGCCGAAGATACCACCGACACCAACATCCGCTATGCCGCCTACGCCTCGCGCCTGCGCACCATCATGCTCTCCGCCCACCGCTACGTCGCATACACATCGGACATAGGCGAGTCCTTCCGCCCTGTTGCGCATCCGTACTGGGTGCGCGGCGCGTATGGAGTCAGTTGGGCGTATCTGCTGGGCGATGTGGGTCATGAGGGGTATAAAGCGTACATACGGAATCAGCGCACGCTGCATCCGGAGAATTACATTGAGGTGCAGGAGAATGAGAAGGGACCAGAACTTACAGCATCCCCGACAAAGTCGATATTCCAGAGTGTAAAGGATGTTGCGAAACAGGCGACGAATGCGGAGGGTGTGAAGATGGGCGCGACGCCGGGGGCGTTAACGGGCGACCATGTTACGCCAGGCTTAATCCCCGCGATTGAGGATTACAGAGCAGTCATGGCGCAAAGGGCGGTGTTTCAGGCGGTGGCGAGTATGGGCCTGCCGGCGTTCACGATTCATAGCATTGTGAGGTATTCGGGACGGGCCCTGAAGGATGCGAAGAATAAGACGTTGAGGACTTGGGGGCCGATTGGGGTGAGTCGATACGATCGCTGGTCATCTGTATGCGACACTAATGTTTTGACTCTAGCTCGGTCTTGCAGCAGTACCCTTCTTACCATACATGTTCGACGAGCCGGTAGAGCACGCCACCGAATGGATCTTCTACAATGCGTTCAAGACATTTGGCGGCGAGAAGGCTGTAGAAGGAAGGCCGGTGACTGGTGCGAAGGAGTTGAGGAAAGAAGAGAGCCAGAGTGTGAACCTCAAGGAGTTGTGATGTTGCGATGATCGTCCAACATGATGCTATGGCTCAGATGTTGTTGTTACGAGTAGATAGTGATTACGATGCATACGATTCGCTCTATAGTATAATGTATATACGATCATCATGCACTGTTGATGATAGGTTTAAGTATCAGGGCATAGAAGGTAGAACCCCGTGAGTTCGTTTTTTCTAGTGACGCTACGCAAAGAACTATGCTCTATATAGCTGCTACTTAGAAAGTCTTGCCAGTCACTTCTGGTCGCTAGCAATACTAGTCCTTGAAATTCTGGTCCATCCCCACGATTGCAGGGCGAAACTTATTCTCTATTCATGAAAGACAATTCAAGTATGCAAAAGCATTGCATGTCACGAGTAAACCTATCACGAGAATCCGACGGGCCGCCAACGGGCCGCCTTCGGGTCACGTGCAGCCAGATCACGTGCTGTAGACTATATCAACCTAGAGAACTCCTTGATTACTCCTCAAGGATTCGTCTTAATACAAGCTTCTACCTATATCTGACTCCTGCTTCCAACAGTGCCCCACAATTCGAACCCTTCCTACTCCTACCTGGATAGGCAGTCGTCAAGATATATACTTTTATCCCACAACCTACACTTTCCTCTTTCCTATCTTGCAAAAGATGGCGGGCTCAGGACGAGGCACGACACATTCCGCCAAGGGAAAGGCAGCGATCCGTTTAGGATCTGCCGAGGTCTCGAGCACTCAGTCTCCAGAGCTCGACGCCGCGGCGCAGCTCACGAGCGAGTAAGCTGGGTCCAGCAGACTCAGACCGGACGAGTCTGGTCTTGAAGATCTGGAAAACGACGACCCTGAGGGATCACAGTGGCTCTTCTGCGAACTCCTGGGCCAATCACAGCGGCTGTAGGCCAATCTCGCCAGAGCGTCTGAGGAAATCTGGTTCGGGTTCAGGCGGTACTCGCCAAAAGCCAGTGAGGGCAGACATCATCAACTTCAACCCAGTAGTTGCCACCTTACATAACGTCTACGAACCTAGATTGTCACAGCGATCGATAGCGCTCATTCTGATGCGTATTTTGCGCCCACCTTGACCATGTCTAGCCTCACAGATCGCCCCGAGGTCGTCGGCCAAATCCACTCATCCACGCCCGTATCCTCACCTCCTTCCGTCCTTCTATCACCATTAATAGACTGAAGCGACTCGTCAGAACCTACAGCAGAGATGCCCACACGGCCCCGCGGCAGAGGAGTACACAATGAGGACGACCAGGACCGTCCAGACGAGTTCCCTGGTCGTCGTGGAGCTACATACACACCAAGGGTTGAGAAATTGGAGGACGTCGTTCAGGTTCTACGGGATACAAATATGTCGTTTGAAGAGATGATCGAGACGTGGGTGAGATCTCGTCCGGGCTCTGAAGACGCCCATGTGTCCCATCGCCAGTACCGCACTGTACGTCAGCGACGGGAGGCAATTTTAAGAGCTTTACGACTGTTGACAGCAAAGGATATATATTAGGACGTGGCAGTACATACTCGGTGCGCCTCTGAGTTGGACGAGCTTATTACCTTTTCCCCATTCTCTAAATTTACTGTTGAGTTTACCTTAAAGTCATTAGACTACTAACATGGCACGGCTCGAGTCCAAGAGGTGGCTCCCAGTTGGTATTATCTTCTTCATTAACTGCTTAGCAACTGACGGTCTCATCGCCAGACATATTCAGCCCGAGACAAGCATAAAAAAGTCGCTCAACGCATCTTTACAGTGACGAGTATAGTATGTTTCTCCCGCGCACGGCAGAGCTCCAACACCTTCTCCTCATGCTTAGACCTCTACCTCGTCGGGTCTGATGTATATCGACGTGTGATTGAGACGCTGCATGGCTTTGGCATATGTCATAGCTACTATCATGCCAACTCTCTGATAAAAGAGGTAGCCGAACACGCGTCTGTACGTGTCACTCCTCAAAGCTGACTAGTCTCCCTCAAAACCCTAGAGTACACAGTTCTCTACGCTACAGCAAACTCCTAGGCCAATCAATCAACGCGCTACCATTGCGACTCAAACTGCTGCAAACTTCTGGGCCAATCGAGCGATAGCACCACAGCTATTCCTATCGGTACAGGATTTCTGAGAGCTTCTGTAAACTCCTGGGCCAATTAAAGGATAGCACTGAGGCCTTACTCGGACAGAGCTGGAACCTGCCGAAATAGAACTTCTGCAAACTCCTAGGCCAATCAGAAATAGCTACCTGTAGTTTCAGTATATGTTACTGGTGGCGGGCATACATCATGACATCACACGCAGTACACGGGGCAAACTTTTTAACCAAATCCTTCTATTGATTACCAAAAGAATCGAACTCCTGGACCTCTCAGAGCCCACTGCCCGCCGACAGCTGGACCCGCCACAGTCGTACTCACCAGCGCCTTGCGATGAACAGTCCGCCAAAGACACTGAGCTTGCCTCGTCTATACAGACTAATACAACCGACTGGGGCGAGGTTGAAACTGTCAAAGCGAAGGACAGCCAGCTTTCGGAGTTGTGACTGCGATTGGCGTTAGCCGTACTCACCAGCTACTTGCGATGCCAGTCCGCCCAAGACACCCAGCTTGCCTCGTCCATACGGACTACTATAACTGACTGGGGCGAGGTTGAAACTAACAAAGCGAAACAACCAGCTTTCTGGGCTGCAACACAACTGCACCCAGACAGAGGGCGATCAGAACTCCCGGGAAAAGGATCACCAGTAATAAAATCTATGTCCAGGCGATGACATTGGGGCGGGCCACAATTACCGTGGTCCCAGAGGGGACGCCTCGACTGCCGTCGACTTCTTACGCGTGCTGAAGCTACATTCACCCTTGCGGGGGACGAAGCGACAGCGCGCACAAGTTGTCGAGGCGTTCTTAACCTCTTTCAAGGCGAGCTGCGAGTATGTCCAGCACACCAGCTCGCCTTCCCGACAGCCCTCACACCGCTCATCACCAAAGCGCTGCTCACCCAAGTTCGTTTCCATAATGAGACTAATATGGTCACACACGGCCCGGGCGGGCGACGCCTTTGCCTCGTACTCAGCCTCGCTGGTATTTTACCAGCGACCCTTATTGGCCTGCTGATGTTGCCATCGAGCAGGAGCCTTCTGAGATGCCTTCAGACCCGCAGTGCGAGCCCAAGGCAGCTTTGTAGTCAGCGCCGACGCGCGCCACACAAGGTCCATATCCGTAGGCACAGAACCACCCGCTGAACTTGGTGGCATCAATCTACAATTGTTAGTCTTCGTCAACTACATATGAGACGCAAACTTACGGCGCTAGGGAGAAGCCAAAAGCCGGCAAAAACCCATCGAAAACCTCGTCCTCCTCCTCGAACCCACCCCCGCCCCAGCCACCCAATCCCAAGGTTGCGGGGTTGGCGGGGGTGAGGATGGAACAAACACGCCCCGTCTCTCTCCTCTCTCTCCTTCTTCTCCTTCTTCTCCTTCTTCTCCTTCTTCTCCTTCTTCTCCTTCTTCTCCTTCTTCTTCTTCCTCTTCTTGCCCCGAAGGGCGGGCGGGCGGCGCGGGGAGGGGGCGCGGCGAGGCCGCGAATGGTCTACAATACTACATTAACACTGGCTTGATACGACACCGGAGTTCAGGGCGGGGTATTGGACGTTGTCTGAACAACATTAAGTCCTCATTCTACTACTTACGCTTTGCGCACCCGGCCGGAGCGCAGGCGACCTGGTGTGAAGAACCACCGGTCGCGTGGATGATGTAGGCGGGGGCGCGGGCAGCCATAATTAATTGTAATTTTCTGGCAGCAAGAAGGTGTGGTAGTTGATGGTTATGGCTATACTAAAATCTATCCAAAGGTTTTTATATATCGAAGTCTACACGGCCAACACCTACAACCTACAACTGTTACCTCAACGCTCACTACTTACTACTTACCACCTACCGATACCCCAGATATACGCACCACCTCGCTAGTACTGCCGGCTACTACTACCCAAACAAGACTTTTGTGAAGTTCTGCAAAGTCCTGAGCCAATCAGAAAGCTACCAGCCCGGCAAGACTTACAGTTTTGACCTCCGGAGAACTTCTGCAAACTCCTAGCCCAATGAGATCTACTGTCGGTGACTACGCTCGGCTACTGTTACACCTGGAGAACTTCTGTAAACTTCTTCAAAGTTCTGGTCCAATCAGGTAGCTGTAGACTGGCAATACCTGCCCAGCGCTCCTCCAAATTCGTGCTTGCCGAGCTCATCATGAGCTGGGAAACTGTTCTCGACCTCGATCTTCCACTCTTACGCAGTTGCGTCGGCCATACTGCTTACTGCTGTGGCCGTCGGCAGATCCATTGGTGTGTCCGTTCGCGTTTCCGTTGCTCCTTGTAGTAGTCGATGTAGTCGCCGAGATCGACAACGTGTGTGTGAGTAGCAGGACCACTGGAGGGAAGCGTCTCATAGTCATCGACGTATAAGATCTGGCTAGAGTCGCTGTGATCGGAGGCCATGTGATCGCTATCGATATCCATCGCCACTGGACACTCTCACACGGCTACACGCTAACAGGACTTCTGCAAACTCCTGCAGAGTCCTGAGCCAATCAGCAAACGCCTGTAAAGTCCTGAACCAATCAGCTATCCGTATACAAGCAATACCTCCCGTCAACTACTTGTAGTTCTCTTGTCCCTTGCTTGCCGACCGACGCAAACGACCACGGGAGGACTAGGGCGTAAATGGTAAGACTGGTCGTTGAGCCTTTGGTGTATTATCGACAGCGCTATTAAGTCTTCCAAGTTGCTTCTTAGCTAGTGATAGGGCTACTCTTCTCGGTCGTTTATTGACCTGTGATAGAGTTTGTCCCTGTAACGGCAGTAGACGACGCTGTGAATGTTGGGTGGACAAGACAGGTGGTGTACCAGTACTTTGCTCCGCGCGTTCAGCAACCTCCATGACTACAGTGTTGTCTCGCTCTCGTCTCGCAACAAGCAATGGTAAAGAGCTGTTCTCTAATACGGGCGTGGCTACACGTGCAGACTGTGAACGGTCTGTAGGCACTGTATTCCAGCTACCTAGTCCAGATGCTATTTACAGTCAAGATAAGGAGAAAGTGAAAGAGTTGGGCTATCAACCCATGTTGTTTGTGTTCGCGCACGGTCCACGTGCTGCTGAGGCAAGGACCAAGGTGAGGGATAGAAGGGAAGGAAGCGACTAGGCTAGCAGCCTAGTCATGTGATCCAGGGCTCAGCCCGTTACAGAAGTTCTGTACTGACAAGTATAGCCTTGGTGCTATTGCTTGATTGGCCCAGGAGTTTGCAGAAGTCCTGTACCGACAGGTGTAGCCTGGTGCTATCGCTCAATTGGCCCAGAAGTTTGCAAAAGTTCTGTTTCGGCAAGTATAGTCGTCCGTGTTGTTAGCACGGGAGTTGACAGAAATCCACAGAAAGACCTCCACAACGAGTACAACATACAGCGTGCGACTGACCTAGTGGATTGCAGAGATATAGAATGCGCTGATGTTACTCGTCGATCGTGGTATTGGACGTGATAGGGGTGGTATACACGTTGGTGGTGGACGACGAGCGAACATTAAAAGCCCCTACATTTCAACGCAGTACTTTGTCTGCACAGCAGCGCGTTAGCCTATTATTGCGCGCATGAGGAGAATCAGATTTATAAGCTGCACAAATTGCGTCTACTCTCAGTACTGTACGAGATGGTGATGTGATGATTTTGATATACGATCAGACGTAAAATTGAGAAATTTTCGCGGGTACCACCAAAGATGGAACCTGATTTCCTCAGACGCTCCGCATAAGCTGCACCCGATCGTTATGTAAGCACGCTCTCATTGGTTCGGGAGTTAGCAGAAGATCCACACGCCATTGATTGGCTACGAAATCAGCAGGAGTTTCGTAGCGCGGCGCTAGCTACGCTAGTGTCCTTATGCGGTGCGTCAGATTTATGACAGAAAGTTTGAGTTGGGTTGGGTTCTGCTTATGTAAGACCCTACCGAACCCAACCTCTGATCTACACTAATGATACATATCTAGCAGGGGCTGTCTTATCTTCAAATGTATGTTCTGGTCGTGATGACCTTATTAAGGGCAACACGTGATAGTTGTGGCATGGATGTGTCAGATTTGATGGATGGGATGATGTGTATTCCTTGTCTATGTCTACGGTGTTTTCTTGGAGAGGGGCAGCTTCACGGGCTCGGTAATACTAGTGCCCGGCGCTAGTCCTGTTCAGGAGGTCTCATCTCTTGATCCTGCCCAGACCACCTTCAGCTCCTTCATGGAGCAAGGCCTCGCCCTAATCTGACAGGATGTCTGAGGTGTTGTGACCAATCGGAATTCGACAACCCGGTTCAGCTTCTATTCCTGCTCCGATACACCAATCGGGCTCTCTCTTTCCGGCACGAAGCATCTTCCTCCCCACAATATCTTTAAACCACCAATCACAAAACGTTATCTTGTGCCGATTGGTACCTGCGCCCTGACGAAAGTGACCGCTGCAGAGCTTACCAAGGCAACCCAGCAGGTGTCAAGAATCTATAAAACGGTATGAAGTGGAACTGGAGAGCATACCAGTACACCAGATCATGGGCTTCTCTATACCCCAATCTACGCGATCGGACGCCTCAGGACATCCCGGTATTGGATCCATCATTTGTACGCTCATTGTATTGTACCTTTGCAGCTATGTTATATACCAACGCTTCTTCCACCCGCTGGCCAAGTTTCCCGGACCTTTCCTGGCCTCCCTCACAGATCTCTGGCAGGTGTCGGAAATGCTCTCTCTCAAACAACCTTATAATTTGACTGATTTACATGAGAGATACGGTCAGTTTGTACGCTACGGTCCAGAGAAATTGAGCACCACCGCTGAAGACGCTATACCCATTGTCTATCAAAAGGGCGGCAGGATGTTTCCCAAGACCGAGTTCTACGACGCTTATGGGGCGTATGGAGCAACAGCACCAAACATCTTTGGTATGCGAGATGAAGCAGTATGTATCCAGAACCTCCAAAACGCGCCCCACTGACGATTCTAAGATGCATTCGATTCGCAGGCGGCACATGTCCCACAGCTTTTCCATCGCCTCCGTGAAGAATATGGAACCGCACTTAGATACGAATGTAAAAATACTGAAGGACAAGCTGGCCGGCTACTGCGACCGCGGCGAGGTTTTCGATCTTAAGAAGCTCATACAATTTTACGTCATCGATGTACTTGGAGAGCTTGCATTCGGACAGTCTTTCGGTATTCAGGAGAGTGGCAATGAATCACTGGTGCCACCAGTGGTCGAACACAGTCTCCTCGCAGCAGTTACGGGATCCTGGCCTGCAATGACTGTGACATTGAAACGGTGGCTTCCAAAAGTCCCGTCGCGAACTTTAAGGCGCTTATTTGAAGGGCGCGCTGCTGTTGTGAAGATGGCCTCAGCGTGCGTACGCCACCGTATGGCGGCAATGCAGGATGCTAAACAGGGGAATGACGCAGCTTCAGCAACGCGAAAGGACATCCTTGCCAGCTTGATTCAAGCGAAAGATCCCGAAACTGGGGAGCGACTGACTCAGGCAGATCTCCAGACTGAGGCATTTGGTTTCATGTAAGTCGACAGAACTAGTGCTTCCTTCCATCCGTTGTTGTTGACTCTAATTGCTACCAGTATTGCTGGCACACACACAACAAGTGCGACCACCTCTTTGCTCTTCTACCATCTCTTACAAGCACCTCAAATCATGAAGAAATGTGTGGCAGAGATCGATGCACAACTACCGCGACTGGGTAAAGATCGAACAGCATACTCATTTGCAGAGGTGGAGACATCGCTTCCTTATTTAAGGCAATGCATCAAGGAGAACTTCCGTATCACCCCTGTTTTCACCATGCCCTTGGCTCGCAGGGTTCTGGCTCATGAGGGAGTGACTATTGCAGGGGAGCACATTCCCGTCGGGGTATGTTGACAGCCTATACGGCTTACCAGTACCACCCTACTAACTATGATGCAGACGTCAATTGCAGTCTGCAATCATGCATTTCATCACAATCCGAAGGTCTGGGGCAATGATCACAATCAATTTGATCCAGGCCGATGGTATCAGGCAGAGACGGCAGCGCGCTCACGGTACTTGATGCATTTTGGACTGGGAGGTCGACAGTGCATTGGGAAGACTGTCGCCATGACTAACATCTACAAATTGGCAAGTACTCTACTCAGAGAGTTTGACTTTGCGTTGGCCGCAAGTGAGGATCGAAGGGCGGAGTCGGAGGGACAGCCCTCATTGGGGAACATGCCTGAATTGATCAGTGTGAGCGTCAGTGATATGAAACATCCGCTGATGGTACGGGCTCGTAAAAGACTCATTGTATGAGCCCTCAGAGCATACTTTGGAACGGAGATAATTTTCACGCATCACGCGTGATTTATGTCTCGTAGTGAGCCTGAGATTTCGATCAATATTACTGAATTATCCCAAAAGCAACGATGTTCGGCGATTATGGTCGGAATGCTAGGTGGGGCTAGATGCGGGGTAGCCAACAGCGAGCTGAACCGACTTGCCGAAATGTGGGGCAGTTCTACGACAAAAGTTCAGATCGAATACTGTATGACGTTTCACTTGGTATCAATGTGCATGCAATGTGTACCTAGCGAAGCTTGGAGGATATGTCGAGTCTCACACCAGCCGACACCCGCAAACTGAAGCGGCGAAAAATTGTGTTAGCCTGTAATTCTTGTCGTGTTAAGAAGTCTCGTGTAAGTGCTTATCGGAGTGAGTGCAAGCAGTGCGGGAAGGAATTGAAGGATTGAACTGAGGTTGTATTGGGTATGTATGTATGTATGTATGTATGTATGTGTGTATGTATGTATGTATTGTTTAACGTCCTATGAAAAGCCTCCCAGGGGGCATGTAACGACGCAGGCAAGACAAGAGATCCGAACTCGGTGTGGTCTCACTCAGAGGCATATGGGAGTGCGTGGGAGAACCGTAACCTAAGATCAATTGA
>JAFJTR010000110.1:0-88018 GCA_022559985.1 Parastagonospora avenae f. sp. tritici 18332-5
AAGGAGAGATGGACAAGGTGGGCGAGGATGAGCTCTGCCCTGAGGCGCCAAGTCCGTGCAGGACTTGGCATCAACCACGTGAGATAGAACCAATCATTTATTAAGCAGATTTCTTCAAACTCTACGCCATCGTGACATGCGCGTGCCAAATCCGCACACGACGCATCAGAAGGCTCTTTATCATCAGGCTAATCCGTTACTATGGCTCATGCTCCCCTTCAATGTATTCGTAATTTTAACGCATCTGTCAGAGAGGGCGTCTGAGAGATGCCACGATGTGTGCTGGCGGCTAAAACATTGGAAATCACGTTACGTACGAGCGCATTCGCGTCATTTCACGAACACGTTGCTTTGAGGTGATACTAGAATGGGCGATTCCAGCTGGTAGATCTTGGAAACGTCTGTCTGCTAGCAAGGGGAGCGATGCTGGCGAAGAGATTGACGTGGCCACTGAGATGAATAATACTCACGCATATCATGCAGTGTACAAGCTGCAAGCAGGCATTCTCAACATTCGATCTACGCACTAGCTTCAGCCGTACCCTGCCTGCCCGCAACACTTCCTCCAATCCATCCACCTCTCGGATCCTTCACTTCCATTGTGCGCTCATTATCACCCACTTTACCCCATCCGCCACCTCCAGGTGTATGGATAATGATCCTCTCTCCAGGTTTCATCGCCGCTGTATTCTTCGCGCCAAGATTGATAAACCTGAACTCGTCCTCTCCGCCTTGCTCGACCTTCTTCTCAAGTCCAGCAGCGCTACTTGGCGTTGGTTCCTGGGAGGTGGGCTCAGTTGGCTGCTCGGTATCGGAGTTCTTGTCGATAGCTTTCTTGTCAACTTTCCTGACCCAGATATTCAGACCGCACGCGGCGTCCTCGCCGCCTCCCATGCCGTAGGGATGATATACTCGCCTCTCACTGAGGATACTGACCTGGACTGGGATGCGGAATTCAATATCCCGGATTACACCTTCGCCTCCGCGATGCATGCCTTTACCAGCGCTGCCTTCGCGCAAGCTAAACTCCCGCAAGAGCACGGGGTACCGGCGCTCGAAGACCTCGGAATCCGTGATGCGGGTGTTTGTCATGTGCGTGTGGACGCCATTTGTGCCGTGCCATGTAGGGCCAGCGCCAGACCCACCGGCAATAGTCTCGTAATAGCCGAACCCTTTTTGGCCGTCTTTCTCACCTGAGCCTGAGGATCCACCAAAACCGAACGTCAGATTGTTCGTATCTCCTTGACTCGCGGCGCAGGCTTTGAAAGCTTTGAGAACCGTATCTGTGACACGTTGGGACGTTAGGACGTTCCCGCCGACCACAGCAGCATTGTCTGAAGGCGATAAGAAGGACTTCTTGGGGATGCGAACATGTATAGGTTTCAGACAGCCCTGGTTCAGGGGGATGTCTTCGCTGATCAGGCACCGCAGGCAGTAAATGATGGCGGAGTAAGTGACAGCTTCCGGCGCGTTGATGTTGCCGTAAACTTCCGGCCCTGTACCACTGAAATCGAAAATGGCTTCGCCCTTGTCTGGATCAATGGTGACTTTCAGCCTGATTGGACTGCCGTCATCCATGAACTCTTCAGCAGATAGGTCTTGACCTTCGAAACGCTTGTACACATCTTTGAGCAGCGAGCGCACAGATTGCTCGGCGTTGTTCTGGATGTTGGTCATGTAGAACTTGACAACTGATTCGCCATAGTCGGACATCAGGGTGTTGATGAGGTTGATGCCTTTTTGGTTGGCAGCGACTTGAGCTTTGAGGTCATTGAGGTTGTCGCTTAAACATCTTGTACCAGAGCAGCCGGGGTATTGACCAGGTTCGTCTAGCAAAAGCTCTGTGATGCGCTTTTCGTTGAAGTGACCTTCGGAAACAAGCTTTTCGGACTTGATGGCTGCACCTTCTTGGAACAGCTCTTTTGAGGCAGGTGGCATGGATCCAGGAAGGATACCGCCAATATCTGCATGATGTGCACGGGATGCAACGTAGAAGATGATGTCGTCACCAGAGAAGGCGGGAGTGATACAAGTAATGTCTGGGAGATGAGTGCCACCAAACATGGGGTGATTGGAGACGAGAACATCGCCGCGCTTAAGCTTGTCTTTCCATATCGCGGCTTGTTTGCGTACGCAAGTGGACATACTACCAAGATGGACTGGTAAATGCGGTGCTATACCGCTGTTAGCAGTCGTAGACAAATGCGTATGCGCCCCTTACCATTCGCAACTAGACCACCTTCTGCGTCGAACAACGCGCAAGAATAGTCGAGTCGCTCCTTGACGTTAGTAGAGACACTCGTCTTCTGCAGTGCGCGACCCATTTGCTCCGCAATCGCCATAAAACGATGTGCAAATATACTGAGCAGAATAGGATCGACTTCCTTTGTACCAATCTCCTTCTCCTGGCTGTCGTGCTCTCCAATGTTGATCACAACATGCGTGTTGATCAGAAGCGCAGATGCGCCAGGTGTCACAACAATGGTTTGCGTGCCATCCGCAATGATCGCGGGACCCTTCAGGCGATCTCCAACTTCCAGATCCTCGAGCTTGTAGATCGAGGTATCCCGGCGACCACCTTCGAAGAATACTTTCCGCGAGTCGTAACGCTTCGCATCGCCAGCGACATCCTTTGGTGCAATACCCTTGAGCTGTTGATCCACGCTCTTCTCGAGACCTTCGAAAGTTTTACCAATACCTCGTGCTCGCACATCGTCGACGATAATGTCGCGATCGGGGAGTGTGAAACCAAACTCTTGCTCGTGCTGCTTGATGAAAGCTTGGCCGAATGCCCACTCATCCCCACCAAACTCCTTCTCTGCCTCATCTTTGGTAGGTTTTATTATCATGAGTGCTGACTCAGTACCACGGTATCGCAGGTTGAGGTACTCTTCAAAGTGCACATGCTCTTCATCAAAACCCTGCTCTTTTAGTGTCGCCGTGGACTTCGACTTCAAATCTGCCATTTTCTTCTGCAAGTATTCGCGGACGTCCTTTTCGTCTGACCAAACCCTGCTTTCCGGTTCTTGTCGCTCATCCACAACATCAGCGAGCGCCATACCATAGGCTGATAGGACTGAGGAGTATCGATGGACGAGTATTTGGGTGATGCCGAGCGCTTCGGCAATCGCAACGGCATGCTGACCTCCTGCACCACCAAACGTAGCAAGCCGGTGCTTGCTCGTGTCGTGTCCTCTCGCTTCTGTCAAGCTGCGGATGGGTCTCGTCATTGTTTCATTTGCGATTTTGATAAAGCCGTTTGCGATGTCATCGATGGACATTTCCTTCTCCTTATTACCGCCTGCAACCTCTTTGTTGATCTGCTCCGCTAGGTCCTTGAACAGTCTTTCGCTCGCCTCCGCGTCTAGACCCTCATCCTCGTTCTTGCCAAAGATTTTCGGAAAGAAATCCGGCAACAAGCGACCAAGGAACAAATTTGCGTCTGTGATGGTCAAAGGTCCACCCTTCCGATAGCATGCTGGGCCAGGATGTGCGCTAGCAGATTCCGGTCCTACCACAAACAATCCGTTTTTCCAGAAGAGTCGCGATCCACCTCCTGCCGCAACAGTGTTGATGTCTAGCTGTGGCGACTGGATTGTGACACCGGCAGTGGTGGTTTCAAAGACATGATCGTAGCGTCCGGAGCCGTATCTGCTCACGTCCGTACTTGTGCCGCCCATGTCGAATCCGATGACTGGGATCTTGGTCTCGGGATCATACGATGTGAGCGCGTAGCCAACCACTCCACCAGCAGGTCCGGATAGTATCGCCTTGAGCCCAGAGAACATGTCGACATCCACAAGACCACCATCTGATTGCATAAACTCGCACCTCGCGCCTTTGGAGCCTTCTTCTCGTTTGACGCTTTTCGAACCAAGCCCGCCCTCAAAACCTTTCGAAAAGCCACCGATATATTTTCTTATTGCTGGTGTGAGATATGCATCTGCACATGCCGAAGTCGCTCTCGGTACGAGCTTGATCATAGGCATAAGCTCGTGACTCAAGCTGACATGCTCAAACCCAATTTCTTTTGCGATCTTACCGACGAGTGCTTCATGATGCGGATATGTGTAGCCGTGCATCAAACACACCGCAATACTCCTGAGTCCACCGTCATATACTTCTTGCAGCTGGTTTCTTATCGCATCTTCTCTCGGTCTTTGTAATATCCGTACTGTCTCGCCCGATAAGCCTTTGACCAGTTCCGCATTCTCTCCCGCGTCTTCTATTGCTTTGGCTTCTGTTTTTGTTCGCTCTGGATCTTCAGCGTAATCCTCTAATGTGACGCGCTCATCGATCTCTACGACTTTCTTGTACAGAACCTCGGGCTTCCGGATGTCGAGCGCGAAGATATTTGGCCGACTCTGGTTGCCAATCTCCAGACAATCTTTGAATCCCTTCGTCACCACCATGGCAATATCCTCTCCCTTCCGCTCCAGCAGTGCATTTGTCGCAACTGTTGTGCCCATGCGTATACTTTCGATCTTGGATGTGTCGAGGGGTTGGCCGCGAGGTATTTCGGTGCCGGTGAATTTGGAGAGCAGTCGTCGGATGCCTTCGAGGGGCGCATCGTCGTAATTCTGAGGATCGACAGATAAGAGTTTTATCAGCACATCGTCTTCCATCTTGCCACTACCGGGGTTGCCGACGCAGTCTGTGAAGGTGCCGCCGCGCTGGCCTCGTCAGCATAGGAAGTCTCACTATTTCGAAGGTGATGTACATCAATGGCGATACGAATACCGCGCTCGCTGATTTGTGGTGTGCCCATTTTGACATATGCCTCAGGTTTGGTATTGGTAGAAATGACGGAACCTAGGAGTATGCAGCTATGAACAGAGCTTCACAGGCACGTCAAATACCTAGGTACAGATGAAGGGCAAGAAGTTTAATTGAACGAAAAGGTAGTCAGGCATCATGCGAATAACAAGTATACCACAGCAATCATCAGAAAACCCACTCCATGTTCAGATGAACGATAGGCAAAAGTGGGGTAGCTTGTCGCATGCCCCGCGAACATTTTGTCATCTGCGTTGCGTCATCAAGAGAAGCCGCGGATAAGTCCCTTTCAGGGCTAGCGCTTTCTAACCTAAGCAGACCTCATGTCGCCCTAGATATCCGCCTTCACTCCTTCACCTTGACGCACTGCATCACAACTTTCCCTCGTACATTGCCTGCCTTTCTATCGAGGTTGCAGAAGCCATTCTTTAACTCTTCGTGAAGCCTACGTCAAAGTTCCAAGAGCAAACTAGTGTGGCTGCTAAACACCTGCATGTACTACTCCGAATGATTTTACATTGACAAAACTTATGACAAAACTTGATTTCACATATCTTTCCCATTGGCGCTTCTCCTCCAGCATGTACCTCTTCAAACCCCATACTTGAACCAGCCACACCCAGACCGCACCCATTCATCTTCAGTCCGCTTCATGTCCACTCCCGTCGCCCCAACATCTCTGGTAATGGCCTGAGAAGATCCTTAGGCCCTATTCTACGACTTAAATCCCTTCCAAGACCCATTTCCTCACATATCTGACCCAGTTGTCGATGGCGTCATGTGGTAGGACCTGCGGATCGATGGCATAATGCTGCCATGAAGCGAACGCATCCTGCCGAAACAGTTCTTCGTCAAGCGCGAACGCTCTCGGGTGGAATCGCAGGTCAGGAGCGAGGGGACATAGGGTCTTGACCTGTTCGACATCGCCCATCAACAACGGATAGATGTACGAATCGTCAATCTCGCTGAGGGTCCTGTCCTGTGGCTCCGGGATCATGTCCGTCAAGTTTCTGTCCCGGAAGAGGCGCTCGAAAACTGCACCCATGAATACAAGTCGACAGGCCGCGTGGGGTTCCGTCAGAAAATCGGGCCAGCCAGGGATATGGAGGTGTAGGGTCAAGTGCGGGTTGGCGATACAGAGGTTGATCAAAGCGATGACTTGATGTCTGTTATTGTACATTCAACCGAAGACGCCCTTATCCTTTGGTGTGAAGGTCGATACAAGTACCATGTCCCTCAGCCACTTCCACTTGCCTGGTGCACACTCCTTGACGAATTGATGAAATCGATGGAACGGCCTGTATGATTTGACGCCCACTTGTGCAGCAAAGACAGTCCTGCTAAACGAAACTTCAATGCTAGCCGTCTCTGCGTATAGCTGGCGGTTGACAAATTTGATCTGGTTGAACTCTTGCTCTGGAGTGTCGTAATGTCGCGGTGTGGAAAACGCGCATATGCAGAAGAATTGAAGGATTGAACTGAGGTTGTATTGGGTGAAGCTACGAGCAGTATATATACATGGGTAGCTGTAAACAGCGCTAGTGCAGGAAAGGCAGCGTCGTCTCATCAGAGGTGAGGTGCCACTGCACGTGAGGCAGGAGATGCCCTCAACCGTGACACGTAATCAGTCAACCTGGGTTTCTTGCTTCTTCTTGATGTGCCTCGGACCAGTTTAACCAGCAGGCCCCTGGTTGCGCTCAACGCAAACTCGTATATCCTGTCACGAAGCTCCGCGGGGAGGCTGAAGAAACGGGACGGTCTCGCAATTCTGTCGCTTCCTCGCGATGTTAGGCGTCATCCTTTGACGTTTCTTCTTTCGGATCGCCATTAGACGAGGTTGAGGGCGGGTGGTAGGGGGCGACCGACTTGAATAGGCTTGATAAGCTCAAAAGACCGTCAGGCGGGCCAGCGACTCTTGTGGATCGTTTGTCAGTCTGCGGCAGCCTGATTAGGAACGCACGGGCCAAAAGGCACTAACTTAGCGCCTCTGCGCGCCTGGTTAAGCACCCGCCACCTCACCACTCAATACTCCTCTTACCTCGCACTCAACCCGAAAACTCGACAAATCGATTATTATCAACTATACAACCATGTCTATAGCGCAACCAGCTCGAGCAGCGCGGTCGCATTCTCTCATTATTTCCATCACTGCCTTCTTCCTTCATTATCCAACATACTACGACCAGTATCGACATGGTATCAAACACCGCTCCACATGAAGCATGGGTTAGCGATTGCTCTCGTCGCTTCGTACAGGAAACGAGATCTCACCTCATTATCCTGCCAGAGGTCTTATCCTGGCGCGCTGCGATCGCTTACCGGACCGGAAGTTGGGGACGGCCAAACCTTCTTTCGTGTCTCGAGGTGTTTGGGAGAATTATTCTTTTTCTTAGCCGAAATGCTTGGTCGAGTCGTCCTAGTGACGTCTCCCGAGGATGCGAATAGCTTTTGACGCGGGCCCCTGGGCAGCAGTCCGCTCGCTATTCGTATCTGTTATGTGGGGTCGACGGATCGTCGACCTCGCGGTGATGAAAGATTTGCCCGTAGGTGTGGGGTGGAACCCAGGTTATGCTAGTTCCAAGCTGTTCAGGTGCATAGTCAACCTACAGTCAGGGCATACGGGATCATGACTTCAGTCTGTTCCTCTGTTGTCGTATGTCTGGGCCTCTGACCGCCTTTCAAGGCTGGGGACGCGAAAGCTATCCTTTGCTGGATTACATCCCGATCCTTCCTCCGAACCCTGACTTTGCAAGCTACGACTCACTATCGTGTCTGCAAAGGGTGTACGTCGTAAGGGTGGCAAGTTCGCCCGCGACATCTCACCATCGATCTCGGATTTCCTCATTTGTACACGAACAGAAGGGCTGATCACGTGTCCATCACATCCGTACTTCACAGATGTTGATGAACAATTATCTGCTTTCCGGGTTCATCGCATTCGCACCTGAACAGGTATCTTCATACCGAGCTCATTGGATGTGCCTGAACAGAAACCTTCATCTCGGGTTCTCTACTTCTGTGTATCACCAGGAACTGTAGTTCCGTGTTTTTCACAGTCGTTTCCAAACAGAATGGAGCACTTCGAGCTCGTTGCGACTTGTTGAGAAGTCCTTGATCATTCTCGGACCATACCCATCTGCAGCCCTGCGACCGCGGTGGTTACATGTGGGCTTGGGTGACATTGTAAGCGAAACTGGATATCGTCTACTTGTCTTACAGTGCTGACTTTACTCATCCTGTCACCGAGCTCAAATCGATCTCCCAACATTCGCGTTGAGTCGGTCAAGACTCTGATCAGTAGAGTCCGTGGGCCTGCCTCATACTCTTCTACTCATTTGTCGCATGGAGTATGCTTTTAGCACTCAGCTTTTTTCATTGAGAAAACTCCCATCGCGAGATACTCGAGGAAGAATGCTTCTGGCAGGCATTGCCGACCACGTCCACATCCTAAGTACAGTCTTAGTTTGGATCTCAAGTGACACCAGACGTCAGCAATTCCTGTCCGCATTTTCTAAATGCGAAGAGGTAAAAAGGTAGCCTGGATATCTCCACAGATTTCCAATACAATTAGGCAGAGTATCTTATAGCTTCGTATACATCCAGGCACTCTTAATCTTATGACAAGTGTACTCCTAATAACTATCAGCTTATGTCGCGTAGGTGCTGACTGAGCATGAATCTTGCTGCTGTTTAGTAGCGTGTGATGAGATGGTGGAGTCTTCAGCCAGAACATATTAGATAGCCACTCACTCAGGTATACTGATAAACAATGCACCATTTCAAACCACGATTCGGACGCCATGGCTTGTATTAGAGGACTAAACTACATAGCACAGGCTGATATTCCCTGACTGTTCGTGGATCTGGCGAAACAGCTCTCACGCAGCTATGTAGGCCTCTTGGCTACCCATCGTAAGCACGCTGGACTCATCTGCTTGAGGTGTCGGCGGTCAGGCTTCGTCCACAGGCGGCTTCACTCAAGGTCGACGGCTAGGCACTTCTTGAGGTCAGACCGGTGAAGCCTGCGAATATGGCATTCACTGGACGTGCAGATGGTGGGATTCTCGACGGCGAACTCGACGGTGCAGATCTCGGTACGGTCCTTCGGGGCTTCGACCTGCAGATGTTTGAAGCCGGTACGCCTATTCAGACTCAATTGATTGGCTTGATTGAACATGTCGTTTCCACCGAGGGCCTTGATCTCGCGCATCAAGGTCTTGGTGCGCTCCTGTTCGCTGGCGTACTTGGACTCAAAAATCTTGAGATAGGCCTGGTTCAGTTGGAAGCTGTCCTCAGCGCGTTTCATGCTGCTGAACGCGGCATGCATCTGCTCATCGAAAGTGAGACCCGCATTGTCCTTGGCGGACTTATGATAAAATCCTGACACCCCAGCGCGACTGGCATCGAGACTCATGATGGCAGTATCTTTCTCGCGGCCGCCTTTCTTGAGTGCTGCCACCTCGTCGAGCAGCTTGGCGACCACCTTTCCCTCGTTTTCCAACTCGGTCTTGATATCCACCAGCTTCTGGGTCTGGCGCTTATGGAGCTCGCGGTATTCCTCAACTGCGGCCTTGTAGGCTTTAGACTTCTCCTAGTGCCGCTCTGTGCGCGACTTGCGGACTTCAGAGTTGTTAGGCATCGTGAACTAGGCAAGTCAGACAACAGATGTAGAGATTTGGCGTGGTTAAGTTTACCTTTAGGCCACTGTTGCAAGTAGACTGCGGCATGAGGCAATTGTGTCGGCAAAATCGGGGGTAGTTGAGTCGTTTATTGTGCGCGGAGGAATCGGGTACGAGCTCAGGGGAACCTACATAGTAACGGCGCTGACCCTGAAGTGAAAGGCCAAGTGGGACACTTTGCGCGAACCGCACCCGTTCTTTCTTTCCGTGATGACGTACACTCATGGGAAGGGCACCTATTCACATCCAAATAGATGCAAGAAGAACTCAAGAGGCCGGCCTTACGTGTTGGGTACCACATAGCTACGTATAGATGCTAGGGATACTGCAAATCGTAGCGGAACACTGCGTCTTCACCTCTTACCAAGAGTATGTATCTTGCCAAGGTCATCTCCTAACAGCACAAGGTCAATGTGCCATATTAGTCTGTATTCTATTGTGGTTCTTATGGTGACACGAAGCGCGTTTAAATGCTACCATGTGTACAGCTGCCACCAGCCAGTGAAATATTGCGGATGTCTGAAATGCGTTCCAAATGAGATCAGAATCCTGAGACAGGTCAGTTCTGATCTCATGGATAGCGTAAAGAACTTCATACAGAAATATGTGCTGTACTTACCCCAGCATTTAGGCATACGATTTGCACGGTTGTATCAGCACCTTGGTGACTACAAGGCTTGGACGGTGGCACGTTCTTGTTTATATATACAATTGTAGATTCCTGATCGCGATAACTTGTCATGGCTGGTTGTGGAAGTTCTGAGACAGCGTATATTGTTTGGTGCAAGTCTAAAGATGTGCTAAAATGCAGGTGTCGTTGAAGCCATTCATCTATAGTCATAATAGCACATGTGGCCTCCCTTATTCCTAATTCTTGTCGAATTGCAAAAGGGCGTGACGCATGCATCTATCATCCACTGCATGCTCCTCCTCAATCACTTTAGGCTACACGCCCTTTTCCTAACAGCGCCTAGCACACTCCACCCACTGATCGCAGCCACCATGTGGCAGAAGATCAGTAGCACATGCTACACGACTCCATTGGTGCAATGTCTGGCCTCGAAACGTCTTCTCGTCCTAAACGTCCCAGCGAGGCATGAGTCGGAGATTGCCAGCACGGCCATGAAAGCCGGTAAAGGCCGCGCGAGAACTTGATAGAGCTTGAGCAATCAGCTGTTCGTGTACTTCAACAGGGGAATTCAAGTATCCCTATATAAGCGACAAGTGATTTTCTCCGTGGAAAGCGAGAGCTAGGATTATGCCGGTACCTAGGAATCGGATTCCGTGGTAGCAGTTTGTGTGCTCTGGTCTGGTGCAAAATATCGGGAACCAAGGGACACGGAAGAACACAGTCGTGTGGGGATTCTTCGCGCAGAAGTCGAGGAGGGGTAGCATGTATTTGGCGTTGTCCCTCAGCCAGTCCATTGTCGACTCGTCTTCCTTGGTGGACTTTCCTTCTATGGCTACCTCGCGTAGCCACTGCAGCTTCGGTGCTGAGCACGACGTGAAGAATCTGAAGAAGCGCTTCGTTGATGCCGACGGGCTTGAATCGTCGAACACGATGCGGTTGTCCTTGAGCTCAGTGCCAGCTGTCTCTTGATACAGTTGGCGGCTCACGAACTTGAGCTGGTTGATTGAGGCCTTCGGGTTCGACGGCGCTCGCAGCTCCGGCTTCAAGTTCGAACGCCCCGTTCCTTTCACCCAGTGTACGCGGACTTCATCTTCCGTGAGAGCAAACTCTTATATGAGGTTCCTGATCTCTGCTGGTAGATCCAGGAGCAGGGACATTGAGGTCGATTTGTCAGATTGAAAATTTTCTTAATGATGTTGATAATTGAAGTGATTAATTGTGCTTTAGTCTGATCTATGAACAGGTAGCTTTTATCCCCCACCCTTGCGCGACTAGCTGCGCAGTCCATTCCATGCAGTTCCATTCCAGCCGAGCCTGTGTTACGGCCAGCCTTGCTCATATCTGACACGATTGCGCTTTGCTCTCTCGTCGGCGCTTCGTGAGTCGTCACAGTCGGGCAAAGGTTTTGGCCATGTTGTAGGTGAAGAATTTGGGATTTTGTCGTTCGTGTAGTGGGTTGTTTGTTGCTTGAGTTGAGGGTGTGGCGGATGTGGCGGTAATTCGTTGATGGCATTTCTATGATAGAAGCGCACAGTTCTATCTCGGCCAAGTGGGGAGTGATGTTATGTCATCAAAGTGGCATGTGGGTACTATTTCACTCAAAGACTATCAGGCCGCTTTAGGCCGCTTGATTGGGACGGATTATATGCACTCTGGCTTCCGATGCACCCACGACCCTTCATAACAACCACGTAATCTTTATCAAGATATGAGCCTGTAGAATACTTCACTACGAATTTGTAGTTCTGAAAGGCATAAGCGGGCACGCACTCAATCACCCAGTCTCGGCGCAGCCCACACGATCGAGAAGGTGTTATGTCTGGCATACATGGAGCAGATCCCGCAATGCTTCCGCTCACGTCAACAAGAGTGCGTTCGAAGGAGCAACAATTCTTCGAGGCTACTTGCTTGGTACGAAAGACTCCCAAAGACACAGAGAAAGATCAACACATTCCGGTAACTACAACTCATCGCATGTCGCGCAAGTGAGATCGTGCGCTAGGGTTTTCCACCTGTATCAACGGTCGAACATAAGCATCGTGCCGTCGCAAAGTATTCATAGTAGGAACGAATTCGATTGTCAGATGGTAAAGACTGTACCTACGTACTTTCCAAGAAGCTAAGTAGGGAGCAGGAAGCAGGAAGTCGAATGTGTGTACTACGGCGTCACGTGTTTTGCATGTCTGTCAATTAGCAGTGTGAGCGAAATTCAGGGAGGTCGCTGCATGGTAACTGCGCGCTCTTGTTTGCCTACATCTATCTTGTCAGGTCCATCAACTGAATTGAATCCCCCTCCCTCGCAAGATGCGGCTTCTCGAACAACTGAATACCCCTTTCCCTTCCCTCCCAAGACTTTCCCAAGCAGTCACAAATACAAACTGCAACACCGGACACCACTGGTGTTGCGATACATTTTATTTGTTGAGCACGCCATCATCTCAACGGTGCAGAAATTCGTTAAACTCAAAGTCATGGACCCTTTCTATCGAACGACATGCAGCTAAAATCATCATGAAACAATAGCCTCGCGTGTGGGCGAGCGCAACCTCGAGACGAACGCGCGCCAACGTCAAAACTAAGTGCTGACTCAGGCAGGTACGATAGTTTGCACCACGGGCGAGATGCACCCTCGCTGCGTTCGCGCCATTGTCTGGGAATAATCGGAAATTTAAATTCGGTAGTATTGGTAAGTTGTGATATCAAACTACATGCGATTCCTCTCCTCAGCGAACTCCTTGCTCGCATACCACTCAACCATCTCCTTCCACCCCCTCTCCCACTCCTGGCCCAACCACCCTCCCTCCACCCAAATCTTCTCGTGCACGACCCTCAACTTGCCCTCCTCGTTTGGCTGCGGGAAGAATCCACCCCACGTCCTGCCGAGCCGCGTGAGCGGGAACGCGCCGTCGACGCCAAACTGCCAGTTGAGAAACGCCTGTTCCGCCATCGCGCAGTCATAATGCTCCGTCTTATTAAAGTTCTGCAGCAGACGGCGATGCATGGTTGACGAGGGTGTTATGACCATCGCGCCGACGTTGATGTTGGGCTGCGTGGTGGAGAACGGGTCCTGCGGAACTCCCGCGAATATATAAGGTTCGCAGACTTGTTCCAGGCCGGGGAGGAGGTCTGTGAGGACCATTTTCTGCTCGATGCACATCTGCGGTTGCGTGAGTTCGAACATGTCGTCGATGTTTGTGAGTGGAAAGGCGTCGGCGTCGAGGAAGATGATGCGTGAGAATTCTGTTTCAGCCCACATGTTGAGTTTGGCGAAGAGGTCCACCCAGCGCTTCTGTACGCCTGGTTTATCGCAGTGCCATTCGAGCGGTGCGAGTTCGCGCACTATGGCACCTGTGCCACGCAGGACGGCACGTTGTTCAGGTGTCACGAAATCGGCGACGAAGACGACGAAGGGGTGGTCCTTGCGTGTACGCGTGCGAGGAGACCATAGTATGCGGTGGACGACAGATTGTATGGCGAGGAAGTACGGATCTTTCAAGGACGGGTTGCGCGTTGCCATGAAAGTAGCATACGCATATGTCTTTGGTCCATTGGGCTCATAGTGGAGTGGCGCATGATGACTGAATTGGTCTAGCTCCGCGAAAGGGAAGTCGACATCGAGATCCTCTTGGAAGGAAAATTCAGGATGCGACGAGGAAGAGCCGTCCGATGGTGTAAAGCTTTGTGTATCATGAGCTACCTCGGTCGGCGATACAGTGTGCTGAGGATCTACACCGACACGCGCTTGGTCGGTGTCATCCAGAATTGCAAGGGGAGTGTGACTAGGATATGGTGTGCCGGAAGAATGCGCTGTTGTGGATGCTCCGTTGGAGCGGTAGGACTGGACTCGATCCAACAAACTGCTGTCGGATGACACACTGAGGTAGATGATGCCAAATAAGAGTAGCGTTGCTACTAGAACATTATGGAGTCTTCTCATAGTCGCTCGGAAAAAGATGTAGACGGTGGAGTCAGCGAAGAAAGCGGTCGGATACAAATTAGGTCGAGCGATAGTCCATGTGTGGTAGGGGCCCGAACGCATGTCACATGCTGTTCACCGTCGGCTCTGGATGTGCTGCAAACTGATAAGACGGATCTTCACAATGCTTCGCGCTCGCCGACCGAGCGAATCGGCTCCGGGACAAGTGTGTAGCGATAATCAGTGTTGAAGTGCGACTCATGTGAAAACGGCAGCCACATCATACCTCTCATTCTGCATCCAGGACCTCCCTGAGCAAATTTCAATGAACATGGTCCAACAGAAGACACAAGGTACGGCCAACATTCCACTTCTGGTCGCGTGGAAAGCGTTGAAGTGATGATCGACACGGCACGCGAGCAGGGATTCTGCTTACCCCGCATATTATGGTTCCCGGAGGGCATCCCCACGAATACTAACAGGCAACAAGCGTCGGCGACTGGCTCATTCCAGGAACACACCAATGAGCGACGGCGCATTGTTGCTACTGCGCCGCTTAAACCCGACGATAGCGTCATAGCAGCCTTGCAGTGCGTGTCAGGGAGGGGATGTGATTTCACATGATGCCGACTGACGTTGCATGCTTCCGATCATGATTGTCGATCAAATTCGCTGGCGGAGATGAAAGAAATGAAAGATTGTTTCGTGAATTGCGACAAATTTTTATTGCAGTATTGACGTCTAGCATACTGAGCTAAAAGCCCGCTTGTGCATTGGTGGCGGTTGCGATTGCGCTTGTGGCAAAATCTTCCTGTACAGCCAGTTGGTAAACTTTACGCTTGGTTCATCCGCCAGTTTCGTAACCACCTCGGCCATGTATAGCGTAAACGGTAGTATGACGAGTTGTGGTAGCCAAAAGGCCAGCTCCAGGCCCATCGGCCCTTTCTTCGACAACGGGAGAGTGCCCACCCACTGAGGTATTCCCATTTCGTGCCTCGGTCGATGAAACCCTACTGCAGCGTAAATCCTGTCTGCTAGTGACCAGAGGACCAGGCCATGAACCAGATACAGCGCGAATGAGATGCGCGCGAGGTACTGGCAGAAGCGCGTCTCGAAGAAGCGCTTGAGCACTGGTAAGCGGGGTATGGACGCGACAGTCATAATTGCTGCCCATGTGAGGTAGAACCATTTGGCGTCAAAAACAGCTTGCGGCTTGAAATACGAAAGCCACTTCCAGCCAGGCGACTTTCTCAAGACAGTGACGGGATCGAGCTCAGAGTGGGTGTGGGACGGTACGCCACCGAGGTACATGGCCAGGACGAATAGGTGGAAAAATATGAATTCTTTGAACCCAGACAGTGCCGTGAAAAACCGCGGGAGTTGCCCTTCTTCTGAGAGAAGATCAAGATCGCAGAGCAGCATACCGCCGACGAAAAGAGTGCCATAGTATCCGTCCACGATGTAGAGAAAGTACACCATCAAGCCCGCCTCGCACCAGAGACGAGCAGATTTTGTACATCGAGCAAGCGCCGACAAGGTCGTGTAGATGATAATGGATCCTCGAAACTCGATCGGAATGGACCAGAGATGTACGTGGTAGGTGAAAGCAAAGTCGTAGTAATTGCCGGTAAAGACGAAGCTGTAGTTCTTGAACGTTTGATACCATCGCACGATGTCATCCCTAAATGTGGCTGCCATGTCCCGTTCGTCGGTCCAGATCTTGGTCCAGTGTCGGAAGCACATCCAGGAGAATGTAACCAAGACGATTGGAATATATAATCGCATCCATCGACGGAAAAGTGCGGAACCCAAGGTTTCAGCGGCGCTCAGTGATTTCCCGCTCTGTATCAAGCTCAAAGATTTGAGGGAGAGAACGTAGCCAGAGATGACGAAGAAGATGCCGACGGCGAAGTGACCACCTGAAAAGAAGAGACGAACAAAGGGCAGAGCAGCAAAGTAGCGCCTACCCTCGAATCCGAACGCATTCTCGTAAACCACGTTCCCTTTTTCGCCATGTGCCCACAGCTGGTTGTGGTGTATGTACACAACGAAGGCCGCAAACCCTCGTAGACCGTCCAGCCAGGCTGTTTTCCTCAAAGGCTTCTTAGGTGTGTTGGATCGCAAGGCCAAGAATTCAGGTCGAATAGCATCGAGACTCCATCGCGGAACTCGCGAAGGCTTCCAGGAGTTGGATCGGAGATTGATGTCTTCGAGCATGCCATGATCTAGTAGTCCTTCTGCCTTTTCTGGCATTGTGGCAGTCGTTTTTCAAGAATTGATCAAGTTGGTTGCGAATTGCTGAGCATCGAGTGATGGAGACGAAAGTAGTTGCTGATAAAATGAACGCATGCAGATCTTTGCACATGTGCGGCTTCAATATCAGTGCGCCCTGAACGGAAGTTCCCATACGATCACAAGAAGTCGCAAACCATAAAATCCGAGCGCGCAGCCGAGGGACACCGCCGTCGCATGAGAAGTGTACCTGTTAGTACAAACCGAACGTAGCAGCGATCCGCTACTCATGCGGGGGCAGGTGCGGGTAGGTCCAATTGTTGGCAGTAGTGCGTTTCTCCACATGTCACCTACTCCTCGCGCTCCAATCCTTCGGGATCCGAGATTGGTAAAGTGGCCGCTACCGCAGCAGGGGTGCACGATGCAAGCCTTGACTGAAAATCTTAGCCGGCCTAAAAAGCCCATCTCCGAGGCTGTCTGCACTGGCAGGGTGTCGCAATGTATGTAGCGTGGTTTGCACATGTGCGGGATCTTCCTGTGATGTGTAGGTGCAGTACGTACCAAATGTGCCGAGGAACAGCCCCTCGCAATCGTTAGTCTTTCTGTTGTCAAGCCATACGAGGCACTAGCTTTTTATGGTCAGCGGCTCGGAAAGGTTGAAATGAGACGTGCCCATCTCTTAACTCCTCATATCCTCAGCATGCGCAGTCGCCCGAAGCTACCTCCCAATCTTCGTATCAACACCAACATGCCTCCACACTCGCCCATTGCGAGCCACTTCCGCAATAAGCTTACTTGTCAAGTACGGCGTGTGCTGCCAGTGTACCTTGTCGTACTCTTCTTGTTGTTATTCTTTGCAAACACGCACTTCTTCACCACACCCATTCGGGCCGCGCACAGGTATCGGCGGGAGCTCAAGTACCAGCAGCCGCTCCAGATCACAACAGCGACCATACCGAAGAAGATCTGGCAGACGTGGAAAGTCGGCCCTCTTGGCTTTGAGCAAAGAGATTCAGATAGCGCGAAGACATGGCCGGCGAAGAACCCAAACTATCGGTACGAGGTCCTCACTGACGACAATGCGATTGAGTATCTCAACTTCCACTACGGCCCCGATGGCCTGAATCGCCAGGATCTGATCGACTTTTACCAAGAGCTCAACATTACGATTATCAAGGCAGACTTGCTTCGATACCTTGTCATGTACGCCGAAGGTGGTGTATACGCTGACATTGATGTCGAGGCTCTTCGCCCGGTCCAGAGTTTCATACCCGAACGGTATAATGAAGCGGAAGTCGACATGATTATCGGCGTCGAAATCGACGAGCCAGCCTTCGTGAACCACCCAGTATTGGGATCGAAGTGTATGTCGTTCTGCCAGTGGACCTTTGCAGCCAAGCCTCGCCTGCCTGTTATGATGCGACTAATCGAGAACATCCAAGACTGGATCCACGAACTCGCCGGAGAGAAGGACGTACCATTGTCTGAACTGAAGCTCGATTTCAATGAGGTCATCAGCGGCACCGGTCCATCTGCCTTTACGCGAGCAGTCTTGCAGCAAATGACGACGCAGAACAACGGAAAAGAAGTCACTTGGGAGCCATTCCACAACCTCAGAGAGTCACGCCTGATAGGCGGTATGTTGGTCCTGAATGTAGAGGCGTTCGCCGCTGGTCAAGGTCATTCTGATTCCGGCAACCATGATTCCCGAGGTGCGCTGGTCAAGCACCACTACCATGCCTCGGGCTGGCCGGCGTTACATCCGCGGAAGAACCACCCCATGTACGGCGAGGTTGAGAAGTGCAATTGGAATCCTGGCTGTGTTGCTGAATGGGTAAGCAAACTCGGATTTCTGCACTACCCGACCGCCTTGCTAACTCGCATTAGGACAAGAATGTCGCAGAATGGGAGACATTATCGAAAGACGAGCAGGACAAACGACTGGCTGAGAAGCCTCATGAAGGCCTGTGATCACTGTTAAGTCAGCATGAATAATGACCAATGATGGTGGTGCCGATGTGCAGCCTCGTGCAGCGGCGCGGTCGTTGGTGACGACCCGTCGCTCGCGCCATTCTACCGGTCGCTTCATTGCGGCGCTGGTGAGTGGTCCAGACCTCACGGCAAGTCGCGCGGGCGAAAGCAGTGTCCAAAAGACGCGCAAAAGAATGCGCAGGCGTCACAGGCGTTCCACGTTCTCGTCGACGTTGGTTTTGGGTGGTGGTGGCTGGAAAGTGTTCAGCTGAAGACTGAGCGGACCGGATGGCGCCGACACCAGTCGATTTTGGGCTAACCCACCTAAGCACTCCTTTCGACTATTCCACAATGGCCTCGTACATAAATTTATACCCATGATACGTAATGAACAAGATTATATTTGATATCCGAACCAAAGGCATTGTGATGGTAATCGATAGATTCACTAAACACATGGCTCGATCACGTGATTTCATATGAGTGTGACGTACACTTACATGTACCAAGATGGGTAGCCTTCAACGTCATAAGGTTGCAAGGCTTGATATATGAACTTCCTTGAGTCAATGCCCCATCAAGCCTGCCTCGTACATGTAAGCTAAAGCTCGCGGCTCGCTAAAGATAGCACAAGTAGCAATTCTGATGACGCATATCGATACGAAAAATGCACATAGTTCCGAAGGTTTCCACGAAAGCAGTTGTGGGACAGTTATCAACTATGGCCGACACATCAAGTTGCACAATTGTTGCATCACGAATGTTGTCAATGTATTCCGGCAATACCTGCAACCTTACATCAGGCACTACGGACTTGGGGCTCCTTCAATCTCGTGGGCTTGGGGTATCTTGGTTACATTTCGCCTTGTATACGAGCTCTCTGCATTGCTCCCATCTTCTCCAACTAGCGCGCGTCAGCAACATCCTTGGCTTTCTCTTCTTTGATCAATTGATGACGTGCGGCATGCGAGACGATGTGACAGTGAACAAGCGATCGCAACATGCTGCGAAAGTGAAGAAACTGGTTGAAGAAATAGACATGGTGTCTTCCATGCGATGTATTGAATCTTAGTGGAGATTCTAGTTTGTCAAGGTGAAGAAGCCCGCTCCACGTCAGCAACTTCTTGAAACTCGAGCAATGTGACACTGTGCATGAGTTCCGAAATCAATGAGATTAGGTATCGTATAGATTGTCTAGCTTCAAAAAGCTAGCATGAACGCTTATGGAAAATCATACTTAACTCCAGAAGTTGGTAAAGAGCATGGAAATAGGAAATGGTATGTTGCTAGAAGACAAAATCCCGGAAGCCCGGTCAGAAAATCTTCCTCTCGCACATATGCGAGGGGCATAAAAAGAAAATGCTGCAGGAATCTGCGTCCAGGATAAAATCACTTTTCTGGAGATGGAGACGATGGAAAACAAAAGATCCTGCTGGAGATGGCAGGCAGGACGGACAGATTCACCTACATTCCCTGGTTGCCACCAGGGCCACCCTCTTGATCTCCTTGGTCACACGATCAGCCATGAGAATCACGCCATCACCCGACGATAAACTGTAAGAATTAATCCAGGGTCCTGTTCAGATTGTTCGCTTTCTTTACAAAAATCCGTCTGTGACCTCGAATTCGTTGTTTTCAGAAGTGGCAGTTGCTGAGCTCAATGCTGTGTGTGATGCTGTTGGCACAGACTCCACGGTCTGCTACTGGATGTTGAAAGGCTCAGCTTTGAGCTCGATGATTTCCTTGAGGCGGGGCACTTCAGGTTGCACGTGCATTTACTGTGGAGGTTGTAAAGGTTGTGCAGGACATGTGCAGTAAGCCCCCCATCCCTCTGTGCGACAACGCTTATGACGAGGGCTCTGCTTGAAAGTCTCCGACACTACCCCATGCGCGGCGATCTGTATCGACAAAAACATCAAACTATCAGCCGGATGTACCGTCGTGGCGGGGGGTGCGAAGGATTTTGTTGTCGCTGGATCGTTCGTTAAGTCTCCAATCCTATGCTCTTGTTGATATTGCCGTAGCCTGGCTTCAAACTGTTCTTTGATCCAGCGCGCTACCTGTGGTATCTCAGAGTACTCTTGTTGAGATTGCTGTAGCCTGGCTGCAAACTCTTCTGCAGTCCATTTCGCTACCTGTGGTGTCTCAGCAGCACTCGAAGCGCCTCTCAGAGTGCCGAAAGGCGCGTGTGGAACCGGTAGATGAACATGAGTCGATTCCTCTGAAGTAGGCGCCCAAGCAAATTCAGTATCACAATCTATGGGCGCGGGTGCAAACTGTCCAGGAGCAGCCGCATACGGTTGTTGAGGTGCAGAAAACTGCTGCCCTTGAACATAGGGTGCGCTTGGAGGTGTTGCTATCTGCGGGCCTGGACTTGGATATGGTTGAACATATCCTTGCGGAATGAATTGTGGTGGTTGATAACCTGGCTGGACATATCCTTGTTGGCCATGTCCTTGGGGATT
This sequence comes from Parastagonospora avenae f. sp. tritici 18332-5, assembly GCA_022559985.1. Taxonomy (NCBI): domain Eukaryota; kingdom Fungi; phylum Ascomycota; class Dothideomycetes; order Pleosporales; family Phaeosphaeriaceae; genus Parastagonospora; species Parastagonospora avenae. The sequence goes on from JAFJTR010000110.1 coordinate 20,671, forward strand.
ATGTCCCTGCTGGACATTGCCTTGTGGAGCATGCCCTCGTGGTGTGAACGGTCTGTAGGCACTGTATTCCAGCTACCTAGTCCAGATGCTATCTACAGTCAAGATAAGGAGAAAATGAAAGAGCTGGGCTATCAACCCATGTTGTTTGTGTTCGCGCACGGTCCATGCTGCTGAGGCAAGGACCAAGGTGAGGGATAGAAGGGAAGGAAGCGACTAGGCTAGCAGCCTAGTCATGTGATCCAGGGCTCAGCCCGTTACACGTGGAGCATACCTGTCAGATAAGATGAGATATCAGATAGAGTTGATCGTTGTTGATTTATTGTATGTATTGTCTTGTTCCTTTTTCTCGTTGCTGCCACGTATTATGTTTTTCTTCGTGTTGTTGAAGTTACAGCCGAGCTTTGTGTAACGCGACTATCCCTAATCGTGAAGACAGTATCGCACGACACCTGCTATCTGACAATACCCTTGTGGAGCATACCCTGGTGCGGCATAGCCTTGCGGAGGATAGCCTTGCGGATTACAGCCTTTTGGGGGATGGCCTTGCGGGATGAAAGGCAGCGGTGGCGGCGCAATGAATGTGCCGTTTGACGCGATCGGCTGCATTTGCGGTGGCATACCCTGTCCAAGTGGTCCGGCCCCGCGGGATACAGGTACCAATTCGCATGAACCATCTGTCCGGTAGATTATCAGTTGCACACACGTGGTCTGGTAAAAACCTTGACCAGTGGGGGTATTTTGCTGTGCAGCGCTAGATTGCGAACTTGTCGATTGATTTTGTTGACTGTTATACGGTACCGGCTGCCCGTGGGAAGTAGGCTGACCCGTGATCGGGTCGATAAATGAGTTGTTGTACACTGCGCAGACATTAGAGAAGATTCATCTGTTGTGTTGTTCCTATGCATGAATTTACTCGGCTGGGGTGTGCTGATGCGTACTGATGTGGAGTATTATGGTACATTGAGTAATTCATGATGCTGCCTAGGGAAAAAACAGTGTCGGGGTCGGCCAGTGTGTGTTGATATATTTCGCGCCCGTGCCAAGACATTAGAACAAGAACCAAGCGGCTGCCGAGCATCGGAGATCAGTACACGGATCGGTATCTCAAGATAGTAGCAGTGTTGTCCCAGCTTCAAAGTGATGGCAGGCTGATGGAATGTACTGATTGTATTGTTGTGTGCTACGGTACAGAGTAGGAGCATATGGAGATGGAAACAGACTAAGCCCAAATAGGCTAGACAGCCAAGTACCTGCTCATATGAGCAGGAACCTCAGTGCTATCGAACACAGGCAAATCGCAATTCGATCAATTATAGACATTACACCAACGTAGTTATTGCGCCAGTTGTGTGCCTACATGTACCTCCCATACTTACCTATGGTAGGTGTTCATTGCGCTAATCGGGGTCATACCTGCGATTCCTCCAAGCGGTCTTATGCGGAAGTCTTTGAGATATTCTACTGCGCGGATTACCGCGCACGATAGATCAAATCAAGAGCGATGTGAACACTGCGAATCGCAGACACATAGACTCCTGCATTAGAAGGAACATGTGAGCACTTAGGTAGTAGGACTAGCTGGTGTACTGAGCGCGAGCTACCCGCTCACATGCTCTACCATAACGTAGCAGTAGCATTAGCCTGCGCTTAAGTAGGCCATATGTAGTGAAGCGAATGTTGAAATCTGAAGGACGACAAAAGTCTTAAAACGAGGTGTCAATAGCAGCGAGTGAGACCTCCTGGCTTCACAAAATCTGGACAAGTAACAAGTCTTGGGATACACGTGGACTCTAGTCTTGAGAAGTGAATAATGTAGACACCCGATAATTGGGCGCAGGTGACGGCGAACATGAATCTGCCCTCTATTAGATCATACCTATGTATACCGCATTTTTATTGAGTCGAGAGCAGTCGTACTTTGCACACTTCTCGTATCAGTCCGACTTTGAACCAGGTGCCTAGAAATCTCCTTGATTATACCGTAATTGCAACAGGATCCTGGTTTGCTAGTAACACCAAAAGAGGACGACCCAAGAACATTGCGATGCCGTTGTAGGTAAATAATTCGGACGAGTCACAGTAACTCGGGGAGTTTTATGTAAGCTTGATCTACTATTGAGGATCAGCTGTCATGTCATATGCGAGCCTGAAAAGTCTCAGTAGCTTATTGGAATGTGGCAATATGCCTGATATGCGTCAAAGCTCAGAAGTAAAATCTTGCATTCTGTTGGTAGACTTCGTTTGGGTATTTGTACGCCCGTAGGCGTACGAGGTGAGCAGGCAATAGGGGTGTATTTCTAGTGACTGCTGCTCTTCTCCTTGTAGGAGGAGAAGAGCTTATCTACCTAGAGGTGTACGCGCGTACGCTCAAATTACGCCGTGAATTGAGCCGTACGCACGTACGAACACATTCAAAATAATCACAACAGTGCTCCGATTGCCGGCCTCGCACCCGCAGGTCTTGTAGCGCCTGGCAGCGATGATGAAATCCGACAGCTCGACAGTGACGAGTCGACATGATAGCAGTTCCAGCGATGCATTTGCATGAAGGCACTGACTTAAATTTATTGAGATCTCTATTCCATGAGGTCGAACAAAACCTGTACCTGGTGAAGATCACGGTAGATTGGTGACATAGTTACTTGGCAAGATTATATCATGCAATAGTAAAGGGCGTGGGTGAGTCGCTCGAATATTTTGTGGAGCCTCTCAGGAGTGGGCGGAAGATGCGGTGAAGTCAGAAATAATGATCGAAGAAACACGGGTACGGTCATCGGTGCAAATATAGAATAAGAAAGATTCATTCAGATGCGGGCTTGATGTTCTTAAACGTCTTAGTGATGTTCGTGATGGCTTCTTCAACCGGTAATCGCTCCATCGAACTTGCACCATAGAAGCCTTGGACGCCTTTAGTTCTGCTGATGACATATTCAGCGTCGTCGGGCTTTGCAATCGGTCCACCGTGGCAGAGCACGATAATGTCGTCCTTGATCTCGATAGCGGCATCGCGGATCTCTTGCGTGAGCTTCACACAATCATCTAAACTTTTGCCGCTCGTTGCGCCAATACTTCCGGATGTCGTGAGGCCCATGTGCGCTACGAGAATGTCTGCACCAGCATCCGCCATTTTTTTGGCTTCTTCGACATTGAAAACGTATGGTGTTGTAAGAAGATCCAGCTCTCGTGCCTTTCGGACGACTTCGACTTCGGCATCGTAGCTCATGCCTGTCTCTTCAAGGTTCTGGCGGAACGTGCCGTCAATCAATCCGACAGTGGGGAAATTCTGCACTCCGGCAAAGCCAAGATCCTTGAGCTGCTTGAGAAATCTGTCCATATCCCTGAAAGGATCTGTTGCGCACACTCCCGCCAGAACGGGAGTGTTCTTTACCACCGGAAGCACTTCGTTTGCCTATGTGACTGAAAGTTAGCTCGGATATTGCAGGAGCTGCTGAGGAATGAGCTACTGACCATGTCGAGGACTACATCGTTTGCATTTCCATAGGGCATTAGGCCAGCCAGGGATCCTCTCCCTGCCATTCTGAAGCGACCGCTATTGTAAATTATGATCATGTCGCCGCCGCCTTGCTCGATGAATTTTGCCGAAAGTCCAATGCCAGCGCCTGCGCCAACAATGATATTTCCATCTTTAATGGACCTGCGAAGCTTCTTGAGGATAGCTTTACGATCTGATGGCGGGCCCATCTTGATATTGGGAGGAAGGAAGATGAAGAAAATATGAACGGTTGTGACCACTGTCCAGTTGGGAGGTAATGCAATATGACGTAATCGCGGGGATGAACTTCGAACCACATCAACACTGCTCCCATCGCACCACACTCCATCTTATAATTCTCCATTCGGTGACAAGCATGTCTGCAAAATCATGTGTCGTGCTAATTGGCACGTGCGACACAAAACTCGAGGAGCTCCTCTTCCTGCGAGAGGAAATAACACGCGATTCGACCAAGGTCCTGTTCATTGACGTCGGACGCAAACCAGTGCAACATGATTCCATCGACATTCCGCAGGACCAACTCATGCGAGACTATGCCGACGGCGCAAATGTCGATGGCTTGCCACGAGGGGAAGTGATAAAAATGATGGCTGGATGCACAACCAAAGCTGTCAAACAGCTGTATGACCAGGGATACATACATGGAATCATATCAGCTGGAGGCTCAGGTGGCACTTCACTCGCAGCAGAGGTCATGAGAAATGCTTTGCCAATTGGGTTTCCGAAGATGATAGTTTCTACCATCGCAAGTGGCGATACTGGACCTATTGTTGAAGAGACGGACATTACTCTCATGCCCTCTGTCGTCGACGTGGCGGGCCTGAACGAGATACTGCGAATGGTTTTAAGCAACGCTGCTCAGGCGATCGTGGCCATGACGCAGAGTTATGCGTCAACGTCCCGAAACCCATATCGTCAGAAGGCGAGGAAGAAGCGGGTGGGCATCACCATGTTTGGCGTGACCACTCCAGCTGTGGACGCCATCCGCAAGCACCTCGAGGAGAATTATGAAATCGAAGCCTACGTCTTTCACGCCACAGGCCATGGTGGCAAGGCGATGGAGCGACTTGTTCGCGAGGGCGGGCTGGACGCCGTGCTCGACCTCACAACAACCGAAATCTGCGATTTTCACACAGGTGGGGTCATGAGTGCAGGTCCGCATCGACTCGAAGCTGCTGCACAAGTCGGCATACCAAATATTATCTCCGTGGGCGCGACTGATATGACCAACTTTGGGCCAAGGAATACGGTCCCAGAACGCTACGCAGCGAACCGTAAACTGTATGAGCACAATCCTGTTGTGACGCTGATGAGGACCTCGAAGGATGAGGCGGAGCAGGTGGGCAAGTTCATTGTTGACAAGTTAATGAAATACGCAAAGGATCCAAGCACGGTCCAAGTCTGGCTGCCAACCGGTGGCATTAGTATGATCGCGGTTCCCGGTGGTGAATTTGAAGATAGAGAAGCTGATAAAATTCTCTTCCAGACACTTAAAAACGGGTTGGCGGACAGCGGTATCGAGGTCGTCGTGGATGGGCGCGCTATCAACGAGGAAGGCTTTGCTCATGACATCGCCGAAGCGCTCATTCAGAAAATGGGCGTGAGTAAAAGAGTCGCCTGATTTTGTCTGAGACGAAGCGACTCCTTTCGACATCTGTGCCTGGATCCGAAATTCGTCGCGCACTACGCCCGGGTGAGGCGCCCTGCGCGATAATCCACTCTCATCGCGGTGATTGGACAAAATCAGTTTTGCGGCGCAACTAGCCGCTCTGAGCGGATCCTTAGACAACCCTTAAAAAGTCACGATCCCCACAAGGTTGTTCTTGCCTATTCATAGCATTTTGTTATCGTCACTCGTTCAGATCCCTCACAATGTTCGCACGCAAAAATGTGCTGCCGTTCTTTCTTCCTTTCTTCATCAGCCAGGCCCTTGGACAATCTGGAGGAGAATATGGGGCAATCCAGCTGGACGTAAAAAGCCAGGATTCCATCAAGTCAGCCGCTCGATCTCTTGCCGGCGGTATTATCGCAGCGTACAATGATAGCTTGGCCAGTGAAGATGGTGGCATTCCAGGTCTGTTCGACGGCAAGAATGATATCTATTTCTGGGAATCTGGTACTCTCTGGAACGCATTGCTTGGATATTCCTACCTGACCGGCGACTCGCAATACGATGCTACGATTTCTGAAGCTTTGCAGTTCCAGCTTGGAGACTATGATGCTTTTATGCCTCCAAACCAGACGAAGACCCTTGGCAATGATGATCAAAGTTGTTGGGCTTTGTCAGCCATGACGGCCGCGGAAATTGGGCTTCCCAAACCGAAAGACGCCGAATGGGTCGACTATGCGAGAAATGTGTGGCAAATCCAGTCCGAGCGACTCGGATCTGGAGAGGACAAGTGCGCAGGTGGTCTAAGATGGCAGATCTACACCTTTAACGCCGGGTACAACTATATGAACGCTTGGTCAAATGGAAACTTCTTCTTGCTTTCGTCACGTCTCGCCAAGTTTACCGGCAACGCTACCTACTCGCAATACGCAGACAAGATCTTCAAATGGTCACAGACGGTGGGCCTTGTGGACAAAGACTTCAGCGTCTACGATGGAACTGATTCAGTTGCGAACTGTTCGGAGGTCAGCAAACTTCGATGGACTGCTACTCATGGTCTCTACACTGAGGGTGCGGCCCTCATGTACAACATAGTAAGTCTTCTCAACTTCCCAGTCTACGGCCTATATCTTAACATCGACAGACCGGCGCACAAAACTGGACGGACGCTGTCAAGGGCTTTGTCAAAACCACGTCTATCTTTCAGTGGTCGACGGGATCCGGCATCCTCACCGAGTACGCCTGCCAGCTGGCCGGCCGATGCAACTCGGATCAACGTGCCTTCAAAGGCGTTTTTGCTCGCACGTTCGCACGCGCCGCGCTCGCAGCCCCAATCGTTTCCGACTCCATCAACAAGTTACTCATAAACTCTGCCAAGGGCGCTGCTATGGCATGTACCACGGGTAATGATCCGCAATGCAGCCTCAGCTGGACCGCTGATAATAACACTGACTGGGAATGGGCCACTGCCACTGACGGAAACATTGGTGAAGTCTATTCTGCTTTGGAGGTCATGCAGGGTCTGCTGTACCCATTCGCGAAGGGTTTGAAGGGTGCGAGTGCATCTAACAGTGCCGGCAACGCGACTGGCAACTCAACACAAGGTGCTGGAGCTTCAGGTGTGTCCGGGGCCGGAACACCGCAGAACACCGGAGCCGCTGGTGCGCTTCTCGCGAGCACCACTACGGTACTCGTAGTCGCGTTTGCAGCTATGCTCAGTTTCTAGGGTTTTCTATTTGCATGGCGGGAACCCTCAACCAGCATACACCATATAGCCCCTACCACTGTCTTGCCACAGAAACAGGTTTGTCAGCCTGCATATCCTCAGCACTATATAATCTCTTCAACTTGTAGACTGCTTTCACGCCCCTTCACTTTCGTAAGGACCCATGAAATTGGTTGGATGTACCAGTGCTCTATATGTGAAGGTGCTGCGTCCATACCGCGTCATGGAGATGTAAAGTCGCTCAGGCTGAGACTATATGTGTGTCAGATATTGTCAGATATGAGCGAGGCTAGGCTGTAACACAGGCTCGGCTGGAATGGCAATGTATGGAATGGACTGTGCAGCTGGTTGCACAAGGGCGGGGGATAAAACCACCTGTTCATAGATCAGACGATGAGGACAATCAATCACCACAATCATCTTTGAAACAATTGCCTACAAGCATAATATCTGACAACGTGACGTATATGTCCAAGTGAAGAGCAGCTAAATCATACATAGGCAATCGAATTTTAGACCTGAAGTATAATTTTTGTTCTTGCACAATGTTGATCTGGATTTTAAGTGTACCATGGTTTGCAGTTAATGCCTTGATTGAATAGGGGACGCTAAACAAGCAGCACAAAATAAATTCACACAAAAGCTGTTCTGTATATTTGACATTGGATACAAACCACTATCCCATGCTCCACAGCTTCTTGCGCAGATCCAATCCGCCATCTGACTAAAATGGAGACAGCTAGCAATCCCTTCTTCCCTATACCTACCGAGCTGAGGAGCATCATCTACAAATACGCCTTGACAGAGAATAAACCCTGAAGTCTTAAAAAACCAAGAGACCATACCCTTTGCTCAGCATTGCACCCGCAGCTTCGGTACCGGCACCACCTGCAGATTCTCGCAACGGGCTCGTCACATCCCCACGGCGTTCGTGAAATACCTGAATCAAACCAGCTTCGATTTTTCAACAAGCAAATGTACCGTGAAACACGCGCCCTTTCACTGAACAACAACACCATTGAGTTCAGTAACGTTGAAGATGCAGACTACTTTTTCAACACTGCGCAACCACGCACCTCAAGAAGCTTCGACTAGTCACCATCCGATGGCTGGATCAAAACACACCCGGCGTCCCTGATTCCGAAATATGGAAAAGTGCATCAAAATTTTGCCGACTCTATCCACACGCAATAGTGCACGTCAACGTCTCGAATCGGTCGCCAAATGCGCCGCACACCCTCCTCTGGCTCGCCAGATACGAAGCGCATGTCCGCGGCACCAGAAATGTGTTCGATGCGCTGATCGATGAGAATTCTGTGTTTCGAGATGCGATTCGTCCTTGTCTCCGGCTCGAGGCTGGAATGCCTGTCGTTCACGACGATATTCGCTTCTTCCCTGCTGCGGAGGTTTTCGATGAGGAGTTCGTGTGCAACGCGAACAACTTGAATTCTTTCGTTGTCCTCCCTCAGCTTTCGAGGTTGGTTGGGTCCAGGGGGGATTGGATGGTCTGGTGAGCTTGATGAAGCATGTTGTCGAGTATGGTGCTTGAGTGCGTGTTGTAGCAACCTGTATATATCCATATGGCTTCCTAGCATCGAGTGGAACCTCCCAAGACATTGAGATCATCCAGACCACTGCATCACAAGAACCAACCGAAGGATAGGAAGAGTCAAGGCAAGGCACGATCATATGGCAGCAGGGGAGAACTTCTGCATTCGAGGCCTCTCAGGCGGAGGCAGAGGTACTAAAGTCTATCTAATACATTCGTTGAACATTTCGAATCAAAACTACCACTCTATCGCTTCCTCACACCAAACGAGCCAGGCTTGTTGCCCACGGCGAAGCCGAGGGACGCGGTCTGGGTCTTGGCCGGCACATATGACGCGGCAGGGGCAGCAGCGGGCGCGGAAGGTCCAGGCGCGGCGGAGAAGAGCGCAAAGAGATCCGGAGGCGGACCAGCCGGACGAGCAACGCTGGCTGCCGCAGAGGGGCCAGGCGCGCAGGCACAAGGGGGAGTGAGACCAGGCGCGAGGAAAGCCGGGCGCGAGAGTGGGCGCAGGAGCGAGAGCGATGGCGACAGGAGGAGGAGAGGCGGTGGAGCCAGCCGCAAGGAAGGTCGTGATGGGCTCCACGATGCGCGAGCCGACGATGCGGAGGCCAGACAGCGGATAATGGATGCCTTTGAGGCGGAAACCGTCTGTCAGAGAGTTATTATGATGAATTGAAAGCCGACAGGATCATGCATGAAGACATACCCTGAGGGAAGAGAGGGCATGGCAGCTCATCTGCCAATGCCCTTGCGTACTCGTAGTATGATTCGAGCTTGAGGTGATCAACCCCCAAGCCCGCCAAATTGACACCACGAAAGAGTGACAGATGTCCGACGAACAAAGAAGCGGCCATCTGGTGGGTGAGTTCTTTGACGTGGTTGAACTGGTCACTCACGACGTTGAGCTGCCAGAGGCGGGTGTTCTGGTCGCGGATAGTAAGCTCGAGGCGTTCTATCTTGACCTGCTCAACGCCTGTGGCATCGATTTGGACTTGCCCTGGAGAAGCCCGATGGTGCGGCGGAGGTCGTCGATGGTGGCACAAAGCCTGCGGATGGTATCTTTGGCGGCTTCGCAGTCGCCATGGTAGTCCGTGACGATGCCTACGGGAGGGAGAGAACCGCCAGCAGCGTCCAGGGCGGCCTTAAGGGTGGAGACGCATTGCTCCAAGCAGCAAATGCGGGTGACGAGAAGATGGAGGATGAGGAGGGCGACCAGCGCCAGGAGTTCGAACAGGAACATCATTTTGATGTGGAATTGGAGAGAATTATGATAATTTTAAAAGCTTTTGTGTGTGTGGAAAAAGCTTACGGACCTGAAGAAGAAAAGAGAAAGGACGGAGGAGACGAACGGTTTATATGTATCCCATACTCACATGGAAGCAGGATTTCGCTGCTCTACAACAGCTAAGGCCTACAATAACAGTCACAATACGCAAAGTCATCTTCACCACGCTGTCGTTAGTGACAGCCGAATTTCCGCCTTCACCTCAGCTCCGGCGACCGCGAATTCTGCAGCAACGTCTTGATGCTTGATCAATAAGCCTGTATAGCCTCAAGTGCCGAGCATGTAGCATATAGAGTCTCATTGAGGGTTGAGAATATTCGAGATGTCGTATAGTTGCGATGAGGTTGTCAAGGACGAGTGTTGCGAACCCGTAGGATGTCGCATGGTTTGGCTAAAAACGTGCGCTAATTCCGATTGGGCACAAGCGTTTTCTCTTTCCTGACATGACAATGCGCTCTTTGTGACCAATAACACCAAATGCTCAATTTTCGACAAACTGATTGCTGGACACCATCCATATAGAGTATAGGCACCTGAACAACTTCCTTCTGAGCATTACAGCCATCTGAATGTATACACTTAACGCTCCTGACGCGATGACCCCTCGATGTCACTACTCGAGGACCGGTACGAGTATGGAGCTATATACAAGCACAAAAGAGATTAAACACGCTGAAACACACGAGCATATTGCCGTGAAATTGTGCGGCGGGTGCATCTCCAGAAAGCCCTCCATGCTCGCCCGCAGCCGGCCTGGACTTTGACCTGCCCAAGACACGTCCGGATCACCCCGCTGAGCTCTACATCCCATTGGATCCTCATATGTAAGTAAAATTTATGGCTATTTACCAGGCCAGAGCCACAGCTGAGTTCGGCAATCGAACATGCATTGCCATCGTCCTCACGTGTCCAGTCTACCATCATCAGACTCGCCGCCGCATTGTTGTTGTGAAAGCATTGAGTCATGCTCCTATGTGCTTCTACATGACTTTTGTGTGAAAGTGTGGAAACAATCAGGCAGATGGATGCAGTCACGGTCCACACGTACTCGCAAAACGCACAACCTCCGCCTTATACTCCAGCAGCCTAGGCCTGGGAATCATACCTCGCGACTCGAGCACGGATCATGTGGTCGACTACGCTAGTCCCAGCATCTCTCTCAGGGCATTAAGTACCCTCCCAGGACCAGCTCGACTCCGCATCAACAGAAGATCAGAACACTCTCAATCGATAGCCCTCAGCAAATTCCATCGACGCACCGCTCATCCCTCAGTCTCCATCATCACTATGCCAATCCGCAAGAACAACCCCAAGGATCGTATGGCAGCTCAGACTCCACCTCCTCGAACCGGAACGGCCGACTCCGGCTACTATGGTAACGATCGAGACGAAGATGCCGCCCGACCTCAATCTGGTGGGGCGGAACGAGCCTGGGAGTTCAACGGAGCTCGTCCCCGTCGACGGTCATTACGGCGCCGCGCTCAAGAAAATTCCGATGTGGTCGAGTTGGATCGAACTGCAGAGGAAAGCCGTCGCGGACGTGCAGAGGATGTTCGATTTGCAGAGGAAAGCCGTGTTCGACTTGCCGAAGAGGCCCGAGTCCAGCGGGAACGACAAGCTGCACTGCAGATAGCAGTGGACCAGAGAACTCTGGCTGAGCAAGAAGCTGCCTAGCGACAGAGAGAGGATGATGAAGAGCAGCGAGCACTCGCGGAGAGCACCCGACTTGCTCAAGAGGAGGCTCTTCGGGCTGAGCAAGACGCTGCGACGCATCGCAGAGGATACGAAGAAGAGCAGCAAGCGATCGCTGAGAGCGCTCGGCCGGCTGATGAAGAAGCTACTCGACGCATAGAGGATGAAGAAGAGCGGCAAGCGATTGCTGCAAGCGCTCGGCTCGCTGAAGAAGAAGTTGATCAACGCCAAGAGGATATGGACTTGGCTATCGCTATGGCGAATAGCGCGGCAGAAGCCGAAGAACCAGACCACCAAAGGGCGATAGAAGCGACTCTGTAGATAGAGCGCGCGAGATTGCCGAGAGAAGCTCAGGAGGCGAGCGCTCTGAGGGCAGCAGAAGCGGCTCGGGAAGCGGAGCGCCTCAGACTTCAACGGGAGGCAGAAGAGAGGCAGACGGCTGCTGATCTCCGTGCCATCGAGGTAGCCCAAGCGTCTCTCCGGCAAAAAGCAGAGGAGGAAAGACGCCAAGCGCAAGCGGCACAAGCCATTGAAGCCGCTCAGGAAGCGGAGCGTCATCGTCTTCGCCACGAGGCCACTCAAGCTTTTCTCCAGCGACAAGCAGAGGAGAAGCTGCGCGAAGACCGCGCAACGAAAGCAGCTGAAGCGGCTCGCAAGCGACAAGAGGAAGCCGAAAATAAAAGTGTAGCCGAACAGCGCGCACCCGACGAAACAGCTGCCGTACTCCAGAAAAAACAAGAGGACTTGGACCTTACTCTAACCTTGAGCCTCGAGGAAGTCCACGGAGAAGCACAAGTAGACAGACTTTCCCAGGATGCCCTTACTACTAGTGAGAGTGGCATGACTCCACAGCTACTCCAGGAGTTCAAGCGTCTCCAGGATAGCGTAGAGCAACATGAAGCGGCTGCTATCCTCGCATCTGAGCAGCGAGATGAAGCTTCTCCAACCACCCGGGATGGAGGCCAAGCAGACATCGGTATCCTGAAGACGCAATCACCCTCGTGCTCGCAAGATGGTGATGACACCGATGAGCTGTTCTTTGATGCGCCTGAGATTGCTGCTCCCATGCACAGGTCTCTAGTCGATCAGAACCTTGTGCAGAAGCACTTAGCAAACACTGCCGAAGATTGGTCTGATAGGGCCGTGATGAATTCGCCTTTGCATGCGCCCATGCCATGACCGATTCCATTTCCAACAGAGTTAGAGCATCCGGTTCAGCCAACCTCTGCCTCAGTGCACGAGGATGACACGAGGCTGGCAAGGCCTAATCTACCAGAGTCGGATCTAAGGGGCCTAGGAAGTCCTTTCTATGAGCCAATTGGACCATGTCACCAGCCGGATATCGTCCCAGCAAGTCCACCGCACCTCGCGCACGTACGGAATGTAAATCAAGCTCTAACCCCGAAGACGGCGAGTAGCGTCATCACGCACAACAGCACCATCAATATGCCAGTAAACATCTATGGGAATGTAACAATTAACAACGAAATTAACGTTAAAGTTTCTGTCGAGAAGTCCCGGAGTCTATTAAAGCGAGCCATCAGCCAAAGCATGAATAAGGCAGGGCACCCGGGATGGCTGCCGTGACGAACGCGGCTCGAGAACAGACTGGGAAAATTGCCTCATTGATGCGATCAGGCGTGAAGAATGCGATGGACAACATGAACATTGGTGGTAGTCGCTACGTGACAAATGCAGACAGGAGTCTACGCATGATTGACGAAGCGTACGAGTCACCAAGTCGCACCGGTAGCCCGACGAGCCCGAGCCCGGACCCGAGTCTGGTGGCTGATCTCGGTGCAGTCCAGGGGCTTTTGCGCACACCTTCTGCGCAATTGGTGCAACAGAATCGCTTCGAAGCCAACCTGAGCCCAGTGTCTCTGCCACCACAGCCATTGCGGTTGATGAATGCCTCGTCCACACCCAGTTTGCTGACACCGGACAGTAAAGGTGCACGACCTGCAGCATCGTTAAGGAGCTCTTCGTCGCTGTACGCTTCGCCCTCGCCAGCCAACGGAGCACCTTCGGTTCAAGATTCAGTTTCAGAGTGCAATAAGTTCAACGACAGTGGGATCGGCATTTCAGACGCGCACCCAAGTGCCACACCCGTCGCTCCTTCATCTCTTCGTCAAACAGTGGGAATTCTGCCCGGCGGTGCTGCGGTGACCCGAAAGCCTGTTCCAGATAATTTGAACAGACCTTCGAGAAACCTACCTGCACCTGCTCGTGAACCGTCAGCCAGTTCGATGCGTGTCGAAAACGACTCGCCCTCGTACATGACGCGGATGCTTGGTAGGAAGCGCGTTCATCCACCTGTGAACACAGAGTGGGCGAACGTACCAGCAGCGACGCAGGATCTGGACTTCACGATCTCTCGTGCGATCATGGGCGTCAATCGCTTTGACGACAGCAGGCACGAGATGCCTGTCTTGCCTCAAAGGACGGGCGATCCAGTCGCGCCAGTGATCGATCGGACGATCACGCCAAACATAAAGGCGAAGAAGACCGAGAAGGACGCGCAAGAAAGGCTGCGAGGCTTGATGTGAGTGCCAGATGAAGGTGACGGTTCGGGGGTAGATGAGCATGGTAGAAGCTCAAATCTGGACGGTATATGTGAGGCTCTGACACGCTACTTCAGCGAGGGCAGCGAGATGACAACGCTCTCTTACAAGCACCACGTAAAGGCCGAATGTCTCTAGCGTACTTAACAGTGCAACTGCAAAAGCGCGTTCTTCAAACATACTTCTCACTGACTTCATCCGGCCAAGTGATAACCCGTGATTACCCCAGAACATGTTCACAACTATGCAACTACCAGGAGATCTTTACTGCATGATTAAGTGCTGATTCAAGCAGTATAATTTTGCGTGATTACCTTTGAGGCTTCACAATTTTTACATTGCTGGCATTGGGATTGCGTGAGACCCTCCAGGTTGACCATTCATCGATCAAGAATTATTGCTAGGGCTGACGATGTTGATACGGCAAAGGTGAGATTGAATCAAGTAACGGTCGTTGCAACGAGTTGAGGTAGATGATTGATTGATTTCGAGGAGGTGGGCTGCAGCTCGCGTACGAGCTGGATCCCACCCCACGGCACGGGCCACACACATGGTCACGTGCTCGTCACGTACGTACGGTGGCCCGAAACTAAGAGCAACCAACAGACGAGATCGAGATGTACGTGAAGTTGACACATGGATGTAGTGGCTCGTTGATGCATTCATACAATTTCACATAATATTATATTACTGTACTTAAAAATCGTGGTACAAGAAATCGATCAGCAAATGACCGTGAACACGAAGAGAAGAAGAACCATCCTAAGTGCACTTACCGTACAACTCGTTACATCCCATCCACTGCCCACAAGACAAGAACGTGTTTCCACACTGTCCGTTCCTCGAGCAGCACTGTCCAAATCTTGATCCAGTGCACGTGTACTTCTTGGCACCACCACACGTACCGTTAGGCGAGACCACGAGGGCGGGCTTAGGGCTTGGTGTCGGTGGGGAGGGCGCGCGGGTCGAGGTTTGGATAGTGGTGCTTGGCTTAGCGGCAGAGCTTGATGGGACCGAAGACAAACGGGCGGCGGAAGAGGTGGTGCTCGATGACCGGACGGTCGAAACGGCAGGGGTCGATGCAGAGCTTGATTGCACTGCGCTCGCGGAAGAGGCAGCAGACGATGCGACCACCGAAGACGAGCCCGGGGATCCATCGCACTTGCCAAAGCCGCTCTGGCATCCGGTACCGCAGTGACCTGCAGTGTTGCCGCAATAGCCGTACTGCGAGCAGCACTCGCCCTGGGCGAACCCAAGACAGGTTAGGCTAACAGCTGGTCCACAAGAGGAGTCCTGGCTGACACCAGTGGGTGTGGCAACAACGCCGCTGGATGTACGACTAGCAGGTACCGAAGACGAAGCGCGAGTGGAAGCGCATGCGGGTGGCGTAAATACAGAAGAGGTAGCGACTCTGCCGCTTCCGCTGCGGTACCAGTTGGCTTCCGGGTCACCCAAACACTCGCCCATGGTGACGCCCTTGTAGCCCTTCTTCACCATCAAGTCAAGCATGTAGCCGGTCAGATTGTACACAGTCTGGAAATGAATGTCGTGGGCAATGGCCAAGAAGTCGTCAGTCGCAGAGTTTTTGGCATCAAGTGCCTTTTTGACGTTGTCCTTAGGGATCTGAGCCTTCTCTGGGGTAACGTTGTTGTAGTCTGTTGGTAATTAGTACACGTTTGGCAAACTCTGGCAAATTGTGGTGATGCTTACCATCGGTATCGAGATCAAAGTAGGACACGTGGTACCCGAGATCAGCCATATCCTTCTGGCATCCAGACGCTTCGGAGCAAGAAGAGTACGGCGGGCGCATGTAGGTCGGGAACTTTCCAACCACGTTGCTCATGGCCATCTCGAGTCTGATCATCTGCTCATAACGTTGCGCCGAGGTAATAGCGCTGAGATCTTGATGAGACCAGGTGTGGCTAGCAAGCTGGTGTCCCTCAGTGACCATGCGTTGCATCATGGCCGGCCACTTGGTAGACGCATCATCGATTGCGCCTTTGTAGAGATTGATGCCGGTCATAAAGAAGGTAGCCTTGAAATTGTAGGACTTGAACATGTCCAGGAGGTCGTTGGTGTAGATGTAAGGCCCGTCATCATATGTGATGGCGATTTGTCCTGCCTTCTCGCAGACATAGATTCCTTCTCCACCGTATGGGACGCTTCCAAGCTTCGTCCTGGCAATGTTGCGTGTGGATCCACCAGACGGTAGTTTGTTCGCATCGGCGCCTGGTCCGTACTCAAATTGGCTGTCGGGAGCCTGGCAGTAATCCTGGCCCTTGCCACAATATCCGCCAGGAGAACAGCAGTAGCCTTCGTCGCAAGTTGCACAGCCAAAATTCTTTCCGCATCGGCCATCGGCACCACCTTGACGCGCTTGCAAGTGTGAACCATGGCCAGCAGCGCGGTGGTTATGTCCTCCAAAGATGTTCCTCGTCTTCAGATCCGCAACATCGCGTGCTAGGCCGAAGATCTTTGGTGCTCCAGGAGTGCCGCCGTGGGCCGCAACAAAGGGCGCGACGAGCGTTGCCGCCAAAACTTCGTAGAAGCGCATATTCAAAACGAAGGGTATGATTTAGTCAAAGAGTGTAGACTTGAGCTGCGAGTATGGGGAAAGTGAGTGTATAGGGTATTGTTCAACAATGCAAAGCGAATGTGGTGTTGACAATAACGAGCGGCATATGCCGAAAAGATACTAAATTGAACAAAGAAGTTGAAGGAAGAAAAGTGTGAATAGGAAGACGACAGTGATAAATTAAAGGAGCAGACCACGCTATGAAAACGTACCTATCCAAGACATTCTAAAAAGTACCGAACTCGACCAGCGCTAGTTGTGGCGTCTTGGCTATATGGTGTTCAGCCGCAGCGCGTGTCAAGATATGACTAGCGAAATCGATGCAGGGGTAAAACGCTTCCGACAGCGAGAACGAGCAACAGAGCTTGGTTCTTTCGATACGAACGCTTTCCAAGTGGTCAGACCTAGAGCTTCCACGTTATAATATACGAAATGAATCTCAGCTGTCTGCAGAGCTTTTCAAGATACCGAGGAGGTAGGCAGTTCTGAAGTCGCTGGACACTGTTCAACATCCATCCCCAGTAGAAAACAAGTTAAAATAGAAACGAAACATGCTAGACCCCAGTACACGTCGCTCCAGGTAGAGTACAGTTCCGTACGGCGGACTCCGCGTGTACACTCCGGACATTTGGCGGACTTGTCGCAACAGCCGCGATGCCTCCCTGTCTTCGCAGGTAAGCGAAAAAAGCAGAAATTCCCGTGTCTCGACCCGTGTCAGCGGGCTTGGTAGCGAAGGAAAATAACTTTGCGCCGGTGCGTTTGTGTCATTGAAACGAAGCCGGATGGCTTGGAAGAGGTGATGTGCAACTATGATCCCCTGAGCTAGCGTCGGGTAGATCCTTGGCGAAACTAACCTCCGCGGTCTCGGATCGGTCTAGGCACGTCCCACGATCTCATTTTTAGCTATTTCCACGGGAGATCTTCATGGGGCAAATGCTTCGCTTTTCTATCATCAGAGAAACGAATCTCGAAGGAAAAATTTCTCTACGTCCAGCCCGGAGCGCAGACAGCAGGGGAGGCCAGCATGGATTAATGCGACATCCAGCAACGCAACACATGTACACCTCCGATCTATCGTTTTCATGGTAAAGCAGATGTTTAGGGACATATTTCACAGCTCACATTTCCTGAACGCAAGATCCATGGTTCTCCGAGCCCAGTGAGTATTGAACTGAGTGAATTCTCCTTTGGTGTGCTACTGCACACACCACATAACTCTCTCATTTCTACCATTTTATTGTAGGAACGAAGGACATTGGCTATGAAGCGAGGCTCGGAAAGAGCAGCAGAAAATTGATATTTATACCCCTACACAACCAAGATCGAAAACATCGACAACATTGTTTTGTCAATTGGTTTGTATATCTCTGCTCGTGGTAGTCATTGACATTTGGCTGGGCGGGAAGAACAGCGCATGGCTATGTATCGATCTTTTTTCAGGAAAGGACGCTCATGTGAGGAGATGCTGGCAGAATTTTGGAAGGATGGCGGAAAGACAGGCACTTCATCGGTATGATTCTGAGTGTTTGGAAGGACAGGGCGCACATATGAACGCCCAGTTGGCGCTTTTGCTAACACAGACTTTGGATCAGTGTACAATGACGAGGAAGACAAAGGATGCGGACGGCGTGAGTCTTTTACTTCTACACTTCCAGTTCGCGACCTCTCCATAATCGCTGTCTAATTCGTTTTGGGGGCAACAGGCCGCACATCGCGCGCTCTCCTAGGTTCTTCTGAAAGCGCAAAATATAGGCAGCCTCGTATAGCAGCCTTGGTACAATTCAATGCCGAGTCAAAAGCAGAAAAATCAATCATGAGCGACTGCACACGGTTTTTCTGGAGAAAGCAGAGAGGACACATAGACAGGCGCACCTGGAAGCTTTTTTTTCTGAGTTGCGCACATGGAGTTGTGTAGATACAAAGACTGCACTGCAGAGGGAGAATTTATACCACTGCTGACGCTGAGACAACATACGGGCGATGCGCGGGATCTTTAGGAGTCAGCGCGTCTTTCATGTGATTGATCAAGTCTTGTTTGGCCGGCACCAATCATACGCGGGTTCATATTGTAGTTCGAAGTGGTCAGTCGGTCATGTTGACCTTCTGCGCTAACTTTTGAAAAAGAACACAGCGCACATTTAATGCCTCTAGTCCTTTTTTGGTAGAAGAGAATGTTTGTGTGCTGATGAAAAAGCACAAAGTGATATTCTGCGAGAATATTTATATCCGTATCTCCTCTCAAGCACGGCTCATGGACTATCCGCTCGTCGTCCCAAGAAGTCTCCAGGCGCAACCTGCTCTTTGAGCAAATAGGGCAGTAGATCTTGTATTTCAAGCAGCAAAGAAGACACGGATCTCGCTGGCATGATCTTTGATTCAAGCGAGAAGAAAGTCGCCACACATACCTCATCTTTCTGATGGTCTTTAGTCGAGACCAGGCAGAGGCATGTACTTCCAATCCTGTGGCTTTGAAGCCAAAAGCACAGCGAGACGACCACATCCCGTAATTAGTTAGTGGGTTTTGGAAAATACGCGGTTTTGGTGTGTTGTGTGAGAACAATGTGGAAAACGCAGGAGTATTTCATATAGTGTTGGTTGGCTTTGCACTAAGTGCAAAAAGGGAAATAACGATAACTAGGAATGCATTCTGTTCGGTCGTTCTTGTTGATTGTATGTTCGAAAGAGAACTACAGAAGAGATGGGCTCAGGGGTCCTGGTCTGAGCGCTGCTCGGACGCTGCTCGGACGCTGCGATCAGTGCGTCTGATTGCGTAGCTGAGATATTGACGATATCTGTGATCCGACATATAGATCCAAGTATCTGGTGGAAAGGCATGAATCTCTGGTTTGTCTGTTTAAAGCAGCTGGCTTTGCTCTCGAGAGCAAACGCATGAAGATGGCTGAATAGGTTTTGAGAAGAGGACACGGCTCACATTGCGAGCAGCTGCTGTTCATTTTCGACAGATCTGAACTAAGTGAAGTGCATAGAAAGAAATATGGGCAGTGGTTGGAGAAGTAAGTGATACCACACGTTCAAGTAATGCCGGGAACATACGAAATGACGAGCTCGATTTGAAGCACGCAGTCCTGTACAAGTTTGTTTGCCAGTCTTTACGACGTGGAGTGGTAGAAGAGGAGTCCATATCATTGCTGACTTCGCTGCTTTTTGGACGAAAGTATTTCTTGATGTCAAGCACAGAAAAGAGCGCGAGCAGCGGGTCGCAAAGCAAGATATACGCCTGCGCGACACGGAAAACATTCAAAGTCGATCTGTCGTTTTGAAAGAGTGTTTTGGGGGTCCAAGCTACACAGCGAACATATCCAGTCTATCGTCTTAGTTTGGGGGCAGAAAATTCCCATGTAGAGATGGCGAACTTGTTTTTTATACTGACAGGCAGGCAAAGAACGCAGACATTGCTCATGTTTATGCGCTTTTTCGTGGACAGAAGCAACAAACATTGGTTTGGAACGGGTTCATTTTGGAGAAACAAGACAAGAAATTCGAAATGTGTGAGGAAAGTCAAGACCACAGCTCACGGTGGGTGTTTTATATCTCCGTCTCGTCGCGCACGCGCCATCAAGGTAGCGGCAATGAACTTTCATAGGTTCCGCTTAGCTGCAATTTGACTTGTGGCATATCATCACATCGCTTTTTGAGACAGCGCAGGACGAACATGCTATCTTCTCGCCGGGGTTTTGAAGTCAGAAAAGACTTACACTGGTCGTCTCATGAGCACTCTCCAGACTTGATTTTGTTCCGATGAAGAGCGGCGAACATCAGGGATCCCTGTGAACGCTTTTGGAGAGCAGAGCAGACATATAGCCATCGCGCCATGTCTTCAAGTCGAGGAAGAGTCGTGCAAATAAAGTCATACAATATGCTGTTTTGGGAAAAAGAACAGACATTTCACGGATTATCCATGAATTTGCAAAACACTTTTGTACGAAAGGTCGTGGAGGAGAACAAGAGAAGAGGAGGCGGTGGAGGATTTATATCATATCCATGCTGCCGAACATGCGTGTCGGATGCAGACCTTTTGGTTGATCTTCTGCTCTATGTACTTTTTGCGAATGAAGTTCGAGAAGGCGGACTCATACATATCCCTGATCATGCCTTTTACAAAACAACACAGAGAACATAGCTAAATCATCTGTCGAAGTTGCGATGTGCTAAGAAGAAGGGAAGAGCCCAGTGATGAAATAACGCATCCATTATGTATCCTCGAGACACACATAGACTTTGTCTCGTTCTTAATGTTCACTGCTCCTCTCGTGACGTTCTCTTGGACATCTTTTTGGAAAATGAGCACAGAGGACATAACTTCTCGATGGAGTATTTTTGAAAGGAAAAAAGAGGTATCCGCAGCTCATTGCGGTTGCATCATGATGCTTTGGTACAGTCTAGCGAAGAGCAGGGAAGCAGACATGGGACAAAGCAATATCTTTTTGGAGAAGAGAAGGGTGAAGACATATAGTCCCCTTTGACTGGTTTTAGAGGACCGGGACATACATTATGATATCATGGAGAAGCAATGTGAGACGCGAGGGGGGCATTTATACCTCACGTAGGCGCTAGTGGCAAGTCATGCGGCAAAGTATAACATTTCGTACTCAATGTGCAAACTGCACCGCCGAAGCGCGTTGTGTGCTTTTTCCATCCCCCGGAACGCTTGAAGCCATCGACGAAGTGGTGTCGTAACCAAAAGACTCATAGAATAAAACAAAATAGCGCATTATAATCAGCGCGATCATGCTGCAGGCTCTTCGGTCTTCGCCCTCTTGCCATTCGCCTCGGCACCATCGACCTCAAGCTTCCTCTTCCCACTACTTCCCGCTTGCGCAACTGCTGGTGCAGGCTTCGCCTTCTTCTTAACCATTCCGCTCACATCGTTTGCGGACTTTGTAGCTTCCGCAATCTTCGCCTTCTGGGTTGCTGCATCCGCGCCAAGTAGACCACCCAGTAAGCCTTGAAAGACCGATGGGTCGAGGCTATCAAACTCTTGCTTCGTCGGATCGGCCTTGAGATCAGCCACTCTTGTCGAGAGCTCCTCTAGCATGGCTTTCTTGTCTTCGACGATGGCTTGCTTCTCCTTGATCTGCTCCGGTGTCAATTTATCAGCAGCTAGCGCATTCTCCTCCTTCTTCAGCCGTGCTTGCAGACTCTGAACGGCGAGCTCGGTGTGCTTGGCGGCTTCGTTACGCAGGTCCCAATCGATGCCGTCTTTGTTGTCTTCCATCTCTGCCGCGGCATCTGCTGCCTCATCGGTCGACTTGCCCGTCTGGTCCTCGCGGACCTTTGTAACGGACGCGAATTCCAGCGCCAGCGAAAGCGAGTAATGGCCTTCTGTGACATTCTCGTGCTCGAAAGGCTTAAGCTCTTCTTGTAACGCTAATGCTGAGCGCGCATCTGTTATCGCATCGTGGAAGCGCTCGTTCTCCAGTGAGATGTCGACTAGGAAACCGTGGCAGTCGGCGATTTTCTCCTTGATGGCGCGCGCTTTCGGACTCAGCTCAGCTTTGCCCTTACCCTTATTTGCTGCATCTCCGCCCTCTAACGCCTCCAGTTGTTTCGCGTACAGGACTCGCGCCATTTCGAAGGTTTCGTAGGCGTAGCCAAAATCGTCGTCTTCCTCTTCCTGGTCGCCTTCTTCGTCATCCTCCTCCTCTGAGTCGGTCCAGTTCTCGTCCCCTGTAAGCTGGAAGAAGGGTTTTGACTCGACTGATTCCTCCTTAGGCTCTGATTTCACGCCCTTCGCCGCACTCGATCCCGCCTCAGCATCTGCCTTTGCTGCCTTCTTCGTCTTTTTCTTCTTTTTGTCTTCTTGTGCCACCTTGTTGCCTAGAACGTCGCTCTTGGCGACCGCGACCTTATACAGCGCGCGACCATAGTAAAACAGCAGCTCGGCGTTTTCCGGGGCCATTTCGCCGTTGAGCTCAGCTTGTATTTCGACAGCATTAGCATAGTTTTCGGCGGCGGCAGGGAAGTTCTTGGTGGAGTAGTGGATCGAGGCGGCGGTCGACAGTTCGTCCAACTTCTCTTTCGTCCTGGGCAGCTCTTCCTGCTCATTGACGGCCGCAAGGATCTGATTCGCAGCGTCGGCCATGGTGGTTGGTTTGCGGGGGGTGATGAATTAGTCGTGTGATAGTGACAACTTATGCGACCGTGGTGTGACGTCTGCTGGACTGTGTATGAGTCGTGAAGTAAGTTTGGTGGTGCACATGTGGTTGCTGGGAAAGTCGAAGAGCTGTCGCAAGCTTGGACCACCGTGATTGCGCGCTTGCGGAACGCGACGCGCCGTAAAGTGCTTCTGCACATGACATGCACAACAACTTTAGTACAACACCAAGACAATTGTACGATAGACACAATGGCGACAACAAGGAGACCAGAGAAGCCCTCAGCGGTGTCAGCGAACCCTATACCCTCGTCATCACCGGCTTTCGGTACACCCGCCCATCCCATCAACCCCCGCAGAGTGACAGCGATTCGCGCCCCTCCTGCGCTACAGCCAGTCTCCAAAGCCACAGTACTTCCGATATTACTACCACCACCGACACTCCGACCACTAGCATTCCGCACATTCACCAAGAAGCACAACCTCACACTTACCTCCTCGGCACTCCAAGCATTGGCGACATTCATAGGGAAGCATTGCGGGTCAGGATGGCGGGAAGAGGGTCTGGCAGAGAAGGTTCTTGAGGAAGTGGCCAAGAGCTGGAAGAAATGTGGCGGTGAAGTGATTGTAGAAGGCGACAATGAGATACTGAGAGGTATACTCAGGACATTAGAGGGGTCCATGGCGGGTGGAAGAATAGTGCAGGGTTCGAATTTGAGCAGGCAAAGTAGCTTCAACTTTGGCTCAGACACGAAAGGACTGCCAACGCGGCCAGCGCTGGACAGCAACACCAGTTTTGGCATGTCAAGTTTGGAAGTTGAGGATCACGAAGACGAAGACGAGCATTTGAAGGACCCAAGAGACTGGCTGAAGGTGATCGGAGCTTTTGAGCAGCCAAAGATGATGTATAATGCAACTCAGAAGCATTTCGACAAGTACGAAACTCTAACAGCTTCCGAATTATCATACTAACTTCTCCAGATCATCTTCAAAGCCATCTCTATTCCCAGATCCATCACACAAAACACAATTGTTCCGCCAACGCTACCACATCGTACACCAAAGAATCCTTCGCAACGAGACATTTCAAGCACCAACATTCTCAACTACTCGCTCCGCAGCACTGATTCGCGCTGGCTCCGTGGCAGCAGCACAAGCCAACACCATCACACCCATTGCCAACTTGCTCGGCCGAGGTGGCAGTACACATCTCCTTTTGGGAATGCTCACTGTCTCGCCAGCGGGAGCATTATCACTTTCCGATCTCACCGGAACAATTGTCCTGGACATCCAGCATGCACGGCCAATACCCGAGACTGGTGCGTACTTTGCGCCAGGCATGATCGTGCTGGTGGAAGGAAGCTACGAAGAAGACTCGGGTGTTTCATCTACTCTCGGAGGCACCGGTGGCATTGGCGGTACCATTGGCGGCAAATTCTTGGGCTTCTCAGTAGGACATCCACCGTGTGAGCGACGAACGGCCACTCTAGGCGGCACAGATGAGGTCGATAAGAGCTCTCTAGCCGGACCCGCCTTTGGCTGGACAGATTTCCTCGGGGTCGGGTCACAGCGAGCCACTGGCTCAAGGATGAACAAGATCGCCTCCAAACTCCTCGACCCTGAACAAGCACACAATATCGTCATAGCATCCGACCTCCACCTGGACGTACCAGCAACTTTGACCGCACTTCGAACTCTACTTCGCACACATACACCCGACCCCGCTGCCACACATCCCATCTACCCCCTGGCCATCATCCTAATGGGCAACTTCAGCTCCAAAGCCAGTCTTGCCGGCGTCCCCGGCGCTGGCAGCATAGAATATAAAGAACACTTCGACGCCCTCGCCTCCGTCCTTGCCGACTTCCCCCAACTCATCGCCCACACCACCCTCGTCTTCATTCCCGGCGACAACGACGCCTGGCCCAGCGCCTTCCTCTCCGGCGCCGCAACCCCCTTACCTCGAAAACCTGTCCCCGCCCTCTTCACAAACCGCATCCGCCGCGTCGTCGCCGAAGCCAACCGCGAAGTCTGGGGCACCGGCAAAGCAAAGGGCAAAGAGGGCGAAGTCATCTGGACCAGCAATCCAAGCAGGCTCAGTTGGTTTGGGGTCAAAGGGGAGATGGCAATTATCCGCGACGACCTCGCAGGACGGTTGCAACGGACGAGTATCCGCTTCCCCAAGCCCGACGAAGAAGTCGACGACGACATGCCCTTTGCACCCAGCGCGCAAGATCCTGACGCCGACGCCGACGCAGACGCCGACACCATGGATCTCGACCTCCCCACCCGCCACGCCCCAACCCAACAAGCCCTCGACCACGACCACGACACCCTCACCGCGCGCTCCCTAACGCGCACGATCCTCAGCCAGAGCCACCTCAGTCCGTTCCCGCTGTCAGCGCGCCCGCTACATTGGGACTTTGCGCACGGGTTGAATCTCTATCCGCTGCCGAATAGTCTGGTGTTGGCGGATAGCGAGGCGCCGGCGTTCGTGGTAAAGTATTGTGGGTGCACGGTTATGAATCCGGGAAGTCTTGTGGAGGGGAGGAAAGGGGAGAGGGCGAGGTGGGTGGAGTTTGATGTTCGGAGTGGGAGTGGGGTTGCTAGGGTTGAAGGGTAGATTTGTTGACAGTGAAGTATTTATGAAGTATTTAGGAAGTGTTTGTGGATGTGGTGTTGTGGTATTTTGCTCGTTTACTGAGACTTAGACTGCTATGCTTTCTTTTTCTTGCTCGGTGGTTTTGGCTCATGAGGCTGAGGGATGTGATGGGCGTCTTCTCAGCATCGCGTACTGTAATGTGTTATATTTTCTTCGCTCAGAGACCTTGTTAACGGATCTTCTTTTCGTCACTCGCATACAACCTTGAGATTCTCGTCTGCTATTCCGCAAGGCTGTGGAAGTCGTGCCTGCCTCGCTTGGCTTGCACGTGCAAGGCTGAGGCGCGACTTCCTAGTTTCGCATCTTCAGTCACGTCACATCATTTCCCTCCATATTCATAAACCACACGTCCGTTTGCTCGTCAATTGAACGCCTCATCATATCGCGATACAGCTTGGTCTTCTCCTGCTCATGGATACTGGCATGTCAGGCTGAAGAAGTAGGGCAACATTCACGCGTCTCTCGGCATTCAGGCAACCGCGCAACGCCCGGAATCCTGCCACGTCATTACATGCGTCTATTTGTTGAATTTATTCTAGGCTCACGTGCGCCATCCTTGCCTCGCTCACCTGGGCAGTCTGTCCGGAGTTGCTAGACGACGCTCATCAGCGACCAGGCTGGAAATATAGTCGCTGCTGGATGCATAAAGCTAGCAGGCTGGTCTTTCGAAAATCACTCTTGCCACACATCCGCTCCACTACTACTCCGCGATCCTCTCGTTACTGATGTGGATGCCTGGAGACGCCTCTAGGCTTATTGCTATCCTGGGCGTACGGTGCAACAGATGCTGATATCGACTTAGTTCTTCACTAATTGGTCTAAAGGTTTCTTAAATGGCTCTGGCTACTGCATGTACGAAATTGCAACATTTCCGGTCAAAGGCTTCGGGACGGTACAGAGATCACAACATTGAACCTGGTCCAGATTCAGATCATCATGTACCCCCCAAAACGTATGCCGGTTATAAACTTGAAAGACGAGAAGAAGTACAGAAAGATCATGTTTGTTCCGATTCGGACCCTCTCGATGGCCTCTGCCACTCTTGTCGACATCTGGTGTTTGGCTATCGCGAACCCGTCAAAGTGCACTACCTACCTTTCTACAATACATGGTCGCTACTGCAATGGGAAGAAGAAATAGAGCCACATACGTGCCAATTGTGTAAAGTCAGGAAGGACATCCCCCCGGCGTGGTCAAGACTTGTGTACCGCTACGTCCCTCGAAAAGTTTTTACACCGCACAATATCCAGCGACTACGGCACCAGGATATCTACAGCATTTCCCCCGATGCCGGAGTTGGTAGCGTTGCTGACGAGATCTACACGCGAATAGAAGAATACTCTACAAGGACGCCTTTATATCTACAGGATATTTTGAACGCCTTTACCGGTGTCTATAGCGAGTTCAAAAGCGGTGCTGTTCGACAAGATGGCCATGATCACCTCTACGGTCATCACTTTTGGGGGGTGCCCATTTTTCGCTATGACGGAGACAACCCAGAATACAAAGCAGTGTGTTCTTTGGTTGCCGGTTTAACCTGGCGGACGGGATCAGCAAACTTCTATGACCGTGATAGTGTCTCACGTCCAGGCGAGTGGCCTTCCTGGAGTTGGGCTGCAATCATGGGAGGTTCCGTCCTTTTCGGGGCCACCAATCTCAAAGATGCCTTGCGCGATTCAGTAAATATATGGGCAAGGCTGAGGCACCTAGGCGGCCGGATGGAGGAGGTCAAAGATTTTGTGGAAGGACATCAAGACTCGATGGACTATCAGCTGTCGATCGATCTCTCTACCTGGGTACTTCCTGGTGGTAATCTGATACAGGATGAATCGGGAGCTGTCCTGTTCACGCACCACAGTTTCGATCAATACAAGAGACCGATGGAGATCGATGCTTTCCTAGATGTGCGAAGCAAAGACCTAGGACCAGCTGTTACTGCCGCCTACCTCGGATGCGGGAGTTGAATTGCATATCGCCACTATATGCCTCACATATCTTTGCTTTGACGCCGTTCGATTCACCAGACGAAGGCAGCAAAGCATACAAGGGATGTTGCGGAATATTTCGTTGCAGAGGTTGCCGGAATCTGCGTTGCAGGATTTCACGTTGGCGGATATTTGCAAGCCTGCATTGGGTGGAGCATACACAATCGTTCGAGACTGCGTTGTCGGTTCTTATTCGTGCTCTTTTCGACCAGCCCAACAACTTGTTCAACGCGTTGAGAAGACCTGATACCTTATGGCGGTCTGTCGATCAAAATATTGGTTCACAAACCGGTTTACAATGTGCAGCGAGTCAAGGCCTGACGCAAACATTGTCAGACATTCTTCCGAGTTCCAGAGAAGAATTCGTCGGCGCAATAGACCGTATGCCTGCTGTTGGTAATCGACCGTTAGTTAGCGCTGCGGCAAACGGCCATGAAAGCACGGTGAGGCTTCTTTTAAACAGTGGTGCCAACATTGAAGTGTATAGTACCAGTAAGCCCAGAGGCACTGCATTATTCCACGCAGTGGCCCGGGGTGCGAAGGCCATGGTGGAGGTGCTCCTTGACTACGGCGCAAAGGCTGGCACAGCTTGCGAGTATCATACCAATGCCCTTCAGGCGGGCATTTTCTATGGTCACCTAGATATAGTCAAACTACTACTTGGAGCAGGCGCTTCTCCAAACGCAGACCCTGGAATTTTCGGTGCAGCGTTGGCGACAGGTGCATCGCAAGGTAATGAAGAGATGACAGTGGTATTACTTGAGGCTGGCGCAGATCCGAATCAGCAAGACGGCGAGATCGGCACTGCACTTCATTGGGCTACCGTAGCAGGAAATGTGCGAGTGGTTCAATTACTACTCAATGCGGGTGCAAACCTGAATCCTGAAGGCCACTAGAGTGGCACCGTACTTCAGTGGGCCGAATTTTCAGGCTGCGAAGAAGTAGTATAGCGGCTACGTGTTGCAGGAGCGGACCAGAAAGGTCGATGCGAATGGCGCGATATTGCTCTTGTGCGGGCTGCTCTTACTGGCAAATCACATGTATTACAGCAGCTGCTCGACTCCTGTCTGGATATTGAGCCCGAGAAATACGAAAGCGCTCTAAGGAGAGCTTCACAAGACTGTCCTAGGAGAGGCACACATACCAGTCTCGCCGAAGCCCTGAGTCTTGTGCGGGGATACCACTGTCGCATAGAATTGATCCCCCTGCTTCGTCATTTGCCGAGTGTGCGTACCGGTGCAGGTGTCACGTACGAGGGAAGGTTACCATCACGAGAGTCTGAGGGCTTGAACAGTACCACGGACATCCACACCTTTGGTTAAGCTAACTATCATCAAACTCCTTCACACGGATCTGTACGTACCTAGCTGTGCTCAAAAGCAAGAACGACCTGAAAGACGCTCCCGTTTCAAGCACGCTTTACCTAGTTAACCATGATCGTAACAAGGACGGCCAGAACTTACAATGTTGATGGTAGTTTGGACAACATATATAATGCCCATTCCGGAAGGCCACGCTTCCCTCCGCCCATCACTCGATACTCCGCAAATGCAATGCTTCAAAAAGAATGGCTGTTTTCACACAGTTATCTCCGCACGACATTCATTAACATGCCCTCCCGAGATATGAAAAGAAGAAAATGCGACAAATAGTACATTTACATTTCTATATCTCACCCCAAACCATCATGGCATCTATTTCATAGCCTTAGC
The DNA here is from genome assembly GCA_022559985.1 of Parastagonospora avenae f. sp. tritici 18332-5. Taxonomy (NCBI): domain Eukaryota; kingdom Fungi; phylum Ascomycota; class Dothideomycetes; order Pleosporales; family Phaeosphaeriaceae; genus Parastagonospora; species Parastagonospora avenae. The sequence goes on from JAFJTR010000110.1 coordinate 49,656, forward strand.
AATCTTCAACAACGCATTCTGATCCCGAATACCCGCAAGCTGACCCTCCTTCGCGCGCTTGACAGTCAACGCCGCAATGAGCGCGGCACCAACACCAGATCCGTCCTCAGCAGGGAGCACCTCGATAGGATCGCCGCGACCCTTTCCGTACTTGGCAGGCCAGTCCAGGATCTCCTTGAGCGCCTGGGCCTGGCGGATCTTGAAGTGCGGGTACTTGGTAAACACAGAGCCATCGGCACCGACGTGGACCTTCTCCCACTGCTTATGCTTGCAGATGGCGGACACACCGCATGCAGTCAGACGAGCGGCGCGGGTACCGATCAGCTCGGCGAGACGGCGGATGAGTTCGAGCTCGGGCTTGGTGCAGACTATGCCGAGCTTGTTCTGGAACAGGTCACCAGTGTCTGTCAAGTTTTCGAAGCGATCCTCTTCGATGGCAGCGAGGAAGCCAGCGTCGAGTGAGTAGGGCTTGTTCAATTTGCCAATGTCTTGGCCTTCAAATACGACGCATTCTTGGCCTTTGTGGAGATCAACGAGTACGAGACGGAAGAGCTCGCCGAGGTAGAGACCAGCGATCATCTTCTCGAACGACTGTTGGCCTGGGCGCGGAGACTCCTTGTCGATGATCACATCGTAGGGTGTGCGGGGGAGGACTTGGTGCTCGTTGTCGAAAGCACCCCATTCGCAGTTGATGGCCATGGGCAGCTTCGGGTCGAGGTTCAGGGGTTCTAGCTTGGGAATCGAACCACATTCTTCCATGTATGCGGCGTTGCAGCCGGTGCCGAAAATACACCCAACCCTCATGTCGGTGTCGGTGTAGGCGGACGCGATCATGGTTCCAGTCGTGTCGTTGACCAAGGCGACCAGCTTGATGGGTAGTTCTCGCTCCTCCAGCGCCTTCTGAAATTGGGGTACAACATCCTCTCCCTCAACACCCTGGATATCGAAACCCTTGGTCCATCGCTGGAGAGTGCCGTGATCAATGGCGTCTTGAGACACGGGATAGGAGAATGTGAAACCCAATGGGAGATCCGCAAGCTTCTCGTTCTCGTGGTGGTATTCGATGAACTGCTGTAAGCAGTCCGCAACATAACCCCAAAGCTCGTCTGCCGTGCCGGTCTTGAGCTCTTCTGGCATGCGGTATTTTGACTGGATGATTTCGAATTCACCCTTTTCTTCTGTCAGGGTGACCTCACAGACTCGCAAGTTTGTACCGCCCATGTCCAGCGCGAGATAGCTGCCCCTTTCGTGACCATCGGGGAAGGCCATACACCAGGTAGGAATCATAGGCTGCCAATGTTAGTCTATTGTGGCTGGTATAACAGCAGATATGACCCACGATACTGCCTCCCTCCTTCGATAAGCCCTTCTTCAGCTCACTGACGAAGTGGTCTGAGATGTGCTTCAGCTTTTCAGTAGAAACCACAAAAAGCTCCTCTAGCCGGTCGATCTGAGCCTTCAGATCCGTTGGCATGTCCGCGAATGAGCCTAATACAGTTATTATCTTAATCCTCCATATGTTGTAGTCATGGCAGACGCTAACGTACCCTTCCGGGACGGGGGCCTTCTTGCACCGAGCACCATAATTGCGGTGTTGACAAGCGGTCAGGGGTTTAATTCGGTTCGGATCTTGTCAAGAGGGCGATTGCGACGCGACTGTACGATGATGCGTATGGTTGTTCGTGGTTTGTATCTTATGTCAGAAATCTGGCAGAGCTTGTTAGTGATTTATACGTGGGGCGGTGAGGCGCATGAGACGCGTGGGGTGTCGCAACAGCTTTCAATGTCATGCGCGGCGGTCAGAGCACATATCCGAAGCTTCCACAGTGCTTTGGCGGTAAGATCATTGTTGCTTTTGTTGCAAAAGTCTGGAGCACAGCTTACTGATTATGAGATAGTAACGAACCCCGCCTTGAAGATTGCTAGCTAGCTGGGCAACGGCAAGGTCTTCAAGTGAGCAAAATTTTTCTGACTGTAGCTGAAAAGGCGGCCAGGCAGCGGAAGGCCAATTGAGAAATATGCGAATATATCGGTGAAGATGTGTCTGCACAAACCTCAGGGATGTCTATCTAGGCCCCGCATCCCACGCCCATGGCATCTCCGGGAGCTGGCGCTATGACGCACGTCAAACGTGAAAAAGGAGCCGTGCAGGGGCCAGGCCGATCTCGGCTAAACCTGCTGCTCGCTACCACGCTAGTGGGTCTGTGTTTGCCCTCTTCCACTTCTTACATAGTGTGGTCGAACATTTTGAACTTGAACCCTTCACTCTATCTTTAGAAAGTATTTTACCTTGCCATTATGATCCAATTACTGGCCCACGTGCTGGCCCACGTGTAACTGAATAGCCGCACACACCGCAAAAGGCCGCCATGCTTACACTAGGCATGCTACCAATTGTTCATCCTCATCTTGGGACGACTCTCAAATATTGGGGCTCACAGCGGCAAAATTCTACGTGTAGACTGGTATAATTCTGGTATATACGGAGTGACTCAATCCTTTCCTATCGTTCGAGCCCTTGGTGGACTTATGAAGAATACCCAAGCGACACACTACTATTCCGACCTCAACTGGGACTTGTCAAGAGCTAGAGTGAAAGAGATGGGGCATTACACAGTTCGGGAAAGAATCCTGATAACCCTTGGATGGTATTCACGGGCTCCCACGTGCAGCTTCCCATAAGGGCCCCGCGCCCTGCTATCCCCCTCGTTCCTGTCATGCTCAAGATGACAACTCAAACTGAAAACACCTCGTAACAACTATTCAGTGTCTTGGTCAGATATTTGCACTATCTGATTGTGCCAGATATCGGTCGTTTGCTCCGACGCCACTGGTGTTAGTTATCATAGCTCCCCTTCACCTCGACTGCGTCCATTTTAATCTCCGCAATTTCCCAATTCGGACAGCTGCCTGATAGAATCGAGGTGAAGCATCGTTTTCTCCCGTAGTGGCGCGATAACTTGCTCATATAAGACGTGCTCGCCTCGCTCTCCTCAGCAATTCTTCAGGTTCAACTTCAGCTAATCTTGTCACGCAGAAAGCAGCAATGCCAGCGGTTTTCCGACTGAAGACGAGCATTGTAAGCTGACAAGACCATCAAAGAGATCATTTCTCATACACGAACAAACCAGACCGACCGCATTCGCCGCCATCATCAGCGATCATGGCCAACAACAGTCAGGGTACGTGTTCCAATAACCATGAAGCCAACCGCTGCCCTGAAAGCTAGTGGCGAGCTGCAACTTCAAGCATACTAATTCCTACCTAGGTCCCAGGCCGTTGCCATTTCCCATCAGGCCGCGTGCAGGTTCGCTGGTCACTGGCGGCTTCTATGGCGGCTTCGAGCACGCCGAGCAGATGGCAGAAGTGTCAGGAATGGCAGATAGAGAGAAGGCCATCCTTAACGGCTGCAGCGGTCTGCCTCCAAAGAGATCGTTCCTCGGCCCCGACGGTGTCTTCGCCTCACGAGGCCCATTGATTCGCCGCTCCACACTCGCAGACAGGCTCGAGTTGGACGCGCTTCTTGCCAGGACCACGGTCACCTACGATGGCCACATTTACCTTCCTCTCACCGCCAAGACCATCCACCACCTTCTCCCCTTCTTCAACGGCTCAAAGCCAATCGCCGACAAAAAGCTTTTTGAGTACATCATGATCGACCACGAAGTCAACGGCGTTCACGCCGACCACGTCGTTGCGTGCCTCGAGCGCATCGGCGAGCTCTGCAAGCATCTCCTGGTCATGTCGCCTGTCCACACCTCCGAGCTGGGCAATGTCTTCAAGCGCGACTTGCTTGAAGTCAGCCCTGGAAACGACTGGAGCCACATCCTCAATTGCTTTCCAAACCTCGAGCGCCTGGCATTCGTGCACCCTGTCCACGAGCCCGTCGACCTCAGCCGCGGAACCTTCTTCGCGCTTCGCAGGGCCGTTGCGGACCGTCAGGCCGCAAAGGGGCCCATGGGCTTCAAGTACCAGGTCCCGAAGCAGATCACCAACTAAGGCATTGAAGGTGGATTTTGATGTTAACTTCGTTTTCGGAGTTTTGGTGGATTGAAAGTGCCGTGAAGACATCCACGATCAGTTATCGGCTGGAGAGATACCCAACAAGCGGCGCAAATGGTGCAAATGGCGCATTTACAAGCAATATAAAAGTTCAACCCCCATGCTGATTCTTGATGCTGTGAATGCCTCCAGGATGTACTAACATATTTCATTTCCATCCCGTCCCTTAAGGCTATGAACATCTCCCCGCTATACTAATACGTCTCATCTACATGCCGCCTCTTGATGCCGTGAATGTTCCCAGGCTGCACTAATACATTTCATCCCCACCACCATAAATATCTCCAGGCAGCACTGACATCTCCTCATCCACCATCGTTTCACATATTAGGTAGTTCCAAGCTGATACATGACAACCCTAAACCACGCCTGAGATTTCGTCGTGTAGGTGTACGAAACCGCATGTTTCGTCCTTCGGCTCCCCGCATCGCGGACCCTGGAATGCGAACACCCGAACACTATCGGGACAAACGACGACGAAACATCATCGTGTAAGAGTACAATAAACTATATATACTCGAATACCTTCATTGTTTCCTCCCATCCCCAATTCAATACTAAACGACGATTTATACCGCAACTATGGCAGCTCCCAACTCCCAATTCTTCATCCAAGCAAAGCTGTCTACGCCCGCAGCGCACCACACATCCTTCGCGCAATTGTGGGCCACAAAATGGCAGAAACCCGCCGAAATGGGTGTGTATCCATTTATGTTCGGCTCTGCGTCTGATCTCTTACCCATCGTCGCCTCACTCACGGAACGAAACTTCAAAGAGCCGTATAACTGGGACGACTACGCGCGCACTTTCTTCCCCAAGGCGCAGGAATTGCGAGACATTGCTGAGCAAGCGGAGAAAAATGGCGAGGTGGAGAAAGCGAGTGAATATTATCTGAGGAGTAGTGCAATCTACCGCATAAGTCGTTTCCCCGCCCCGCGCTCCCCCGTACAAAAAGAAGCATGGAAAGTGGGCAAGGAGGTGTGTTTGAAGGGGTTATCGCTGCGACCGCATCCCGTGCGCGAGGTAAGGATATCTCACACCCACCGCCTCGACGGCGAGGGGGATGGGATTCCTGTATACCACCTCGTCCCTAAGAGCACAGAGCCCGTCCCGACGCTCATTATCCTTACGGGTCTGGATGGATACCGCACCGAACTCGCCGTGTGGATGGAGGGCTGGCGTCAAGTTGGCGTCGCGACTATCGTGCTTGAAATCCCAGGCACAGGAGATTGCCCTGCGGATGCGAGCGATCCTACCTCTCCCGACCGGCTGTGGAGTAGTGTGCTGGACTGGATCGACGCGCAGCAAGAACTGGATAGCAAAAAGACAGCCATGTGGGCGTTCAGCACGGGCGGGTATTACGCGATGCGCGTGGCGCACACGCATCATTCGCGGCTGGCGGGCGTGGTTGCGCTGGGAGGTGGGTGTCACTATATGTTCGATCGCAGGTGGTTGGACGAGGTGAATCATTTGGAGTATCCGTTTGATTTGGCGGATACGTTGGCGTATAAATGGGGGTATGGGGATGACGTCGAGGCGTTTAAGAGGGAGGGGATGGAGAAGTTTTCGCTGTTGAAGGACGGGACGTTGGATCGGCCGGAGTGTGCGAGGTTGTTGCTGGTGAATGGCACCGAGGATGAGATTTTTCCGATTGATGATTATTATTTGGCGTTGATGCATGGGGCGCCCAAGGAAGCGCGGTTTGTTGAGGGCGTGAAGCACATGGGCGAACCGGCGAGTTTCTTCATCATCTTAAAGTGGTTATATAAGCTGTTCGATATTCAAGCTGATCCGGTAAAGCAGATGCAGACGCTACCGTTTAAGCCGAAGTATTAGTATTATAGGGCGGACAATTTGATGAACCACATGACGTCGAATGAGGGAAACATGTTCTGCTTGATTTGAGCATGCGAATGGTTGTTTTCTAAGCTTTTCTTGCCAGTGAAACATGTATGCATATCTGGGTGCTTCGTCCAATCGTGAAGCATGTCTCATGAACCCACCCTGTCCTTTCTCATACGCCAATAATGCTATGCAATAATCATTTGTGTGCTAGCAGTCGTTAGCTTTGTACACAAGGGCGTACTCTTGTCAATGGCACTTACGAATGCCCTCCTCAGGCTTGGGTGTAACGTCGACCACCTCTGCAGCCGTTTTGGGCTTCTCCTCAACCACATCCTTCATGAAGGGGAACGTGAGCACCTCCTTGATGCTGTAGTTATCCTGTACCAAGTTAGTAGACGTTCAATTTGATCCGCGAGTGTTACACACTGTCAAGAACATGACCAGTCGGTCGATACCCATGCCCCAGCCACCAGTGGGTGGTAGACCGTACTCGAGAGACTGGCAGAAAGTCTCGTCGATGAGCTGAGCTTCCTCATCACCCTGGTCCTTCTGGTTTGCTTGCTCCTCCTGTCATTTGTTAGCACAAAGTAGAAGCAGCGTTCTGGAAGACTCACAAATCGCAGACGCTGGTCGAAGGGGTCGTTCAACTCGGTGTAGGCGTTGCAAATCTCCTTCTTGCAGACGAATGCCTCGAATCGCTCGCACAGACTGTCCATGTTAGCAAATCATCAGCCACTTATGCGGAGTAACTCACCCAGGAATATCGCGGTGGTACTTGGCAAGCGGCGACATGACCTCAGGGTGACCGACGATGAAAGTAGGGTTGATGGCAGTCTCTTCAATGAACTCGCCGACCAGCTTGTCAATCATCCTCGCGTTGGTGCGGGGTTCTGAGCAGTCAACCTTGACCTTCTTGAGCATGCGCTTGAGGAATTCGTTGGTCTCGGCGGTGTGCAGCTCGTTCGCTGGTGGGAACTTCTCGCCAACAGCCTCCTCGAGCGCGGGAATCATCTCAACCTTGCGCCATGGCCGTGCCCAATTGACCTTGTACTCCTCGCCGCTCTGTGTGTGGAATGTCGTCTCGTAGCTGCCGGTGACCTCCTTGACCAACTCACTGACCATCTCCTCGGTCATGTCCATGACGTCCTTGTAGTCGGCGTAGGCCATGTAGAACTCGCAGGTGGTGAACTCGGGATTGTGCGTCAGGTCGATGCCCTCGTTTCGGAACTGGCGACCCATCTCGTACACGCGCTCGAGACCTCCCACGACCAGCTCCTTGAGGTATAGCTCGGGCGCAATACGCAGGAACAGCTCCATATCAAGCTCGTTGTGATAGGTCTTGAAGGGCTTGGCCGTGGCACCTCCTGCGATCTTGTTCATCATGGGCGTCTGGACTTCCAAGAAATCGCGCTCGTCGAGGTACTTGCGCACGTACTTGACGATCTTGGAGCGGGTGATGAAGGTGTTGCGCGTCGAGTCGTTCATGATCAGGTCGAGGTATCGGTTGCGGTGGCGCTGCTCCTGGTCCTTGTAGCCACTGCATGTTGTTAGCATGTGGTGTGGGATGTGGTGTGTGGTGTGTGTACATACAAGTGCTCGGTCGGCAACATCCTCAGGCATGGTGTCAGCAGAATGACCTCGCGAGCAAAGATGCTCAGCTCGCCCTCACCACCCTTCTTGGGGCTCGTCCGGCCGGGGAAGCCAATGACGCCGATGATGTCTCCGCGCTGGATGTTCTCGTGCTGCTTCTCAAAGGGCGTGTCGGCCTTGGACTCCTGCAGTTGGCACATGACCTGGATGGTGGTGCCCTCTGCCTTGCCTGTACATCGTCAGCTCTGCCACTCTACACCATAACCATCTATACGCACAAACGTAGAAGTGCAGCGCATTGGACGCCGACCGCTGGGTGATGACGCGCAGGCCGATGCGAATCTCCTTGTCGGGCTCCGTCTCACCCTTCTTGAGGTGCGAGAAGTCGCGCACATAGTCGGCGATCTTGTAGTTGACATGGAACTTGTGCGGGTAGGGGTTGGGCTGCTTGGAGGCTCGGAGCGCGTTGATCTTGTTGGAGCGGATCTCAAAATATTGCTGCCACACGTCAGTGAAATTCTCCGTGGTGGGGTAGACGGGAGACGGGAGACGCGCACATTGGGGTTCAGCTCCTCGACGTCGTCCTTCTTGCCTTCCTTCTTGGGCCGCGCGGGCAACGCAGCTTCCTTCTCCTTCTTCTTCTCGTCCTTCTCGCGCTGCTTCTGCCGCCGCTTCAGCTCGCTCTTGGAGATCTTCTCGCCCGTCACGGGATCCGTGTGCGTCTTGTCGGCGCTCTCGCCGGCGGGGGCAGCGGCTGGGGGCTGTTGATCGGCCATGGTTGCGATGCGATTGTGCTGGCCGTGTCGTGTGGGCGCGTCTGCTAATTTATGGCGGGGTCTAACTTTTGCCATTGACTCACCCCGCCATGGACGCACCAAGGATCATCGTTTTTCCTTCCGACCTTCATCGCAACCTCGATGACTGTTGCTACGCCCTGCTTCGTATACACACTCATCAGGAAGGTCAACCCGCCTATGACTCTTGAATGCAATTGAGCCAGAGATCCGCGTCGAGATGTAGCTCACCGGTACGAGCATGACGTCCGCAGAAAGCATGTCTACACTATTTTCCACCAACACCGCAGCAGTCCAGTGGCAGCAATATATGCTCGTGTGACTCTGATGCTTCCTTCAGGATTCACGAAGTAATTCTTGTCGTCTCGATTTCAAATCACGCATCTTTGTCAATCTTTCCTATTCGTCCACTGTTTCAATCCCACCAAACATTTTGCATTGCCCAGTAAATCCTTCCAAGAGATTCCGCGTCTCAGGCACGTCGGATGCTGCCGATTCCTAACGGCCCGTCAGGGTACCTCACGATGATTCTTTCCTTTGCAAGTCAAGTGCATCTCCTTGGGACATTGACAATTTCAGTCCCACACGGTCTACAAAGTGTCGTCCTAGCATCGCGCGCAATATCGCGCCTCAGCGACAACATCTCGAGTGCACATAAAGACAACCACCGCTGGAGATGAACACGTCTAGCCAGCCAGCGAAAGTCTGCCTTGCAAACCATCGATTCGTGGAGTGGCACCCGGGCCGCATGCCTGACACACCCTCAGTCGCAACCCGGATACCAAGATCCCACACTCCCAAGAGTGGCATGGCGCCACAATATGAGTGTTTCAGTATATGCGCAAACAGTACGATGAAGAAAGCCTCAGTACTTACTGAGGCAAATATCGTGTTCCGCATCACTTGGCTGCTTTTATACAACTGCTGCTGGTCCCCAGAATTCACGTCATCGCGAAACTCACACTCATTCCAAATTGCTGCAAGACGATGGCGAACTTCCGCCTCGCCACATCATGGCTTCTCCTAACTGTCCTTACCGTTGTCACCGCCCAAGAAACATACACAAATGCCGCGTGCATATCCGCTACACCGGCCATGAACGCATGTGCTCAGCGATGGGACTCGATACGCACTGAATGGTACCTCATCCTGTCTCGTCCTATCTCTCCCCCACTGACTCACCTCCACAGCACAAAATCAAACACCCTCAACACCGTCTGGCCTGGCCCTTGTGAATGCGCATACTTCGCGAACGACCTCCCCTGCTTCGACGACCAAGCCCTCTGCGCCGAGCAAGTCTGGACGCAAGTTCCGCAATGGTTCCGGGACGGTGTGAGCAGCTGCTTGATGAAAGACAGTTCATTTACCGTCCGCGCCGCCCTGGGAAACGCGAGTGGGGCTATGGGAAATCCATTCTCGGTGCCAGATCTGCCTGGAAAGTTGACGAGGGCGGTGGATGCGGGGATCGCGAGTGCAACAAGCACACCTGCGCGGACGGGTGCGAGCGCGATCTTACCAAGCGCTACGAGCGCCGTGTCACAAGAAGCGGAGGGACTCAGTACTGGTGCAAAAGCAGGCTTTGGTGCAGGCATCGGCGTGGTTGTCGTGGGAATTGCTTTCGCAGCTGTCTTGATTGCACGGTCGCGCCGGCGAAATTCTACCAACACAAACTTTGGGGCGCATGATTCAGAGAAGTCGGTGGTTTCGCCCCCCGTAAAGAGAGCGGAGTTGCATGAGCAGGAAAAGAGAGCCGAGCTGCACGAGCATGTGCAGCCCGCGCCGGTCAACGAAATGCCAGGGACTGAGGAGAGACATGAAATGTGGGTGAGGGCGTCGACGTGGTTGGTCGAGTTGCCAGCGGACAAGTCTGTTCGGAATTCTGTTCGGAACAGTCGATTGGGAGGTTGACCGATACAAAATATAAATAATGAAAAGCGATTAATGTATATAGCTTGTAGATTCTTGTAAGAATTGCCGCAAGGCTGACCCTGCAGCGCATTCCTTTGCCCGTTGCTAATATTATGTGAGAAATGCCAGGATGACTACCTAACATTACAAGTCAGCCCGGCCATACACCTTCATTACTCTTTCAAATGCAGAATCACATGAGCATACCTACATGGAAGCAGCAGCCTTGATCACGTGCGAAGACAGACATCGTGTCGTGCCTTCCTCTCAGTGCTGGTACTTTCGACGTCACGCTGGCGCCAAACAACCCTTCCAACATCATCCCTCACCTTGCCATGCCACACCCGCGATCACTATGATCGGCTATGCAACGTCCCAACCGCTATCGCGCGTAAACGCCCACCATGCCTAAGCGCGAGAAGCCCTTGCACAGAACACCGATCATCATCACAGCAAGCATGGAAAACCCGTTGCGGACAATGAGCCTGCGCCGGCAATTAACCATGAACGAATCGCCATGAAGATGGCATCTGCATTGCTGCGATGCAGGGGCGGCGGAACATTGTCCCAATCATCGCTGGGTGCTTGCAACCCCGCCAAAGGTCTTCATGCAGAGGTATGCGGGTGCAGGAGGAATATGTTGCCTGCGTTGAAGGGCTGAGTGCAATGGAATACCGGTACTTCGTATTGCGGCGAGGGCTATTTTGATGGCAGGCTGACTGTGCGAATGCAGATCGCAGTGGGTACTACGTTGGCTTGGTGGCTGATCGATGCCACACTGGCAACAAATTAGTCAAACCTCAGAGGCGCATCGAGACGCGGACATCACGTCTCGGTCACACTATCACGAGCACAGTCGCGCGCGATGGGAATCCGTCGGGTTTTGCAGTGCACGAGAGCCCACGTTATCGAGGTGGCGATGGGGCTGCAGTCGTGGGCGCTTAGAGTGGTCCCTGGAAAGGCCTGCAGAGACATCACACCAACTGGCGAATCAGAATGCATATCGCCATCGACTTCTCGGACGCTATTCGCCCCGGCCGTCTTGGGGGCTTCCCTCCCGTCCGACAAGACTTGCATACGCAAACCTTAGTGGTTGACTGCCCCTGTCGAGCCAATATGCTAGTCCAGTGCCTATTCGCTGCATACTCCATGCTTCGAAGGCTGACATGCACTGGCTGGTCGAGCTGGCGGCGCCGTTTTGCTCTTCTCATTCGCCTGCATGCTCCATTTGCTCTCTTCGAAGACGGATCGGTAGCACGAGGCACCTAGAGGCGTCCTGTGCAGCCCATAAGTGCTGATACCCCCCGCCACCGCACGCTGCCGGGTTGCATCGACCACCATCTGAGCGTGCACTGCTTGACTGACTGCTGTATTGCAAAAGAGAAGGACCCATTCGCACCGTTTCAATATCGCTGTTAACGTTCGCATCGCCGCCATGTTCCGATTTACCGAGCTTGTATTTGTGGTCGCCAGTTGGTCGCTTGCTTCGGCCCATACCGTGATCGTATATCCCGGCTGGAGAGGAAACAACATCCACACAAACGGAACTGTTTCGCCCACAGACCCCAGCATTCCTGCCGGATCGCTTGGAATCAACTACGACAACGGCACATATGGCTTCCCATATGGCATGCAATGGATGTATCCATGTAGGTTTAGCATTATCGCATATCGTTGGCTAGTCTTGCTAACATCGCAATAGGCGGCGGTATGCCCATGTCGCAAAATCGAACAAAATGGCCCATCAAGGGCGGTGCGATTTCTATACAGCCAGGATGGTTCCCCGGCCATGCTAGCGCGCAATTCTACTTCAACATGGGCTACGGCAACGAGCCTCTGAACTACTCGCACTCGATCATGAACTTCGCTATCTCCGGTCCTTCAAACCAGCAATACGAGGGCACCTTCTGTATGCCCCAGGTCCCACTACCGCTTGGTTACGAACCTAAAGTCGGAGACAATGCTACCATCCAGGTCATTGAGTTGGCGCAGCACGGCGCATCGCTATACAACGTGCGTATCATCTTTCTGAGGCTCATGTGCCTGTGCTAATACATCATGATAGTGCGTCGATATCACTTTTGCGGAACCACAAGACGTCGAACCAGTCACGCCAGAAAACTGCTTCAACTCGACACAGCCCAGCCAGAAAATCGGATTCCAGATGCTATACACGACGACAAGTTCGCCGGCGCCACATAACGCCGTCATGAACGCTTACGCATCGATACTCGTACCATTACTGCTCATCCTCGCGATGTGTTGGACGGGTTTGTAGAGTAAATTTGGGCTAGGACATGATATTGTGTTTAATTGAGCACATGGAGTTTTGGGCGTCTTTAAGATATCCTCCGGTCTTTTTCATAGCAACTGCGACACTTTTTGGGTTCAGGACTTTCATTACTACTTAGGTATGAGGAGAGAGGAGCTGTAACCATGGTACAAAAATGTACATTGATCACTTCAGATGTCGCTTTCCAGCTGATCTAACGTGAGATTCTGCTGCGCTGATTCAATAGTGCTGATTTCCTGCATGCACATAATCGGGGAGCCCAAGAATGTGCTGACAGCCAACGAGTGGATGGCTGAATCCATCACACAGCAATGATTCCCAAATCCCCTAAGCTCACACCCGATTCGGTCGAATAGATTTGAAATATCACCACAGTCTAAATCCCAGCGTATCAGTCTAGTGCTGCGAACTATTGTCCACATACGAGTGAGATGTCAAAACCCTCCATGACTCGCGCTAACGTTAGTGTGTCGCTGCACAGAACTCTTCCCACGCCGCATTCTACGCGCCCACTCTAACCATCCACGATATTGACATTTAAGCGCCCAGCTGGAGCAAGCCGCACCTTAACTCGACGACGGTAGGTGTGCGACGTCATTGTCGAATCTTTCGATGGCCTAGAACAGGTGATGGCTGGGCAAAAGGCAAAACCGCGTGTGAAGAGACGGGAAGTCGAGAGTGAGGATGGGTGGACGGTGATTACGCATGGACTATCCAATCTCAAAGTCGGCGAGAATAAGAAAGAGAAGGGAAATGCGAAGGGAGGGAAGAGGAATGTCGCGGGCCAGCTACCGAGGGGTACGGTTAAAGATCTGACGGCGGAGAAATTGGTGGCGGAGTTTGAAATGTTGCAGGAGCGCTGGAAAAAGAATTCTGTCGCGAGGCAGGTGCAAGACTTATTTGGGAAGAGGGAGAATGTGGTGACGAACGCGGTGTGTATCGGCATCGGCAGCTTCGCACGAGATTGGGAGCAGAGATGGAGGAGTTTATGGCAGCTTGTGCTTTTTGTAGATGGCGTACGGCTGCTCAGCAAGAACAAGGTCATGAAGAGCTTCGTGCAGGATCCGGCCTTTACGACTTTGGACATTGAGTTTCTCAAATTGCTCCACATCAAGACGCTGCAGATGGGGATTGAAACGCACATTTCAACCGAGAGTTTCGTGTTTAGTCCTTTTGTTGATTGGTTCATCCTTCTGCCCACGTTTCTACAGGGCAAAGATCCAGCAGTATATATGGGCAACGAGATCCTAGACGACTACACCACATACGCGCAGACAGCGGAGAAAAAGGCGAAACTAGGCGAGTGCAACAACATCGGCGCGACATTCCTCATAGGCCGGGAGAAGCAGAAACTAGCCGATTTCGAAGGGCACGCACATGCATTGAACGGAATGGTGGTTTATCTTCAAGAGAAAGATGAGGAAGAGGAAGACAATGAGGAGGGCGATTAAACCGCCCCCCACCGCTCCGCAAACCGATCATCATCCGCATCAACATTGCGCTCGTACTCACTCCTATCTGCCACGAACTGCGCTACCTCCTCGCCAAACACTTCTGCGATCCACGCGAATGCCAAATCAATGCCTGCAGAAATCCCAGAGCTTGTCCAGATATTGCCGTCAACGACCCAGCGCGCTTTGGGCACCCAGTGCACGGCGGGGTGTTTAGCCTTGACCTGTTCGTATTTAGCAAGATGGGATCCTAGGTGATGGGAAGGGAGTGAAAGTACCTCATTAAAAGCCCTCTTATTCGTCGTCGCCCTCCTCCCATCCAACCACCCCGTCCTCGCCAGAACCTCACTCCCCGTACACACCGTCAATATCCACCCCACCCCTCCCTTCCCCATCTCCAATCTCTTCACAAACTCCACCACCGCCCTGACATTCTCCTCCGTGCGCGTGCCCAACCCGCCTGGCAGGACTAGCACATCCAGGCCTAACTCTTTCGCCTGCTCAAACGTGTGCGTCGGCATGATGGAGACGCCGGACGGCTGCATGGCGTTTGCAGTGGAAATGGGGGAGAGGGTGGCGCCGAGGATGGAGATGGAGATGGGGTGTTGTTGGGAGAGGAGGGAGAAGGCGTCGAGGGGGCCGGCGGCGTCGAGGAGTTGGAAGCCCGGGAAGAGAATTATGCCGATTTTTGTGGGGAGGGGGGAGGACATGGTGATAATATGAAGATTTGGGAGTTGATTAGTTGGGATATATAGAAGAATGGGATGAGAAGGTGTTTGGCAATGGCGTGGTTTTGGGAAGTGTGCTTTGGTGTTGAGTGCTTGAATGGGGGTGCTGGGGTTTATGTGTTGTGTCACTTGATTGTCTTCATTGAATTGAGATTCGGTACGAACAGATGGATCGCAAACCGAAGTACTAGGTATGGTCCTATTAGTCAGCTGCGGGGGAGCACATTCCTGGGCAATAGGCTGTAGAAACGCTTTACACGCTGTATATCTGCTGATGCTTTACAGTTCAATGATCCACTAGACACACATTTCCACGGCCAAGAATGTATATGACAATAGCTACAACCCCTATACAACACCATCGGGCATACGCAAGCACCTCTGATCCTGCTGTTCCACCGTCAATCCAGCTCTCGCCTTCTCAATCCTCTCCTGGCTCAAAAGATAACTCCTTGGTATATCGCCCTTCTGCACCATGCTCTCCTGCACATCTGCAAAGTCCTTGCCTTCCAGCTCCGCCAGCAGCATATCCACAACCGCCTTTCCACACAAAGTGCCATTAGGCATACCGTGCCCAGTATAACCACCACAAAGCCATAGCCCTTGTTTCTCAGGCACTTTACCAACCCACGGATGATCATCGCGACTATATCCCATGATGCCAGTCCACTCCGCCGCGGCCTTGAGTTCAGTAAGTCCCTCCGTTTCGCCGTCGAGTTGGAGGACTTGGAGGAGCGCACTGCGGAGATACGCTGCGCTGTCTTTGTCGATAATGGTGTCGTCTGATACACCAATAGTCGGTAGATGACCTGCACCACGCCCGCCGCCGAACATCAAGTGACCACCAGGATTCGGCACGCCGGAATATGGGCGCTGAACTAGGTAGTCGTCGTTTGTCTCGGGCTGGCCTAGAGCGCCGACCATGCCATACGAGTCCGGTATGATGGACGAGTTTGCGGGTGGGTATAGAGCGGACATTTCGCCGCGCACGGGCACGATGAGGTCTGCGAAGTGTGGGAGGAGAGCAGATGTATATCCGTTCGTTGCGAGGATGACGTTCTGCGAACTGATAGTGCCGCAAGGCGTGACCAATGTGTGCGTCTTGCCGTCGTCCGAAGTCTTGATCTCCTCGACTGGGGTTTTCGTCTGGAGATTGATCTTGCCTTCCTTTACTAGCTTCTCGAGTATGAATGTGACGAGTTTGTATGGCCAGAGACTGGCTGCGCCGGCTGTGAGGGTTGCGCCGACACATTCGGGGTTGACGCGGTGTTTCTTGAGTTCGGCTTTGTCCTTGATGACTGTGACTTGAGCTGCCACGTCAGGCGATGATTCCTGAAGTTGTGCGATTTCCTTCTCGGCTTCGGCCATTGCGCCTTCAGTCCAGAAGGTGCGACAACCGTGTACAGTACGCCATTCGCAGGGAACGCTGTTGGCTTCGACGTAGTTTCGTACCGCAGCGACATTGCGGAGTTCGAAAGCAGCTACTTCAGAGCCACGGTCCCAGAGTAGAGGCTGACAATGGCCACCATTCTATTTGGAGATAGTCAGTCTCATTAGTCGAAATGTGATGGATGCAGTTCTGATGTGTACAGCCGCGTATCGCAGTCTGTCTGACCTGCAACTTACCCGTCCGGTTGCGCACCAGCATGCCTCTCTAGCATCGAGCACAACGATACTCTTTCCCTTTGCCCTCGCATCTTCACTCAGAAATCTTGCAGCGGATGTGCCAGTTATGCCGGTTCCCACGATCACAATATCAGCCTCAGAAGGCAGTTTCTCGGTCGTTCGATGCCCTAGCAAGAATTCATTCGGCTCACTATGCCAGAAAGAGTTCGTTGATGTTGGGGTTGGTAGAGAAGCGCGTGGATGCTTCATAGTGATCGGGATGGGTGTCGAAGTGGGGTGGATGCGCAGTGCTTGTGGTGGGTCGTTGAGGTTATGTAGGTATCCGCCTTATCTCGTGGGATGTAGTGTAAGGCGCGGTACGACTATATGGGCATGCTCTTTCGGAATGAGTACGTGGTTCAACCCAGAGTAGTAGGCTCAATGGAGTCAGATGGTGTTATGGAGGGGCAGTGGGTCATGCTCGGAATAGCTATGGGTAGCTATGAACGCCGTGGAGTAACTCAGTCGTCTCGAGGCACTCCGAGATCGCCAATTGATTGTCTTGGAATACTTCATCATTTTCGCGATCGATTTCGTGACGCACATGGTTGCGAATGCAGGAACACAGCGCACCAGAAGCCATGTAGGTACTCGACGGAGCGATGTGGTATTGGTGGGCTACAAGTATACCGAATTTCGGAGGTCAGGGGCGCGACTCAGATTTGCTTATGTAAAGGGATCGAAGACTTTCAAGTCGGATATTTTCCACACCTTTACCCTGAACTCATCGATATCATGTCTTCTTAGTCGATTATATGCCATGGTGCAATAGGTTTTGTACATGCAGTGGCTTTCAGCAGCTTGTTCAGCAACACTAAGCGGTAGGAAGTGACGGTGCACAGCAACTTTCAACACATGATCAGTATGCGGAATGCATTTACATTCAGCTAGTAATATACACATCGCAGAGGCTACTACATACTTTGCAAGCCATTCGAACTATGCCGAAAATCTACTGAGTCTTCCCCTGATTGGCAATCTTCCTTTCTCATTATCTCCTCGTTTTCATGAAAGTCGTTGACGGGCTACCAGACACTCTTGTTGTGTGACACTTTCCTGCAGTCATCTAGCCCAGCCATCCAAGCAGTCACAGACTAGCTTGTGCATCCTACTTGCGACGGTTAAGGAGATCTTTCGCAGCCTCAGTCGCCGACCATCCACCAAATAACCAATCATTCGAATGCCGACCACGCCACATATCGCTTCCGCTTGTGCTTTGCCTGCTTGTCGAATGAAGACTGGGTCGAACGGGTGTAGTAGGCGAGGCCATTGTTGATGTTGAAGTGTTGCGGTTGTGCTGCGGTTGTGCAATCTGTTTAGGCGGCGGGATCATGGGTGATTTGGCCCGCTTGCGCGATGCATCGCGAGACCGACTTCTCGAGCGACCGCGAACGCGAGCACTGATGGCGCCGAAGAACTCGGTTGCCGCACGCGATGTGGGCGAAGTCGGAGAATTTGAGGCAGACATATCCGATGATGATTGGGAGCCAACAGTATCTGTACGAGCAGGCGCGACAGGTTGGAAATTCGATTGAGAAGTCATGATATACGAGGTATTGATTGCTTGACAAAGGCAGATGTGTTTGTAGCAGAAGTTTCGACACTGAACCAGACGGGCGCAGAGCTTACTCAAATACCCTTTCCAGTAGACTTTGAATGCAAACAGAACACATTCTCGCATGCGGCTCAATCTCTAGACGAAACCCAACACTTACACCACAGAGTCACTCACCTTGGCTTGCATCTTCAACTGTGTCGGTGACTCTCCCCACCAAAGCGTACACCCAGCCAATCATTTCTGCGGCTCGCCATGCGGGGCACCAGTTCCTCAGGCAAGCTCACCGACTTCCTCGCGGTCTAGAGTCTCCACAGAGACATGCAAGGCCAACGCACCCTTACCGAGTCTCTGTAGGGCTCGGTGTGCGAGCCAATCAAGTGAGATGGATGTTTCGAAACAAGGTTTTGGTGACACTCTGGAGCCTTGCATGTGTTCAGTGTGCTGCAGCCTTGTCCGCGGTTGGCAAAGTGTGCCCACCGTGATGGACGCTGATCAGTTTCGTTGAAGTTCCTCAAGGCCTCCAGGACTTGTTGTCATGTTGCATGATATGATCGCCAGAGATCAGCGTGATGATTTCTGGAGGATTTGCAGCAGTGTTATCCAGGACCACTGCAATGGCTTCGGATGTTCCGTGTCGGATGCAATCAGATGCGCATGTGCATATGTACACCAAGCATTCGGAGGTGGCCGCTCCAATGCGAGTTTGCTATCCAGATACATGACGATGATACCCCGCGCATTGTGTCACACTGGCAGGTCGAGGCACGCCCAAAAAAAGAAAGCAAGACTGTAACAGAGTTTGTGAAACTGACTGCAGAATTTGTCTTGATCGGCATGGGGTTGCGGGGCTGTGGTGGTGACCGGTCAGGGTCACGTGCGCCAAACGTTCGTGTCCACCCATGAGACCAAAAAGACAGCAAAAAGACAATTCACAACGCTGCAATC
Source organism: Parastagonospora avenae f. sp. tritici 18332-5 (assembly GCA_022559985.1). Lineage (NCBI taxonomy): Eukaryota > Fungi > Ascomycota > Dothideomycetes > Pleosporales > Phaeosphaeriaceae > Parastagonospora > Parastagonospora avenae. Next base: position 68,495 of record JAFJTR010000110.1, read on the forward strand.
GATGAGAAGGATGTTGTGCATCCTCCGGGAGTCGAACCCGGGCCAATTGCTTGGAAGGCAATTATCCTACCGTTGGACCAAGAATGCTTGATGGAGAGAGAGGAATTCGAATAACTAATAATGACACTAAAAAGAGTGTCCAGCGGCAGCCTTTTGCACCTTCATCCGGAGCATCCCTAAGAGGCAGTAAAGGGAACCACCAAAGATCTGTTCAGGTGGGGCGAGTAGGGGAGACGTGTCAAATTTTCCTGCACCTCTAGTCCGCTTTAGTACTAGCACATCTCCGCATCCGTAGAAACGAATTCTGACCAACACAACACATGCAAGTAAAACTACACGCGATATCAGCATCCTCTACTATTACAATGAACTCTTAATTATTTACTACTTCGAAACTTTCGCACTTCCTCGCAGGGTGCAGTTGTGGAACAAGTTCAATACCCCCAACGCAGTAAGACTGTCAGTCTTGAACGAGATTCAAACTGCGCACTAACGCTGCGAATAATTTAGGGGAGATCCCAGCGCCTACGTAAGATACATATAAGTAGTGTTTGCAATATACAGTATAAGTAATCGTATCTAAGACTTCGAGGCTCGCATGTCCGGACTATCCGATAACGCAAGAGTGTAGCACACTTCTCATCCGTACCACACCTGAGGAAGCTCTCGATATGACTTCACGCTGCTTCGTATGATTCATTTTCTATACTTTCAAAAAGCGGGTGAAATTTTACCAGTCCCGATGGGCCTTACTTACCCACGCATTCGTTGCCTTTAAGACGATGTGAGCAGATCACATAGTTTAGTTGTAAAGATGATTTATGTCTAAAACAACATCATGATAATCTTCTCTTAAACCGACGTCAAGAACACAAGCTGCCAGGAGCTTCTCTAATTTAATGGGGCAAATGCTTAGCAAAACCTAGATAAAGCTTCGCGCAGTAAATAGTTCGCTCTCTACTCCTGCACGTTGCACGCCGCCTGCAGAGGAGCTCTGCTGTCACGTGCGGTGGGGTAATAAAGGCTTACTGTCCAGGTGTGTAAAGGAAGGCGAACATCTGCTCCTTTCTCTTCCCTTGACAGCATATTAATATCGTCACAACCGGACCTTTTGTCACCATCGTTTCAGTTTCAAGGCGCAAAGTACCCCTTTCCACGCCATTATCTAGCACCACTCTATCATCTTAAGATCAACACCATCTCCAACATTCACCCCAGCCATCGCACGACATCAAACCCCTACCCCCCAAAGCACTCAAACCCCTACCCCTCACATGATCAAACCCCCACCATCCGTCCTCACCATACTCCCAGTAACATTCCCATCCCCCAACAAACCCAAATAACTCTGCGCCACATCCTCCGGTCTACCCGCCCGTCCTGTCGCCAACTTCTCGCCCATACTCTTCATCATCTCTCCTCTCTCCTCCTCGCTCACCCGCCACAACTCCGTATTGACCACGCCCGGAGACACGCCATTGACCTATTAAACGCAATTCATTAGCACTTCCCGTTCATTACTAAGCACGGTAAGACTTGAGGGATTCATGGATACTCACTCGCACCGGCTTCAGGTCCAGCGCCAAATTCCTCACCATAGAGTGTATACCGCCCGCATATCCCGCAACCACACTCCAGTTCGGCATGGGCTTCTCGCTAATGCTGCCCGTCGTGATGGTGTAACTCGACGTGTGACTCTCCTCCACATAGCGCGGAAGATACTTGGCCAGCAGCAAGGGCGCGAAGAATCGCACTTGCCCCGCTGCCACGATGTTCTCGTACGTAATTGCAGACAGCGGGACTGTGGCAAGTGCGTCGCCGGCAGTGAATATCACGTGGTTTAATCTACCTCCAAGTTTTTCGACGCTGGATTGGAGCACGTTTTCAAGCGAGGTTTCGAGCGTGGCGGGCTTGCCTAGATCGACGGTGAGGCCGTGGACATGCGATTTTTTGGAGGGGTAGGAGGATTTGATGCGCGACACGGCGGATTCGACGCGCGTGGGGTTGGAGGAGGAGAGGACGACGTGGGCGCCGTGTTCGATGCATGCTTCTGCGACGGAGAAGCCGATGCCCGAGGAGCCGCCGATGACGAGGATACGGGAGGCAGTGAGTTTGGAGGTGTATTTTGTTTGGTCGGACATTTGGGGGTAGATGTAAGGTTATATCCGTGGGGTGAAGGAGGGTTGTGATGTGTGGGAAGAGTTTGGGTGTAGGGGTATGTATGATGCAAGACGGGACAGGTTTCGGTGTCTTTATACAAACAATGCGATTTTATAGGTTTCGAAGTATCTTGTTGCATGTCTCGTCGGACTTTAGGCGTCATAGCGGAAATAGCTCTTCGTAGTATGCATCATCACTCTAGTGCACCTGCATTACATCATTCAACACGGCGCTTTCTTACAAATACAAAATATCCAACATCCATTCTTACGCGGACGTGCGCAATGATGTATGGTTGAGCAGGGAGGAAGACGAGTAATGATTATGTTGTGATTGGTATCTCCCTTCGTCTCATACATGATGCCTCTTTATGTTTCTATAGATGTTAGCTGGTGATTGCAATTGCAAGCAACTTTGTGCTCGGCGTGCGTGTGTGTGGTAATGCCGTGCCCTGCTCATGGGCCTATTCCTCCATCCGCTGAACATGTCTTCAAAATACTTTTGTACATCCAGAAATCTATTGTATCGTCCAAAGCGAGTTAATTTGTTTCCTCCGAACCTAGACTTTATTAGCTCACTGCGACATGGTGAGGTATAGATGGAGTGACTTACCAACGGTGCAACAAAAATAACACCAATAAAGAGACCCACGACAGTGATCAACATGGAAATCTTGTTGAAACCCTTGCCAAGAATATCAAATGCAAAACTGGGCGCGACTCTTGTGCCAAAGATGTCCAGCCCGTACGCGAAGACAAGACTTGTGCTCTCAATGCCGCTCTCGCTTGTAATGACGTCCTTGAGGCCAAGAACTTCGTACTTGTGCGTGAGGTGCCACCTTGGGTCCCATTGGATTGCAGGCGTGTATCGTGACAGACCCTCTTCCTTCTCTGTGTTATCGGGATCACGACCAATAGGGCGGCGAGGATCAATCACTTGGCGAGGAATGCCAATGATCGAGTTGGATGATGGGACGGTGACCAGGAGCTCACGGCTGGTGATTCCTTGTCTTGTCTGAGTGACAGTCATGTGCGAGATCTCGGCGGGGATCTGGTAGCTCTGCGAAAGAACATAAGGCTTGACCACGTCGCCTGTAGAGCTCGACGGCTGTACAGTAGACGAGTTCGAGGAAGCGCCGAGTGGGCCCCTGTCATCAGGAAGAGGTGATTCGTAGAGATCTGCGACGACAAGCTGGTAGCCGCGAGACGAAGCACCTGACTTGGCATCGGTGGTGAGAGAGTAACTGAACCAATGCTCCGATATGGTGGACGGAATGGATCGAGATGTATCGACATCGCTGTGGGACATGGTGTGGAGGAGTTGGCCAGAGGCAGAGTCCAACAAGTAGACCGAAGCTGTGCGAGTAGCATCGGAGACTGCCGTGACCAGGACGAGGTTGGGGTTCAGGTACTTGTACAGCACGCGTCTATCGCCGAGAACCTTTCCAATGGAAGCCACCGGGTCCTTGAGAGGTCGGGCTGTGTAGGAAACAATGCGCTCTCCTGGAGCGGGCGAGAAGCTCCATACGGGCTCGGAAGTCGGTTCGTCCTCCAAGAAGCCCTTCAGGGTGCCATCTACCAGAGTAAAGGATATGAGCTTCTGTTCGTCAGGAACAACGGACGCGTCCTTCTTGACGTGCTGGGGCGAGGCCAGGCCACCGGTTGTAGAGTTGACGAAGAGCGATCCCTTCAGACCTGCATCTCTCACTTCGACATAGCCGCGGTGAGCCTTTAGGGATGGTCGGCTGAAGGTAGCCTCTGGCGCGAGCTTGTGTAGATCAACATTCCAGAGAATCTTACCACGCGAGCCGACGTCAAGCGCAGCAAGACGGCCCTGCTTGGTTGCGACAACTACAAGCTTGTGGAATCCAAACGTGTCGAGCTTGATAGCCTTCTCGGTAGCCTCCTTGGACTTGCCAAAGACGCTGCCCAGGAGACGGGCGGGGATGCTCTGTGCCCAGGCAGGCAAGTGCTGTAGGTCTTGCACATGTCTCTGCACACGATGGATGTAGGCCGATACCAAGTTGCGGTGACTCTCCTCTTCAAGAGCCTGTGCAAGTGTCTCCGCTTCAGGTAGGCTGGCCCAGACTGCGGACACCGTGTCGGAGAGGAATTCTGGCCGCGACCATGCAAGCTCGTCGTTGCGATGGAGGACCCACTGCCCATTCGAGTAGAAGACAGCGGATCTTACAGCGCTCGCGGAGCCTGATTTGAGGACTACTTCGGAAACACCGTGTACTGGGTGGGCGCCTGCGGTCGCAAGCGAGTGCTTCAGAGTCCATCGTCCTAGCACGCCATGCGAGACGGACGAAAAGACGGTTACTTCGTCCTCGGTGATGCGCGTAAAGTACACATTGGCGTCTTGCGTGCTGGTCGTGAAGGTACCCTTACTGCGCAGCTCGGGGAGACTGTAGGCTTTCGACACAGTGCTCTTCTTCAGGTCCACGTGATAGATCTCTGCAGAGTGGCCAATGGCAGTCTGGTATTCGACCAAGAAGTGCGGGAGCGAGTTGATGTGGTTGGGCGCATGCAGCACAATCCTGTCCACGACCTCATCGCCTGGTGTGTTGAAGCTGGCCACGCTCTTGGTGCCGATGATATTGACCTTCAGCACCTTGTTGCCCTTGTCTGTCCAGGCCAAAAGCGGCGCTGCCGTGTTGGCTCCGGCGAAGAGGATGTGGTCGCTCGCGGTGATCTCGGCGTCGGAACTGAGCGTGTACTGGTCAATCTTCTTGCCGGTGATGGGGCTGAGCGAGGTGACCTTGAGCTTGGAGCCCCCGAGCATCGACGTGTGCAGTGAGATGTAGTAGATGGTCGTGGGCGAGGTCGATATCTGGTATGGTGCGTCTCCACTGCCACATTGTCAGCCCAACATTGCATCTGCCCTGGCATATAGCTGACCTTGTATCCTCGAATGTCCACTTCGCCAGCCCGGTCTTGCCATCCAGGCGCCTTACTCCGGTGGTGCCGCCCGAGAGCAGCACAATTGCGTCCTTGGCCTCGCTGATGGTCATGCCATCTTCCTGCTCCAGAATCTCCAGGTCCTCCACGATGGCGCCCCGGACGCTCGTCTCCCACACAAGACGCCCATCGGAGGCGCCCCAGGCGGTGATGCGGTCTCCCACTGCACTGACTAAGGTGTCCTGCTCATGCCCGGCTCTCAGGTGGCCTTGGCCGTGGGGCTCGGTGGGAAAGTGCTGCCGCCATACGAGGGCGCCGTCCTTGGGGTTGATGGCGCCGACGGTCTGATTCTGCGATATCGAGTACAGCAATGAGGCTTTAGAGCCGGCATAGGGTTTCTGGAAAAAGGTGGCCTCCGGCTGCGGCTGGCCTAGCAGGGCATAGTGGAAGTCAATGTGGTAGGCGTCATCCTCGAAAATAGCAGCGGCGGGCGCCAGACATGCTGCCAGGGTGAGGGCAGCATGAAATCGCATGGTTGCGGGGAGATGCGCGGTGTGAGCCTCTGAGGTCGTCGATGCGGTCTCGACGTCTGGCCTCTGGGTCCGCCTCGAGCTGCCGCAGCTGTGAGTTCACTCGGGCACGGGCACGGAAGCCGCGAGCTGCGGCCCGACTGATTCGCCGAGCGACGCATACACAGCGCGGAATCAGATAACTGCAGGCCCCATCACATATCAGCAATATGCACCAGACGGCACAATCCCGTCTTCACCGCAGCCACCGCAGAACTTAGTCGTTCCTGCGTCCATGGCGGCCCGTGATTCGCCCGGGCTTCTTCTCAACAGTCGGGACGGATACACGCCCCACGTATACTGCCTCCAACTGTTATGTACTCTAGCCAGCCCAGCATTGCGGAAGCGGCTGCGTTTCCGATGGAGCTGGATTACGTTGCGACAGCGGCGCTGCGTCGTCGTGCGGATGCAGCACCACCGACATGGCTCGTCTCCAGACAGATGCGTCAGTCGCGTCAGTCGTTGCACCGCAGGGGAAATGCAAGCTGCTTACGGGCAGTCGCTGGCGATACCGGCAATCACTGCATTGCCGCCAGCCCTCTCTCCAACATGGCAGATGGCACCGTATGGCCCATGTTGCTAAGCGCACAATGCCTGTCCCTGCCACGTGGAGTAGCACTCGCACTAGCATTCTAACTTTGTATATGGGCGTTGCTCGCGACGTCTGTCTATGGCGCGCGCTGCGTCATCCTCGACGCCAAGCTGCTCTTGCTAGACCTGGAACTGCAGGTTGTTCAGTTCGTGTGGGATTCGCTGCAGCGCTAGATCGCATCCCGAATGCTGCGTGGGTCGGTGCAGCCTTACAAACAGGCCTCTGTACCACGCTCGACTGTTTCGCTATCAGACACTGCGGCGGTGCTTTCCTGAAGGGGTGCGAGTAAGACTTGAAACGACCTTCCGCCTGCTGGCTGCCGCTCCGCTTCACTTGACAGACGAAGCTCGTACATAGTGCTTGAATCTAGCGCCACCCAATTGCCTCGCTCGGGTCCGAACTGCGCTACCACTGAACCATGAGATGGGGGTCCGGGAGCGTGCCGGCATGGTTTCGTGCGAATTGGGCGTCTGCGGGTGGATGCTGCTGTCGATGATGTCGCTCGAGTCGTTCAATCAACGGAAAGGGATGCCCTTGGGGCCAGCTCTCCCTGCTCAGACAGGCATGTAGACGATGTGCATCGCAGCTTTGCGCGCGGAAGACGGTCTGTGTTACCCCGGAGCTGGGAACGGACAGTAGCTTTGACCTGGCGTACAGCACATCGATGCACACTGCACGAGTCCAAGCACGTCGCTACACCCATTCTGCTGAGCCCTGCCAAGTCCATGGTACTGACGACTATTAATCGATGCGTTGCCCGCCAGACGTTAGCACGCTTCAAGTACCTTCTTGAATCTTGGCCCTCTTCCTCCATCATCAAACCTTGGAATCCTTTGAGCATCGTCCCCTTATCGATAGCCACTTAAAAATTCTTCCAACCAGCCTCGCCGCATCATCCAGGTAAGTCCTGACCACATGTGCTATTTCCATCTTGGGACGCGTCTCCAATTTGCCTCAATCCCCAGGTCGATGCCCCTATAGCATTGATTGGGTGCCATTCGATATAGACAGTCACGGCTGACGACCCGGCGCAGCATTGTGGTTGGTCCACCGTTACTCACCAGAATCCGCGCACTATTTGTCTTCTGATCCGCAGCCGACGCGAGCTCTCCACAGCACAGCAAACCCCAGTCCACAATATCGTGCCTCGGAACAATCGGCCCTTTTGCTCAGCTAGCCGGAGGGCCATTTTGAGGCGCTGCGAACTTCTGTGGCACATCCCGCCACAGAGGCCAGGAAACAAACCTCCTGCCTGCAACTGTCGCACAACTTTCACGCCTCTTGAAGCATGTCGCAACGGGAGTACCACATAGTCGTTCTCGGATCCGGTGAGTTGGAACACGCGATCAGCGACTAGACCCCAGCTGACAAACGTGGCGCTGCAGGTGGAGTCGGGAAAAGTTGTCTAACAGGTATGTTGCCGCGCTTGTAGAGTGAAGGTTGCAATTGCTGACATGTTGCAGCACAATTTGTGCAAAATGTTTGGATAGAGAGCTATGATCCAACCATAGAGGACTCGTACCGCAAGGCCATTGATGTTGATGTTTGTATTTTGTCTTATTTTGTTGATGCTTACTGACCCCTCCAGGGCCGGCATGTGATGCTGGAAATTCTGGATACCGCCGGAACAGAGCAATTCAGTGAGTGAAGCATTTTGATACCATCAGCAATTACTAATATACGCCTAGCTGCCATGAGGTACACATCTTAACACTCAATTCTAACAACACCATCTCACACTCACAGGGAACTATACATGAAAACCGGTCAAGGCTTCCTCCTCGTCTTCAGCATAACATCGCAATCCTCATTCTACGAGCTCGCCGAGCTCCGCGAGCAAATACGGCGAATAAAAGAAGACGACAACGTCCCCATGGTCCTCATCGGCAACAAATCCGACCTCGAAGAAGACCGCGCCATACCGCGCCCCCGCGCCTTCGCCATATCCCGCGAATGGAACATACCTTATTTCGAAACCAGCGCGCGGCGAAGAGCAAACGTCGACGAAGCCTTTGTCGACCTCTGCAGACAAATCATCATGAAAGACCAAGCCAACCGCCGCTACATCCAGCAAGAGTCCCCCGCGTCAAGAGCAGGCCGACCGCGGAAATCCGCGCGCAAGTCGAAAAACCGCCCAAAGTGTACGATTCTTTGAGTTTGAGTTTGTTACGATACCCCCTCCTCTACTTCCCGAAACGATGGTTGCTTTCGGCCTGCTGGATTCCCGGGCTTTTTTTGGTTTCCTTTTGGGCTTGTTTCCTTTTTCTTACACCTTACTTTTTCTTCCGAGAAACGCTCCTTTTTAGTTTGGCATTTTCACCTAGGCATGTGGATATCAGAATTTACAACTATAGAAGGTACAAAAAGGAAGAAGAACCCGACCCGCATCAGTCGCGGAAATATTATCCCCCATTTTCACGAGACCAAATTTTGTTTATTTTTCCTATGGGTCTTTTTCTTGCTGGCGGCCAACGTCATGTCCGTTTGTCCGTCTCTGCTTTGATATGTGTACCCGGCCTCGGAATCCGAAACTAGAAGTCTGGCTCCGTGTTGAGGACTGCGCACGGGCAGCACGAGCTGGATCGACCCGATTTAAACGCAGGAACGCGCTTCCGCCATGAGTCAAGTCTGCCAGCAAAACACCGCCTCACTCTCCTCCAGATTCTAGATCAACGTTTCGTGTGGGTAATGCTGCCCAACGACAATACCTCGCCTCGAACCTATCGGGAAGACAAATCCAATCTGCATCCATCGGGCCTGCATCCGGAACCGTACCTCGCGGGTAAATAACGTCTCGGGATGGGCGATTGGTGTAGGGAAAAAGCGACGGACGAGCTGCATGCTGGAATTGGACCCGCGAAAGCGATTCCGGTACCGAAACGCATGTGTACTCCGCATCAGCGACAAGCGACTCTCGTGAAGTCGTTCCGTGCCTTGCCAGCGGCTAAATATCGTGCGCTCAGATATAGCCGGGATGATGCACGTGACCTGGCGTATTGAGTGCGTTTCCTTCAGCTGTTGAAGGGGGTATCCATGGTCTAGTCTATCCGGCGAGCTCGCTTGCAAGTGAAGCGCAGCGTCGCGGGAAGGATATCGTATGATTCTGGGGTTCCGTTGACGGGACATGGGTGAATCTGGATGTGTTCGCCGACGTTGTGAGTAATGCCCGGGGCATGGATGGTGGTTGCGGGTAGTTTTGATGTGTTGCGGGAGGGGAGGGAGGTGCTTAGCGAGCGACCCGGTCCTGGACTGTGGGGAGATGGTAGTGCTATGACTGTTGTGAGTGAGTACTACGCGTTAGAACTCTCGATCATATTTCGACCACATAGAATACTACAACAGCACAAAGCTCTAAGGGGGTATAGTGGCGCATCTGAAGAGTCTACGCACGCCAGCTTGCAATTGACAAGGCTATCCAGAAAAGGCATTCGTCAATGGCGGACCATCAAGAGGGGCCGGCGTTCTTGACACTGGGATATCCATGCACTTCTGCCTGATCAATGGCATGCAAAAGAAGTCCGGATTGACCCAAGCTCTTTTGCCAAACGTCCAGACATATTGGCGATTGGCGAATGGATGTACGGCCAATTGATGACATGAGAGCGCAAACTGGCGTGCTTCAAGATGTGGAAATTTTTGGCCTAAGAGATGGCACCGAAGTGCCTTGAGAGCACACTGTTGCCGGCGAAGCAGCACTCGAGCTGCAGCACTTAACGTGTCACTACACTAACCCTTCTGGCCATGTACCTCGGAAGCAAGCTCACGAGACCAGCGGCCCACAGACTTTTCGGATCTCGATCCATGCGGTGGCAAGATCAAAACAAGGAAAAAAAGAAACCTGTCCTTGTCAGATGCCCAATTGTGATGGCAAAAACGAAATACAATGGGCATAATGCGGACAATGCATTGCAGATCGCCACTCAGGTACGGCTGTGCTCTCACATGCCAGCGCGAGCTCCAACTCCGCAAACGCGATGCCAGCCGCGAATGACGTCTTCTTGGAGCCGGGGAGCAGACATGTTGCATTCTTCAGCTGTTGTTGCGGTCTACCTGGCCTTTGTTTGCGTAGGCAACGCATCGAGGGGCAACGGAACCGCACAGCATTCCGAAGACGGCAGCCGCTTGGTGAGAGGCGCATACTATCGGGCGGCAACGCAGCGCATGACCTGAAAATACGCGACAAGCATCCACTTGTCTGCGTCTAAGCGTTGCGTGCTTGTCTGTTTGGAGTTGCAAGCTGGTGCAGGAGTCGTTGCCGCGGTGTGTTGTTGGAATGACGTAGGCTCGCACGAGCCAGCTTGGTGGGGGAGGAGGGGCAGCTTGCCCAAGACAGAAAAGCGCAAGGGCAGAGCTGTGGCTGGTCTGGAACCTCTGCAAGAGCATAGCGGATGATGTGCATGCACAAAGGGCCCTGATACGATGCGATTTGTATGGGATTTCCGATCGACGCCCAGTTGCGTCACAGTCCCCATCTGCAAACCCTGGTCAGACGCTGGGCACTCAGCATTCTAGACAGTTTTCTCTCACCTTCTGTGACGTACGACCCGTTTGCGCCTTCTACCAATACGTCTGTGCTTGCTCTCCGCGAGCAGTTGTCCTGACGTCACGCCTAACAAACTCACTCACTGTCGCCTGGGACCCTCTAGCCCATCGAGTACTTAAACCATCGGCTCCTCCAACCTCTTCTCTTCCTCCATCACTCAATCTCACATCAACCTTCTACCACCAAACCAACCAACCAACCAACCAACCTCAATCAACATGTCTGCTCCTAACGCCAACACTCCCAACGAGGGCATCGTCGGCCAGGCCGTCAACTCTGTCAAGAACGCCGCCAACTACGTCTCCGAGTCCATCCAGGGCAACTCTGCTGAGGCTTCCAAGGAGGCCAACAAGCAGCAGGCCAAGGGCAACGTTCCCGGAAAGGACTCTCTCACCGACCGTGCCTCCGGTGCTCTGTCCGCCGCTGGCGACAAGATGGACCAGACCAAGCACGAGGGTGCTGCTGAGGCCAACAAGCGCTCTGTCTAAGCGCTTGCTCACTTCGACTTTCCCATTCGGTATGTCATTCATCTGCATCCATTGACCTGCATCAACTAACGTGCGCTAAGGTTCAGAACGACTTTTCGATGAGGGCTGTGAGCACTGCGACCACAGCTGGGATTCACGACAGTACCATGATGTAATGGACAAGAGATACCAATAAATAACATTCATCCAACTCATACCACTTACATCTGCAATGGTGACCCTGTCCTGAATCGTGATCTGCCCTCGCGTTGTTTGTTTATTGCCCCTCTTGTTCAGCCGCCGCTGCCCCACTACTAGCGCGATCTTCAAGCTTTCCATTCCGCAAGCGCAACTGGCCTGCGAACGGGCGCCGGGTGCAGGACGGTATGACATTATTAGGGTAAACTAGAGCGCACTTCTCCAGATTCACCACTTTGGCGGCTAAACAGGTGCTTTACGAATCAGGGAAACGTTGCACCATTTCAGTCGCCCTTGACGAGAGCCACTCGGAGGACAAGATGGACATGCTTAACGCAAGCGCTAGCTGCGGACACTGTCGACCTCCGAGAGCCTAGAATAGTACGACATCTAGCTTCACATGAGCATTTCCAGGCAACAGCATTCTGCTTTTCAAGGTCTATTGCACCGCAGCAATTCTATCAAACTTTGTACATTATCATTACCTCAACCATTACCATCCAAGCTTACAAAATATCTTCAGGCTTAACAACAACCCAATTCTTATCCGCCTCCACCGCCCTTCCATTCTCCCTCTGCGCCTCCGCATTCTCCTTCTGTTCCTTGAGTATCTGCTGATAGTACGCTTCTCGGCGGTTAATCCACAAATGCACGCCTCCCTTGCTAACATCGACGCCATGGAACAGCATGTAGGAATCACTCCCCGGTGTATCTCCCCCGACCAACACCGGCCTCTTCCACTGATCAATGTACGTCAGCACCGCCGCCCACTTGCCCGCGAACCACGTCGCAGGCGTGTACAAGTACGGCGTGACTTCGAGGTCGCTCAGGAAAGCGGCAGGGTCGTACGTCCCGTCCTCAATCTGCTTGCGGGCAGTCGTCAGCGCGCCGGACGTCTTGTTGCGCAGCATAGTCGTCACGCCGATGACATTCGCAGGCGGCACATTGTAGCCATACTTCGGGTCGCTGGCAACCATGCGCACGAGTTCCTCGTGGGCCGCAGACATGACGAACACTTCTATGCCGTTGTCCATGAGCGCGTTGTAGAGCTCCGTCTGGCCGTGGAAGATCTTGGGCGGCGTGACGCTCGAGGACACGACTTCGCCGTCCGAGTAGTACTGCACGGGTATGGATGCGTTGAGGGCCATTAGTTCGTCGACGTATGTTTTCAGAACCGACAGCGAGAGACCGGACCATATCTGCGCGGCCCAAGGATAGCACACGAGGTCGTCGACTTCGCAGAGGCGGTTGTAGTAGCTATACAGTGACTCTGTGAAATTCGCGGTATCCTTGAACGGGATCAACTTCAAGCTGGGATCGAGGGTTTGGCGCGTAAGGATGCCCCGGTTTTCAAGGAACGGCAGGAGTGACTCTTCAAGGTCGTAGCGGTAGCTGGTGTTGTCCATATCGAAGACTGCGTAGTTGCTTTGGTTTGCGTTGCGGGCGATCATGGTGCTGAGGGCTTTTGCTGCGGAGGCAGGCCAGTGCTGCAGCGCGATGGAGCAGTTTGAACGGGTGTAGACATGGTGTTCTGAGATGCTTGCTGCATGGGCTGATGCGAGCAGTAGAGAAGATGCAGCGATGGTGGCGCGTGGGAAATGCATCGTGATGATCTACCGTCTCAACTACAAAGCAGAGGAATCACAAAAGTGAGGATGGACGACTCATTTCTCCTTCGACGATCGGAGAAATGAGCGACTTTTCTTATCTCGAAGACGGGAAAATATTTTGGTTCGGCGCCTTTATGGGGCTTTTGTTGCCGTGATCCGCACAAGCCGCCAAGGCAAGAAAAAGTAGTACCTGCATCACCTGGGCGCTCGTGCACGTCACCGTACAGGAAGGTGCTCGCGTGTGCGCCTTCCATGATGGGTGTTGTGAAGACAGCGATTCGTGAGTTGTTGCCTGAGGTGTTGCCTGAGGTGTGTGTGTGTGTGTGTGAACACAGGGCTGTGGATCTGTAGGGCCGAGCTTCAGTACTTCTGCTTTGGGGCTGACATTAAGCTTGATCCTAAAGATGCTCAAAAGTCACCTCCTGTTGTGAAACTCAATCGATGCTGTCCAATCTGACACTGTTATGTTCAGATATTCCAGAGGCCGAGGTCGTGTTCTTCACATTTTCCCTAGTGATTAACGTGTAAGCATGAAGCTGAATAAGCGCTCTACAGCTGATCACCTGCATGCCCCATTCCAGCAAATCAACTCAGACATTTAATGTTAGCCTCAGGCATCCATATTACTGCTCCATCGTTGCGCAGGTGCTTTGAAATGCAGCTGTTTGCACCAGGCAAAGTCGTTCGCCCGCTGGCGCTGCCCCGCAAAACCGCAGTGCGGGAAGACCGACGTCACGATTTCTAAGCAGACGAAATGTGACGAAGAATACTGCAACCATATAACCCCTCAATTGACGTGCTTATATGAATGCCCATGTCGCCTTTGCGCCTGCCTAACTTACCGCGACACTTACCAAAGCTTCATTCCTCGGCTAGAAACCACTTTCAGGCTCCTAGCTACCGCTTCACTGCAAACTTCCACACTTCCAAACCTCTCTTCGACATGTCCAGCGACGAGCGACCAACGGGCCTCAAGGCCAACAAGGGAATCGAGCTCCTCACATTTGGAACCCCCAATGGCTGGAAAGCCTCCATCCTCCTCGAGGAATTGAAGGAGACGTACGACAAGGACTTCACATGGCAGTCAATCAACATTTCACAGAACATCCAGAAAGAGGAATGGTTCACGAAGCTTGGTCCCAATGGCCGCATCCCAGTTATTGTAGACCACGATCAAGGTGGTTTCGCCGTGCAGGAAGGTCTCGGTGAGTGATGTTCTCCCACTCTGGCATGGTTGAAGCTAACTCACGTCCAGCTATCCTCACATACCTCACCCGCCATTACGACCCTGAGTACAAATTCACCTTCAAAGACCCTCTGGATTACTCAAGGGCTGAACAATGGATGGCATGGCAGCACGGCGGTCTCGGCCCCATGCAGGGACAGGCCAACCACTTCAACCGCTTCGCAAAGGAGCGCATCGCATATGGCATGCAGCGCTACACCGGCGAGACTGAGCGCCTCGTTGGCATTCTCGATACACAGCTCAAGAGCAACGATTACCTCGTTGGCAACAAGTATAGCATCGCAGACATTGCGAGCTTTGGTTGGATCCACATGCTTCTGTTCTCTGGTGTCGACTTGGATCGCTTCCCCAACCTGAAGGCGTGGTGGGAGCGCATCAGCGCGCGACCCGCCGTGCAGAAAGGCTTGAACATCCCGTCTAAGCCCGGCATTGGCAACGACGGGTATCTCCAGAAGCTCAAGGACGACCCTGAGTTTGCGCAGAAGGAGAAGGAGGTTGCAGAGCAGATCCAGAAGGCCAAGGAGCAGTACGGCTACAAGTACTCGTCGCCGTGAGCGAGCTTGAAGCGCCCGGATTAGCGACGCCGCAGCTAAAAGTATGAATGCAACAATGAACAAAAGAAGTCTTGCAAGCGCATTGTGCACCACCCTGTGACTGCCAAAGACGCCAATCATTTCCCGCTACCTCCGAAACGTGAGCGAACTTCCCCAGAATATCCCCATGGTGAAGAGCGCGTTTCGCAGTGAAGCAGCGTGAGCCAATCATGGTCCAGTGCACCCTGACCGACGAATCCGCGCCAACACAGCGCCAACGACGTCAGCGAACAGATCACACTTGTCAGGGTCTCTTGGCTGGACCCCAGACCGCTCACAGGCGCTTATCGTGACTATTCCAGAGTCTTTTGAAGTGACTCTGGGAAGAGTGTGAGTATAAGGATGCGCTGGCTCACAGTAAGGAGTCATCATCGACGCTCACGCAGCTTTTCTTCCAGTTTTCCTCTTCTTCACAGCGACTTTGACAGTTTTTTTCGTGCAGGCACACCCCCAACCAGTTTAAATTGCAGCAGCTTCGGCGTATCTTGCTCTCGGCCACTACACCTTTTTGGATACCAACTACACCCTTCTGGACACCCACCACACCTTCTTTGTCGATCATACTGCAGAAAGAGCACGCCCACCTGGCAGCTTCCCACGTTTACAGACGTCATAGCCTTATCCAACTGCCCAACGAACATTGTTTAAATTATATTGTGCCTGCAAGGCTGTAAGGACTCAACGAGCACTGTGCGATACCACACAACGCCATTGTTCGCAACAAGCGACTTTATTACTTCTGCGCCGTGAGCGTTTCTTCCTATCCGCACAGAACAAGCATCCGCAATCAAACACACACTCCACCTACAAACCTACAGAGTAAGTTTGTCTCCACACTTTCAAAAAACTTATTCCACATAAGCAACAACTTACCATATGATTCAGATCATCATCATGGCTCTCAACTTCCTCTCACGTAGGACTATGAAGTCCGAGAAAGCCACCGCCGGCACCACCTTCTGGGCAAACTTCACCATCACCGCCGCTCTGCGCATTTTCCTGCGCTTCTTCCAGTTCGTGCTCGGCATCACCGTCATCGCCCTGTACGCCATGGATCTCGACAAGGCGCGCCGCAGCCACAGCTACGTCGACTCCAAGTGGGTCTGGAGTGTCGTGTGCGGCACGCTCGGCGCGCTCACCGCGCTGCTCTTCATGCTGCCGCTCGTCAAGGCGTGGTTCTTCTTCTACGTCGACGCGCTCGTTTGGCTGTGCTATCTCGTTGCATTCGGCATTTTCGGGCGCATGTATATCCCCGAGAAGGCCGAGGGCAACAAGGGCATTACGCGCATGAAGAATGCGGTCTGGGTGCTCTGCGCTAACATGCTGCTGTGGTTTATTACCGCGGCGTATGGCGGCGTCGTGTTTTGGAAGCATCGCAAGGCAAGCACGGTCCACACGGGCCGGGGCTCGCAGCATGTCTAAACCCTTTCCTCCTCATTGAAAACGGGTTCGAGATGTGTTGTGCTAATGGTGTTCTCCTGGTGTAGAAGATTTCGTTCGAGCTCGATGTTGAAGTCGGTCGATTGAAGATCGCAGCAACGACTACGACGACGATGATTGAGAAAGTTGGGATCGATCCAGCGCCTGCGCCATCTCGGCCACCGCCAGCCCCATCTCAACCGCCCCCATCGCGCCGACTCGTTCCCGCGCCTCTCCCACCAGATTTCCGCATCCCACCAGATTTCCGCATCCCACCACCAGTCCCGCCACCGCGTCTGTTACCCTTTCCCAACCAGAATCAGCGTTGTTTTTCCGCACCCTTGCCGCCCACTTCGTCTCACGTAGTGGAGGGAGAGGTGTCCAAGAACTCTCCTAGTGTAATAGCATCATTTATGCATTGGCTTTCTTTGTTCCCTGCGTCTTCGATACCCCCTATCTTTCGCGAGTATTTGGCTTGAGTCGTTCAGAGTGTGTTGTATGAGAGACGAACATATTGATTTATGAGAATTCCGTGTTTGAATTTTGTTCACCTCTGTCTACGTTGTATCTTGCGAGGTTATAATGATGTCTAATAAGTTAAAATTGAATCTGAAAGTATTTGAAGTGCAGAAAATGCGTCTTGATTGTGTAACGTCCCTCCCTGTGTGCTGGGACACCCGCCGCGCTGGGACAAATGAGGGGTACTTCGACTTTCAGCATACCGCTTTCTCTGCATACGATAATGCTTGCTTCAAGCCCGTTTCAGATGTATTTGACAGTTATCTATGAACATATCGCGCTCCCTCTAGGTAAAAAATACGCTGCTATTGCCGCTGCTTCGCGAAAGTTACAAGCAGGCTTCTATTCGTGCAAAATAGTGTCTCCTCGCTGTAGTCCTATTTATGCAGTCTTGCTGTCTACTATGCTTGTAGAGAGGTTGTATATAGCATCAGGAGCACCACTATTGTGCAGTAAGCTATAACGAGCCTTGTGTCGGTTGTAACACCTATCTTCATGCAAGATTATCACCCCACTTAAGACTTCGGCTAGCGGTAAGCGACTCCGCATAGCTCACGTAATTATCTTGAGTGTAATTTACTAACTGTGGCTGATAGCTTTGCGTTCTTCTATGGCTGTCACGTGCTAGCTTTTTTGACGGCGATACGCGCGCGCCCATCATTACACGTTATTGCTACGAGGCCCATCACCACATTTCGCTTTTATGGACATAGCAAGCCAGACGCTATCCAGATTTACTTCCTGTATTGTCGTATCTGAATGAGCCAAGCGAGAAGTATCCGCCTGCCTGTTGGCGCGGCTGAAGCATGCAGGCTGCTCAGACAAATGGCAGCCTCACTCACAACCCAGGCTGCGCTTTTCACCCTACGTACCCACGATCGAGCCTGTCGCGACCGCCAACCTTCTGCACGGCTGCTTGGGCGAATTTAACTCGGACACGCAAGTCGATATACTCTGTCCGTCCACACTTGCGGTAGCCCCACTACCCGCAACGACCGTTGTTCCTAGCGAGTGGGCCATCTGCCGCTATTGTTAGCCCTGCAGCCTCTATTCACGGCGCGATGCGACTCTTGCATTACACAAGCGGCGGCGAGCTTGCCTGGACAAAGGATTTGATAGGTGATGATGAGATTCCCGCCTATGCGATACTCTCTCATACCTGGGACGAGGGTCAAGAAATAACTTTCGATGATCTGATGAAGAACAGCGGAAAGAGCAAGATAGGCTACAACAAGATCCGGTTTTGCGGATCACAGGCTAAGCGTGATGGTCTGCATTATTTCTGGATAGACACATGCTGCATCGACAAGTCGAACAACGCAGAGCTCTCGGAAGCGATCATTTCCATGTTTCGCTGGTACAAGAACGCAGAGAGGTGCTACGTTTATCTTTCTGATGTTTCTAGTAGACCTTCTAGAGAAGGTAGCGATGCGCACAGGAGGCGGAAGCCTATGATAAGGAAGAGCAGGTGGTTTACCAGAGGCTGGACACTTCAAGAGCTTATTGCTCCAGCATCCGTCGAGTTCTTCTCTAAGGATAAAGAACGGCTGGGGGACAAAACATCTCTAACGAAGACTCTTTATGAGATCACCGGAATCGCTGTGCAAGCGCTTGAAGGCAGTCCAATGACCTGCTTTACTGTAGACGAATGGATGCAGTGGGCGCGAGGACGCAACACGAAGCGCGAGGAAGACGCAGCGTACTCTCTTCTGGGCATCTTTGACGTGCAGATGCCGCTTCTTTACGGAGAAGGACGGCAGAGGGCCATGGATCGATTGCGGAGAGAAGTTCGAGAGCATCACTCTATTAGATTACCAATTGCAACAGACGCTGCTTTCAACTCCCACATCGAAGAACACGACGCACGATGTCTACCGAACACCCGCACCGAGCTGCTAGACGAGATCACAACATGGGCGAACGATAAAGAGGGCAAACCGATATTCTGGCTGAGCGGCATGGCGGGCACGGGAAAGTCTACGATAGCGCGGACGGTCGCCCAGTCGTTCGCCAGTCGAGGGCAGCTCGGAGCAAGCTTCTTCTTCAAGAAAGGCGAGGGCGAGCGCGGCAACGCCTCACGGTTCTTCACCACCATCGCCACTGGTCTAGTCGCCTGCGAGCCAGGAATGCTACCTGGCATCAGGAAGACGCTTGAAGAGGACTCGACGATCTCACACAAGGCTCTAAAAGACCAGTTCGAGAAGCTGATCCTGCAGCCACTCTTGGGGATAAAGCAGGCTCGCTCGCGGGCCTTGGCGCGTGTTATTGTGATCGACGCGCTGGACGAATGTGAGCGAGAAGCAGACATTCGAGCGATCCTCCAGCTGCTCGCTCAGACAAAGGATCTCCAGCCAGTGCCGTTACGGGTCCTAGTCACTAGCCGGCCAGAGCTCCACATTCGCCTTGGCTTCAAGGAGATGCCGAACGGCACATACCAAGACCTGGTTCTCCACGAAGTCGCAAGGAGCACGATTGAACATGACATCTATCTCTTTCTAGAGCATGAGCTTAGTGCGATACAAAAAGAGCGCAGGTTGGCCTCGGACTGGCCGGCAACACACCAGATTCTTGCTCTAGTCGAGCTTGCAGTGCCGCTATTCATCTATGCGGCTACCGTAAGTCGATATGTTGGCACAAAAGGAGGTGACCCAGAGGAGTACCTGAACAAGGTCTTGCAGTATCCAAAGGCGGCTTTTTCACAGCTTGAT
>JAFJTR010000111.1:0-87237 GCA_022559985.1 Parastagonospora avenae f. sp. tritici 18332-5
CTATTAATTGCTGTGCTTTGTCGTGAAGATAACAAGCTTAAAAGGGCATCTAGTAGAGCGTGTACTTATGCTTAAAACCTTTGCGCTTAACTAATAGTTATGTCTAAAACAGTTGCAATAATAGTAATAGCGTGTCTTAATAGTCGAATTGTAAGGCTAACTTCGCTTAAGGACAAAGCCGTAGCTATGCTGCATGCTATAGGTCTTAAGCGCGTTGTACGCTTCCTTATATGAGCTGTAGAGCAGGTCGGGAGGGGGTGCTATATCTTCCATAGTAGGATGCGAACGTAGATTGACGAGCTACACCTAACACTCGTCAGATTATTAATATAACCTGATAGGATATAATTAATAATGTAATAATTTGTTATATTATTATCTAATTAAGGTGCTATAGAGATGTACATGCTCTCGTGCAAGTAAGGCTGAAGTAGGATTAAGTTAGTTGTTAGGCATCGTTAGGCTTAAGGATCTCTTAGCACCTGTAATATCTAACAACACGTCTATGTGCTTAATCTGTTGCGAAGACTTTATGTTAAAAAATTACACACTAAGCTATATTAAGTGATTAATTTCGGCTAGCACTAGCGTTAGGGACAAATCTCAAAACCTTGGGGACAAATCTCAGCAGCCTTGATTCAATTGGTTTAACGTCCCAAAATTACCCACAAGCCCAGCATACCTATGGTGGGCAACTGATGCATGTGAAACCATCTGCGGCACCATCAACAAAGACGTCGATCATGGCTGTCTACAACTTATTCTAATTGTACTGTAAATAGCAATGCAGAACTACCTGGTCGTTCTGAAAAAGGGCGAGGAGTGGTACGACCCAAATCAGTATCTGCAATGGAGACTCCTCCACAGTAGACTTTCTCCTGTCAGATATGAGCAAGGCTGGCCGCATCACAGGCTCGGCTGGAATGGAACTGCATGGAATGGACCGCGCGGCTGGTCGCACAAGGGCGGGGGATAAAAGCCACCTGTTCATAGATCAGACGAAAGAAGGACAATCAATCACTTCAATCATCAACATTGATGAAGAACCCCTTTAGATCTCACATCTCCAGACACGCATAGACACATCTCATCCGCCCTTCACTTCTAAGTCGAATCTACTGCCAATGGCAATCCAAATGCGGCCTCTCGCTTCCCAAGGCTTTGTCCAGACGCTTCGCTGACATGACAAGTGCGCACTCTCACCTTCTGTCGCGGTTCTAGAGTATTTCATTTTCCTTGTACTACGTAGCACAGTTTCATGTCTCCACTGCTGTACTACGCAGTGCCCGCCACCTTTGATTTACTACATATACTGTTCATAGCTGCATAAAATAACACCTCAGTTCAATCCTTGATTCCTTGCGCACTGCTTGCACTCACTGCGATACCTTCTCTGATGTAGCGATTGTCTCGAATTGTTAGTAGCTGTCAGATTAAGTCGAGGCTTTGCTCCATGAAGGTTTCAGGTGCAAGGCGATCCAGCAGGCAGCTTAGTATTGGCATGGATTGAAACCACGTCAGCCAACCCGCCTCGATCCTGCTTCGGCCTTACTTGCGCGAGAACATGTACACAGGGAGCACTAGCATCTACGAAGACACAATCAATCACTTGAGACAATCCATTAAATCTGACAGTAGCATCTCCTTTGCAGCGCGATAGTTGCAGTAAGTGGGTGTACAATATTGTACGATGGGGTTGATCAAGTTACGAGTGTATATTGTTGCAGATTGATGATGTTCTATCTATCGTACGAACGCGTTTATATACAATTCTGCCGCGTACAGGCCTGCAGGCCTATGCATCAGCAGCTCACGTGATAATGAGGATTGCCATGTACGGACACGAATATTCTTTTCGATGATACACCAGCGTACGTAGTCGTGCCGAATGCTGAGATGGCCGTAGGCAATTACATCTTCTTTTGAAAGAGTATCAACATATTGGGACATGCGAACAATAACCATAACGATTCCAGTGGTTCTTCTCCCTTAGATACGCCATATGGTTCCCAAGCCTCGCGTCGACCCTCAGCCAGGTTGGGCACGACCTCCAGCATGTAGCCTTGAAGACGCTGCTCCCAGAATAACACATACCGTATCCTGGCAGTCAAAATTACAGAAAGCACCATTCCTAAATAAGGCAGCGGAGAAGGTGCGCATCTAGTATACTAACTTACAGCTCTGTTCATGGCCCTACTGTGGCAATATGAAAGAAGATATGTAGTAAGATTTGCCGTATTGACAGGGACACTGGACGATGCTAATGCATGATGTCGGCCATTGGAAATAAATCCTTTCCCCACTCCGGTCACGCTGAGCTACTTCACTTCCACGTTGTTTCATGGCGACCGTCACGCTTGCCTTGGTCACTTTATAGCGCACATCACATCAAGCAGCGCCAAAGGCTCTTCATCAAATCCCCAACATCGCCATCGCCATTGCCATCTTCTCTGTTCGACGCACCAACACCATGGCTCTGTCTACAGCAGCAGTTGGCACCGCGTCATTGGCTGTGCCACTTGCCATCTGCGCCGGAGAAATGACAGCATTGTGTGAACGGTCTGTAGGCACTGTATTCCAGCTACCTAGTCCAGATGCTATTTACAGTCAAGATAAGGAGAAAGTGAAAGAGTTGGGCTTTCAACTCATGTTGTTTGTGTTCGCGCACGGTCCACGTGCTGCTGAGGCAAGTACCAAGGTGAGGGATAGAAGGGAAGGAAGCGACTAGGCTAGCAGCCTAGTCATGTGATCCAGGGCTCAGCCCGTTACACATTGCTCCAGGCGCTCCTGGAGTAGGTGACACGTGCAATGTGGGCTCTAATAGCAGTGGCTAACGGAAAATAGCCTTCATAGGCGTCGCGCTGGAAGTGTCCACGCGTAAGTAAATCTTTCGGTCGACTGTTCGCATTACTAAATCTGAACAGAACGCAACTCTTAAGAGAGAGGGACCATGTCTTATGTTGGATGTTGGAGCACAGTGTAGACATGAAGGAGGAAGAAGGTTGTTGTGCTGAGAGAACTATAAAGAGCGATTATATACACAACCAGATGAGTAAGCAGGTGACTAACAGAGTCACGTGAGGTGCCGTTCACAGTGTGCCGTGTGAACTAAGGTGCTAGGCTGACATCTTAGACGCTGCCGGGTTCAAATGGTTAAGGGCAAACGAGGAATCAATCAGGAAGTAGGATCGACGGAATTGATACACCGCGACATCATGCTGAGAGTATCTAGGTCCTTGCATCCTTTGGCTGAAATGTACTCCCGAGTCTGGAACTTTGGCTTCGCTACAAACATCACACATTGTCTTCCTGGGGAACTGCGAGACATGGCCAACAAAGAGCTCATTCTGCTCCATCGGCCCGGAAATGCAAGATCCGAGGAGATCACTAGAGGTAGACTATATGTCAACAGTATTAGAGAGCACGGGCCCGTCACGATCGATAGCTACCGTCACTTCTATGATCATACATTCATGGGCAACCATTTCGTCACGGAGCTTTCGACAGTGTATCACTCGTGTACGCACTTCTGCGTCCAGCATCCATTTGAATTGGGACTCTTCCTTACGGTGGATCGATTTCGATCGATTTGCGTTCCCTCCGAGCATGTACGCTCGATCGTGATAGAAATCACACTAAACAGCCACAACCTCGACTCTGGCTATTTCAGAACCTGGTACTCCCCGAAGTTCACAGTTCCCATGCGTCAACACTAATTACAAGCTCTCAATGGGTTGTAAGATCCGCGTTCTGTTCGAATCAAACGCAATAGTAAGATAACAATTTGCGTGGACTACGTTGAACCTGACGCAGCACCAAAGTTCTATTCCCTTGGGTCTACGACATGAAGGAGTTGTGGTGGGCGGTTGAGGTCAGGAACAAATACACTGGCCATGAGACCTGGGCAAGCAATCGCGCCATGATCGCCATCTACAACTATGACGGTCCTCGCGCCGAGTAGGAGAAGAAGATCAGCACAAAAAGTGCATTTGTATGTATTGAGCCACTTTATATTGCTAATAGCTAACGTGGATGCAGGCAAATGATGAGGCGGCTGCAGCTACACGACCAGAGTTCCTCGCAAGAATGCAGGGCAAGTGATGCATGTACTGTGGTGGAGTTGTTGCGCACGTGATCGGATGATGAAGCAAGCAGCCAGTATATTAGAAAATTTCTCCTTAGGGCTTATGGAGGCACCGACACTAATCGTAGCTTGAATTTGTGCTGCAATATATCACTTTTCCCACCGACTGCGGGTCGATCCCTGGTTCCCCTGACAGTATGAGATGTCAATACAACAGTATGAAACTGACACACGGAGAACCATGAAAGGTGTTACGGCAGCTTGTGTAAATCTTGTTGTCAATGGAGGTGAGTGGAGAAGATAATTGTTGTTGTATTGGGGAGAGGGCTCCGGAGGTCTATATAGTACCCGGAGGCCCATGCAGGCAGGTGCTAGGCCCGAACAGGGAATGGGTAGTGGTTGATCTATCACTCAGCCCATCCACGGCTGACACTTGTAATTCGCAGTCTGGATTTTGGGATTAGCGGCTTCCATACTGAATGCCGAGGTTGAATTGATGGAAATTGTAGCCGCCATATGTGCGGCGAGTAACCGACGCACCGCCGTCTTCAATGTTATACAGAACGTTGTCGTTTGGAAAATTCTCCCCACTAAAACCTTGGTGTGAAGTTCACATCCAGACCTTCTTGCTTTACGAACCACCTGCGATGATTAGACGATGTACACAGTGTCGTTTCCGGAAAAGTGATCTTTACCAGCAGTGTTGTTTTGGCTCCTGACTCGAGTTTGCGAGCTGTATATCAAACCTCCGGAGTAGCGAAGGTATCAGTTTTGTCATCTCAATCCAACTCAAGTCTGGTATGCTGTTAACGCCTGCGGTCCGTGGCTTGAGTGGCAATCTTACTTCGACCAAGGCACATGCGTGCGCCGGCTCCAAATGCAAAGAAGAAGCGATCTGTTGAAACGCTGTCAGTTCATCGTATAATAGCCTTTTAGGTGCAAAGTCCATTACCGAGCTGGCCTCTGTCACCCTCTAGCCACCTCTCTGGTCGGAAGATTTCGCAGTCATCGCCAAAGATCTCTTTCTGTCGATGTATGACCCAAGGATTGGCACCAATAACTGTCTGTCGCTCTGTCAGGCCATCTCATCATGCACTCTAGTGCTCTACTTACTCCGCCAGGCAGAAACACTCCCTCAACCTCAAAGCCGTCTGGCGGTACCACCCTGGGCAATGCCATGCCAACCGCCGGATGCATACGCAGTGCTTCGTAAATACACGCTTGCAAGTATGGCATCGCAAAGCCTGCATCGAACGGCATATTTTTGCTCACATCCAGTTCATCCCGTTTGACCGTTTCTTCAATCTCATCCATCAGCTTCTGCTTGCATCGCGGATACTTGCACAAGTTATACATCACCGCCCCAATCGAGATGCCTGTTGTATCGCTTCCAGCAAAGATGTTACTTGACGCCATACTTAACACGCTATTATCGTCGAATTCATCAGGTTTCGCGTCCTTCACTGCAAACAACGAGCTCAGAATATCCTTCATTTCGCTCTTCCTGCCTCTTCGCACCTCACACTCTTTCGCAGCAAATTGTCTCAGACTGCCATTCCGATTATTCACACCGAGCCAGTTGCCAATTACTGGCATGAACCGATCATGCAGCCAGTATAACCAAGATACCTGGCCAATCCACGCAGCACTCACCAGGGCTTCATCAATGGCGGCGAAACTCCCGTCGTCTTTGCCTGCAGCTAGGAAGCCGAAGGACTTCGAAAAAGTAACTTCGCCGATAACGTCGAATGCAAACATTTGCGCCCACTTTGACATATCCACTACGCCCGCATCTTTCGAGACTTCGCCCAATCTCTTGATCATTAGTGTGATAGCGCTATCCACACCCGGCTCCAACTTCTTCAGCTGATCCAGACTGTAAATACTGCTGACCAGTCGCCGATGCTGACCGTGTACTTTCTCATCACGGCCGCCAAAGAGGTCGAACTTGCGATGACCTTGCCAGACGCTATACCACGCGCTCTTTCGAAACTTGGTTCCAGCGCCATAGATAGTCTTGATGGCTGTAGGGTCGGAGATGCTGACTTCATTGTGCGCAGTGCGGACTAGTTTGCCGTGTCTCTTGTGCAGGTCGATCATCGTTATGTGCATGTCACCGGCGATGGAGTGCTGGACAAGCCATAGTCGCGAGAATCGAGCGAAGAATGGGCCTGGAATGCGAGAGAGTGGGTCGTTGATGAAGGAAGTAATGACGTATGTGAAGATAAGTGCTATTGAGATGGGGAGGATGTATGTGGAGTCCATGTTGTGTTAAAATTGAAAGATATCAGGCAAAGCAAAGCAGAGATGAACACATATCCAATCTTGACGGTAGTTGCAGATGCTGATATTAGATCTACGAATGGGCGTCATTGAAGAAAGCTAACTAATCCCGGCCGAGGATGCGCTAATACCCCGCATTAAGATGTCGGTTGGTGGGGACGGCATGGTCAATCGTACATCAGAGTTGTTTCGTACAACGAGAGATGCGCAGAAGATAGTGTACTGGAGTAGTGATGCATTGCTAAAAGTGGGCGGCGACGCAGGCTCCTGCTGAACGAGACCGACAACGCTTAAGTTAGATGTTGCAATTCCAAACACGCAAAGCCCAAAGAAACATCCACTACCTAGATCGCAAGACGCTAGGATTGTTCAAATGAATCTCAAAAAGCTCCTGGAGTAAACCACCTTCCGGCAGGCGCGCCCGCCGTACAATGTCGTACCAAACCACTTTTCAACCGGAGATATCTCGCTCCACCCAGGAATGTCGCCGAATCTATCCCGAGAATCGCACATATCGCGTAGCATTCCATTGTGGTGCCGAAGACGCTCGTTTTCGTCCTTGAGATTCTGAACTCCCAGGCTGACCATGTAAACCACAAGGAAGACGAAAAGGGAGAAGATCGGATGGCGGATCAAGGCCTGTTTCGGCCTAGCTCCTTCACCCTCTCTCTTCTGCGTATATAAGCTCTCTCTCCCATAACCTAATGCATCATGATTCTCCTCAAACTCTACGCTTGACACAACTCCGTACCGTTCCAGGAGCCCAGAGCGCCATTATACGCTTCGAAGTCTCGAAACGTAGCGATGAACAGCTCGGGGAAGGCTTTGCCATTCCAAGGATTGAGGCATGTCATGAGCTCGAGGAGGTCATGAGGTGCGAACATAGTCTTGAGCCATTGTAGATGAATCTCGTGGACGGCGTGACTGGGGTAGTATTGACCATCTGGCTGAATTGGCCGATTGCCTGGCCCGGAGATGATACGGATGAGAGCAGAGATTGTGGGAGTGGGTGGCGATGTCGATGTGGCGGGGTCCATGCTAGATTGCACGCAGGACTCCAGTGGATTGTGGTATTGAATTGGGGGAAAAGTAGTGCTGAACTGAAGCTGCGGAAGGCTTTGTCAGATTTAACAGCAACACGCGGTAGTTCGCGAGTATCAGGTTTTGTGGTGAGCTGTGAGCTGTTTGTGGCGTGCTGTTGCGATAGGAAGGTTGGTGAGTAGAAGGATTGAAGGGGGGAGCTGGATGAACATTAGAGTGGGAGCTAGCGGCGCAAAGCCCCAGGTGTGTACGCATGAATCACGCGGTACGAACGGTGCACGTGATATGTTAGTCTGCGAATAGACTACAATCAACGACAAATAGGGTCGATTAGCCATTTTCACCTTCTGGTAGCAACCCATACTTGCGCCAAATAGGCGTTCTTAGTCAGCGCTTTAGTGTTGAATCCATACTCAGCCTCAGTACTTCTGACTTTCTTGTCCTCAAATGTGAGAGATCCGCACTCGTTGTCAATGTCTTCGAATTCAAATCCCATCTCTTCCACAACCGCGATAATTTCGTCCAAGCTCAGCTGAACAAATGGTCCAGTACCGTAGAGTAGCGGCCCAAAATTTAGCCATTTGCCGCCGGGCTTGAGCAGGAACTTGATCGTGTCAAAGTATGACATGAGGTTGCGCGCTGTGTCGATGAAGAAGTGTGTCACCACGATGTCATATTGCCCACCTTGTTCAGAGAAGGCAGTGTTGAAATCGCCTTCTACCAGCAAGACCGAAGGATCTGGAGATGTATCGGGCACCGTGATCTTGCTCAGCATGTCGCTCGTCGTAGCATGATGCGACAGTCCATCAATAAACGGATGCAGAGCGAAGGGCCGAGCCGTTGTACGAGTCTCCAGGAATCTGTAAGCCACGTTCATGAACATTGACCACTCATTGACAGTTACTTCAAAGTCTGCGTCGCGTAAGCATAATCCCTTAGTGGTACACGCGTAGCTAACCTCCAAGTTTGGAAATGTCGTGGCCAAGCCTACCAAGCCCAGACCCCGGGAGCAGCACTTTCAGAGAGTCACCCTTCGAAATGTCGTCCTTCAGGTTTGAGAGCGTGCTGAGTATGCAAGGGAAAGCGTCAGTACGCTCTTTGGTGCCCTGTTCTGCCCAGTCCCGCACAAAATGCTTCACAGTCTGGCCAGGGCTGTAGCTATCCACCTGACGTCCACTTCCTTCGGCTTCTCTGATGTGCTCGTCAAGCTCTTGCTGCGTGACACCATAGTATTGTATAGCGGTAGAGACGATGTCTTTGCAAATCATGAAATTCTCGAAGATCAGCTCTTCTACATCGTCAAGTTTCTGCTTGTAGTCCACTACGCGCTCCAGTGTCTTGCGATTGATCAGCATGGGAGGAAGCATCGCAGCGTTCCTCGCACCTTTTTCTGCTTCTTTCCAACGTTCTGGTACAGTCTTCTCCACTTCTCAAGTTCTGCCACATTACGATCGCGACACCTGCTGAAGCCCCACAAAGCTTCGAAGAGGCGATAACGTGGATGACTTGTGCCCCAGCTGCCATGCTTGCGACTTATACGCTTCATCAAATGTGCCTTCTCTTGTCGATGTCTTGGTGACCCATCGGCATTACTTGCAGGCATTGCGCCCATCTGCATAGGATTCTGTGCGACGTGCAAATCATCCGGGGTGTAAGTTGGCTCTGCAGCGCTTATGATCGCATCCGATGTTGTGGTTTGGTGGTTCTCGGCAGCTAGGATGGTCGTCCAGGATCCGGCAAGCAGCCCGAAAGCCCATGACAGTCTCATTTTGGCTGCTTTTGTCGATGTCGTACAACTTACAATATGACATGCGACGAATCGTCCACAAATCCTAAATGTGCGATTGAGCACCGTGATGTCTGCCAAGCAGCCTTCGCGATTTCGCGAGCGTGTCTTGGCTGCGGGAAAATTCTCGTCAAGTATCACTGTCGCCCCCGAACCCTCACAATCAGAGGAAGTCACCTGAGCGCGTATCGCATGGAGCATCATTCTAGGTGCTTCTGCTGATTATCAGCTCAGAAAGTGTACTCCTGCAACGTCAACAGCCGGTTTTATGTGCCCCGCTCGGGGCGACTTTGAGGAAGTTGGGATATCATGTTTGTGCCTCGCTGTACAACATGAAGGTTGACGGTATATATCTGTGAAATTTACGAGAAGCTTCGCATTTCGTCATGTGTTGCGTTCGGGTAATACTATTGACGCTCCATAGCGAAAACAACCCATAGAACAATTAAGCTAGGTCGCCTAGGTACCGCAGAACGATCAAGAAAGCTGCGAAATGTCGGTGCTGACGCTACATTGATGCCACCAATGGCTCTTGTGATGGACTGGCGAGGGGGTGGAAGAGGGGAACATTGCCCCGGAGCTCTCACGCGGCACACAGACCGTCCTTTGTCATTCCTTCTTAAGTTAGCGTCTTCGCCGTCACACAACACCCACCTCTTGACACTTCAGAAGCATCCCGCAACGTCGCACAATCTTACTTCTCCGCACTGCACATCAGGAATATCTCGCGGTATCACACAACTCGATCGCCTTATCTCGCCGTCGAGATCTGCAGAATTGCGTGCATCGGTCAGCACACATGCTGACGGCGCGACGCCAGGCTACGCCCTGCAGTGCTTGGCGCAACCTCGACGTCTCTGTTGCGCCCGCGATGGAGCTGTGCCGTCAATTAGGGGGCCTTAATGATATCGTGTCTGGGATAAGTGATGAGGACCCTGCTTTGCATCCGCTGGATATATAGAATGGCTGTGCCAGTCTACGCATCGTCTACAATTGCTTGCGCCACGCGGTTAAACCCTTTTTTTCAATCAGGGCCAGTCGTCATTTCTTCATCTCTTCTTCCTGAGTTCTCATCACGTCCGCAATGGTATCTATAGCGACCTTATTGTCCCTCGCAGTAGTATCTGCTTCTAGTGTCGCATACTTCTTATACCTGGGCTACCAGAAGCGAAAGCTTGTTCATCAATTGCGAGGAGATGGTATCGTCAGTCGCATCATATGGCAGCTTGTAGAATACTACTAATACTACTAATGCTTCTTGCAGCCCACTGTCGACGGCTGGAGCTGGTGGACTGGCCATCTCCTGGTGTTGGATGGCTTTTTGAAGAATATGCCCTCGGACGTCAATGTTCTTGATGCGTGGCTAGAGTTGTTCGAGCGCGATCCAGAGACGTCCGTATTGCTAGTGGACTTGTGGCCGATGTATCCACCACATCTCATGGTCTGGGATCCTGAAGCCGCGAACCAGATCACAGTAAAGTACAACTTGGGTAAGCCCGCTGACCAGCACAAAGGCTTCATGCCGGTCGTTGGGGGAGAAAGTATGATCACAATGAGCCATGAGGCATGGAAGCCCCTTAGAGCTCTCTTCAACCCGGGCTTCAGTGGCAGTCATATGTCAGAGCTGATTCCTGCCGTTGTTGACTCCGTGCAGGTGTTTTGCGAGTTACTGCGCGAGCGCGCTGGCTCAGGTCTGGTCTCTCTCGACGACTTAGCCTCGCGACTGACTATGGACATCATTACAAAGGTTACGTTGGACACTGATCTGGACAATCAGCGGGAGGAGCACTACGCTTCGAAAGCTCTCAATACGATCCTCGATTGGCACTCGTTCTGGGATCCACGCATCCTGCTCAACCCACTGCGACCCTTCGTTCAGTGGTATTACGGCTCGGTCCTGGATACTTTCCTCCGCGCAGAGCTTCAGAAGCTTTATGTCGAAATGAAGAAAGCCTCAATCTCAACAAGGGCGAACGGCGCGAAAAGAGGAAGATCCGTTGTCGCCCTTGCATTAGATGATTATTTGAAGCAACAGCTGGTTAGTACTTCAGAAGTAGCATTGCCTCAGCGGGTCGATGAAAGTTTCGCGCGCCTAGCCACTACTCAGATCCGCCTATTCATCTTTGCTGGCAACGACTCAACATCAAGTACCATTGTTTATGCCCATCATATGTTGTACAAACATCCAGAAGCGATGGCTCGCCTTCGGAGAGAGCATGACGAGGTCTTCGGCAGCATCAGTGCTTCCGAGCAGCTCAAAGAGAAGCCGGCGCTCATCAACAAATGTCCCTACACCCTCGCGATCATCAAAGAAGTCATCCGTCTGTTTCCTCCTGCCGGTGCTGTCCGGGGTACGCGACACGGGGTGTCGATTCAAGATCAGAACGACAGGTCTTTCCCCGTGAGCGACCTCGAAAGTATGATCATACATGGAATATTACACAGACATCCGCGCTATTGGGTGCGACCCGACGAGTTTTTACCTGAACGTTGGCTCGTGGACCCTGGCCACGAGCTATACCCGCCACAGAACGGAGCCTACCGCCCGTTCGAGCATGGATTGCGAAACTGCATTGGCCAAGCACTGGTGATGAACGAAGTGCGCATCGTTTTGATCCTTACCGCCCGCACTTTCGACATCGCGCCGGCATACGAGGAATGGGAGGCTGAGCAGAGAGCACAAGAAAGCTGGTGGACGAAAATGATGCGCTCTAAAAATGCTCCAATCAAGACAGTGAGGGGAGAAAGAGCATATCAAACTGGAAGAGCTGGTGCGCATCCAGCTGATAGATATCCTTGTCGCGTGAAACTAGTCGGCGAATCTCCACAATCACATGTCATAGGATGAGAAACTGGCGTTGGCGGAGATTTTGTATTGTTCAACCCATTTCATACTGATCTACGAATCTGGATAATTATGGAAGCGTGTCTTGCAATCGCTCCTCTTCTCAAATTTTCCTTATGCTCGATCACAGCGCAACCTCTTCATCTAGTGTCCAATGTATGTACCCAGCTTAGCCTTCGTCCAAGTTGAATTCTCCAGCTGTCCACTCGTTCTCTAACTCGACCGCATCAACAGCCTTCCCATGACAAATTCGACGATTTCGGGAGGTTGGTGTACGACACGCCGCTTCTCCTGCGGCTCTCCGCTGAAAATACCTTAACAGGCTGGGCTGATCGATGTCAGGAGAGAGCCTCAAGACAAACTGAAAATCCGACAAGGTCTTGCTATTATTCATCACATATTGACAAAAGATCGAAGGACTGTGCATGGTAAAGTGGTCATTGCGAAGTGCAATCTCCAGTGTCACTACGCTCTCCCGTAAATTCTTAGGGCTATGGATCCGACGTTGCTTCTCAAGAGCAGTACCCATTCGCGCATCAGTAGCGCAAGCCTGCCGTCCTTGTGACACACGTCAGGATCCCATATACTCGCCGGAGAGATTTAAGATTCGATCGCCACCTCCTTGCTGCCGTCCTTTCCTACTAGATCTAGTTACGTCTCGACGCATTTAACAGGCCCAGCACTGCCTCCATGGCAACCACTTCCATAAAACCACTCCAGAATTTCGACATCGGCAATCATGCGAGGCGGGGTTGCTGCCACTCTGGACACGCTATTCGCAGTAGATCTGACGACACGTTGAGAGGATGGCTAGAGCAGTCGTCGACTGCGTGATGATGGTGTAAGTCACTGGCTCCCAGTTCTTGTCTTCGAGTGGCTGCTCGAAGTGGGTCTCGGCAACGCGGACTGGCACAGGTATGCGCTCTTGCTCTGCTGGTAAGTCAAGAAAGCGAAATGGTTCTGGGATAATGTTGTCCCTACCAGTTGAGGTAGTGGTGGTGGTTGTCATCTTGGTGTCAGTTGAGAAATTGATGCTTGAGGGGTTGGTAGGAAGCTCTGCTCCAGTACTCACTGTGCGAGTCGCAATGAAGTCACAATGCTTCGTCTGTTGCATACTCACAGACACGATGAAAGCACATGTCAATCATAATATTCGAGAGTGTACTCATTTCCCACACTGTACAAAGACCGCCTTTCTCGAGACCTCGGCATCTTTGACCACTGCTCTAATTCCAAGGAGCAGACTGGGTGCCCCCGGCGCGGTAAGTTTCTGATTATTGTCTTCGATATGAAGACATAGAAAACCACTGTACAGTCAAAATTGCGACACGCTATGGCGGTCGTAGCGCAGTACCTGATCAGATGTGCGGAGCTCCTACTGTCTCGGGTACAAATGTTGGAATTTGCGCAAGACTGCACGTAAGAGTGCCCATTGCTCCGACTAGATCGTAAGGCTGATTTGAGTTGATTCCCGAAACTAAAGTTGGCACGTGTCAGCCCGGCGCCTAAGCATGCGGGCGGGCTGAAACGTCTTGACAACTCGCCTTCTCGCCCCAACTATGTGATGTCCACCTTTACTGCCCCAATCACTTCCAACTCAACACTTAGGCCTCCTTGAACATTCAGACCCATGGTATTGCTGTGGCGACAAGGCGTTGAATAATACCTATGGTAGGTTTGGGGTCGAAATGCTCCGCCACGGTCTTTGACGCCTAGCTAAGGCAGGCGTTCTGCAAGGTCGGATTCGAGGCTGAGTTTCCGCGAGAATTGCACTCGATCTAGGTCATGGCGTAATATTGCCGCAAAGTCGCGAGCTATACAGTAATGTAGACACGCAACACGGCAGTGCTTTGGCAATGAAACAGACAGTAGGGCAGGGATGGTTTACAGAGAACGCATGCTGGCGATATGACGACAGGACACCTATGCTGAGCTTGGACAGGTTGGCTCAAGATTACTCTTAGTCCAATTTCGAAGGAGCATCGAGAAGGAGTGCAGATCCATCTGAAACATTTTCGCAGAAACAGGTCTTAGCGTATGGTTAGCTTGGGGCCATGTCGATGCGTATACCAACAACTCCAAGAAGGCGCTCGGATACTAACAACACGAGCAGGGCAAAGAAGGTAGACATAGGTTTAGTACATGAAATTCGAGGTCAGGCAAAGACAGAAATAGGTCATATGAAATGTTTATAACGAGCAGAAGAGCATGCCAAAAAAACTGTCACCAGTAACACAAATCAGCTTCTGCAGTTCCTTCTTAGCATTGTCTCTTTGACTTTATCATTCTATCCTTTTGCGTCGCAAGCTTACCAATTGTCACGTAAATGTTGAAGAACTTTGCTCAACGGACATGAAGCTCCTCCAGGCTTCAACATTTGTTCTCGCGAACTTAGCAGTCCCAACTTTCGCCCAAGAAGGACCACTACCAGTCAGTGATGACATCAAGATCCCCGACAAGAGATTGCGCGAATATTGGGCCAAATCGACTTGCTATGTGAGGGGAGATAACTCAGAGCCCAATGTTCGAGAGCAGTGCAAACAAGTTTGTTTTCCCAATCCAGACCCTCAGAAGCTATCAGCCTCGACTTGCTGGATGAGTGGCTCACCATGGCTCGACGGTTCTTCTGGGAAGGAGCTCGAAAATCAGAGGACAAACATTCCAAGTAAGAAAAGGTATTTGGCTTAGTCCTCACGATTGCTGACTCCTGTGTAGAATCTGCTATAAAAGGTGGCTATTGTGGTTGCGATGACGCCATCATTCTATTCGCTGGTGATTTCTTCATCAAAGCCGTTACAGAGGCGGGCAAGATCCTTGAGAAGGTCATCTGTCCTGCTCTACAGGCGCTTGATCTCATCATCGAGTTTGGCTCACTGGCTATCCCGCCACCCGGGAAGGCAATCCAGGGTGGCATGATTGCAGCAGTCAGGACAGCGAAAGCATACAAGTATGCTTATGAAGGCCAGGATGCCGCTCAAGAGTGGGCGAACATGATATTCGGAGGTCTGTCAACTTCAGAAGCAGCAGGCTGTGGCAAACCCCCCTTTTCGCTCGCCAAGCTAGCTGCCAAATTTTTCGAAATCGCAGACGTCCCCGATACAACCTTACCAGGTGGCATAGATTACAACGCTCTTCCTTGTCCAAAAGGCGGATGCAGAGGAACTAGGCAGGGCGAGAAACCACAAGACAAGCCGCAAGACAAGCCGGAAGATAAGCCTAAGCCTGAAGATCCTTCGAAGACAGACACCCCTCCTACCAAATCGACAGCAGCCGAGACTACATATACCCCAAAGGCTACACAAACAGCGGATTGCAAAGCAATAGGACTGGCGTTAGAGAACGAAATGCCGGCGGAAAAAAGACACATCGCACATACAATACATGAGCGTCGCCTACTTCAAAAACGAGGATCGAAGTCTGGAAAGGCTTGCCAATTTGACAACAACAAAAATTCGGGATGGTCGATCGCAGCCTTCGATTACCCGTCGAACCCAGTCGATGAAGCGAAGCCTGATAGCCCGGATATGGGATTTGTAAGTCGCGGTACAGTTGAATACACTGAGCATTGCCACTCACATAACCTTAGGACTCAGAGGCATACGGATGGACTCAGTCAAAATCTTGCGAAGATTATAGCTGGGGTCGAGCCCACTTAACCACGGACAAAGATGACAAATACGAAACCGAGCACATTCTAGAGTGGTCCGTGATAACTAATTTTTTCACTGATTTGAACGGCGAGTTCAAGGCGGACGAATTCGAACACCCCGATCCAACTATGAAGAAGAAGAAAGTCAATTTCTGTGATTATTGGGAGGAGTCATGGAAGTTTGATAAAACCCAAGTCATGGATAATCCTGCACCCCAATCCGGAGCCAAAGCCCAGGCGGAGAATCACGGCCCGATTGGTTGGATCGCCGCAAACTATCCCCACAATGGCGATTTCTTAGACGAGTTCAAGTTACTACAAAAGATAATTAACAACCCAGCAAAGAACAATGTAAGTCAACGCCGAACACTGAATACGTATTCTGTCTCTGACTTTTGTGATTCAAGATGTTTGATCCTAAGAAGAAGATTTACAAACCCGAAAAGATGGCTGAGTTGATTGAATGGTCGAAGCCGCCTAAAAAAGGGAACAAGGTACAAGACACCCGCGAAGCTGTTCAACGGATAAGATCTGTCATTGGTGTGTTTTTATATATGAAAGAGCCAGAAATTGCAAAGATCTTCAAGGAGGAGAAAGAGCGAATCGGGAAGGTTCTCGATGCCATCGACAAGGAGCTGCCAAAGACGCCACGCATCAAAGGCAAGGTCACTTTTACACCATGGAAGCCTCTTGGACTAGGAGACAGGTGGGATAAGTACATGGACAAAGTCTTCAAGACTGCCAAGGACAAGGGCATCGAATTTGTTGAGACGAACATCGAGCGTCTGAAAGATGAGTACACTACACCGGCGGCAAAGGCAAAGGCAGAAGATAAACCGAATTTGAGCAAGAAGGAAAGAGACGACAGGGCTGAGCGCAAAAAGAACGGAGAGAATATCGAAAAGATCATAAAAAGTATGGAAAAAGTGTGGAACGCTGGCCCTGACCCCAACCAACCTGGGGTTGTGGTAAATGCTAAAAACTGGTTGAAGCCGTGGTAAGTGTCGCAAGTTTAGTAGTTGCTCGTTGCATTTCTTTTTCTGTTATCTTGAAGATTAGATAAGATGGGTACATAGATTTCATTAGCAGGGATTGCGGAATGTCTGTTGCAATTGCGCCATTCATCTCGACCAAATCATCAACCGAATCGCTCCCTCTACTTTATGAAATGTCCAAGATCTTTGCGGCCAATGAATGAGAGAGACTTGAATGTACATGAGTGCGATTGGAAAGCAATACACCTCCTTCCAGCTGTAATATGGCATTATTCCAAGAACAGATACCGTCTGGATTTTGAGATGCGCAATAAGCGTCATATTACTTATTGCTCTCAAGCTCCAGAAATCACCGGACTAGGCAGAGTTAGTTGAGCACAAACACTATGGCTAGGTACCCTCGACAGATCCGTAGGTGAGTCTTGCGAACATGTCATGAGCTGCGGGCGCTGCTTCGCGAACTACAGTACCAGTGATAATGGGTATGTTCAAGGACACTACTTGCGCCATGTAGTTGAGCTGATATATAGTGCCCAACCAGCGGCGACTGGTTTCCTTCCAAAGAACTCTTCTCAGATACTGTGATTTTGTGGTGATGGTTTGTCTTCGCCCGATGCGATAAGCCGTTGGAGGGGAGAAATGGCAGTGCTCAGATCGCCGACCATGTTGATCGATATGTAAATCCACAACATAAGCGTTGAAGAATAAGGTCTGATAAGGATGAAGTTGCTTTGCTTCTCATTTCAAATCAGTCATATGCTCTTAATATAGATCCAAGAACAGCGCTGTCAGTTCGACACCTATTCGTTTTGGCATGTAGTTCTCTATATGAGCTTTTGACCCATTGTTGGTTCTAGCGATACATGAACTCACGGGCAACGGGGCCCTGAAGCATAAATTCTGGGAACATGAAGTCTTCAAACGGGTCTCGTCCTCCATATGTATCATCGACCCAATGTTCTACCAAAGCATCCTGCCTAGACTGGCTTCCAATTTGGCGGAAAAGATCATGCAGCGCAGGATCGGGGCGCCACTTGGAGACCCTCCACCAGATGTTCGGAGTGTCTAATGACAACGTTGGGCTGTATCTGAACTCCTTCTCCCCCGCACCAAGGTAGGAAATCCCCCAAGCCACGTGTTGGCTCCTCTCGTTTTCAAGCTTCTGTCTTTCTTCGCCTTCCACTTCGTCTTCGTCGCTGTCATAGGTACTCTCATCCCAACGATCCCAGTTGAGAGGGCACCAGAGTACTGCTTCTTTGAGGGAAATCATCTGAGCCGCTACACGAGCGAATCCCTCTAGAAAAGGCCGCAAGATCTCATCATTGGGGACAATACGAAATCTGTCCGTGAGCTGATCGCATTTCCGGTGCCCTTCTCTTTCAACTTCCTCCCACATAAGTACGTCTAAATCGCTCGCTTCCAGGGACGGATAGGAGTTTTCGTTGATTTCAAATCCGAATGCGTTACGACCTTCGCCGTTTGGGCCGTGAAAATACCATCTCCCGGAAGGGGTAACTATGTGAAACATGACAACAAGACTCTCTAGATTTGGCCAAGAAGCTACGCAACCACCCTCGGGCCAAAAAAGTGACTCGTCTGCTATCACGCCTAGGGTGACACTCCGAAGATTGTGTGAAAGATGATGCAGACTAGTGCTGAAAGAATCGCTTATTGCCGGGAATACCATGTTCGGCTGAGCATCGTTGTGATCGATATTCGTGACATCATCTACCTGGTAGAGAAAGTTGAGGTTGATGCGCCGTAGGGACTTTGGTAGGTTCGCCGACTCCATGGCTCTCGCGAAGTCTTTCCGTGTGTCTTTCCGTGGACCAGCCCAGTCACGGGAGATATACCTTTCGCCTTTTGTCATCCATTTCCGCTCCCACTCATCTGAACCAATGCAACAGCCGAGATATTCGAGGTTTGGACATTTCGTAGCAAGGTCTATTATGACACGGTAGTCTAGCTTAACAGCCGCCCAAGTGTAACCTTTGGGCGTGTCTTCCAAAGGGCACTGCGACCCCGCCCCTATCTGCAGGTACCGCACAGACTGAAGAGAAGGAACACTATCCGGATCTAACAGATGCGCGCGCCAACTCAAGTATTCAGGATAGTCGATGGAAGTATACTCATTCCAAATGGCTCGCCCTGGTTTGGCTAGTTTGAGCAGTATTTTGGCCGAGTTACCATGTTCTACGGCACGCTGTTCAACTGCTTTGATGGTGTCGAAGAGGAATTTGATTTGCCGAGTCACACTCTTGTCGTTCTCCAGTAAGCGATCCGCGCTCTCACGAAGTATCATCTCGCTTTCCTCGACGCGTGGAAGGTCGGTCCAAATTTCGACCACGCACAGATATGAGAATCGATGATCAGAGTAGGTTTGCACGAACTTCTCGGCATTTCCTTCGCAAAGCGAAAACTCGTCGAAGGCGTGAGAGTGCTTCTCAGCTGCGAGGCCAAAAGCCCTGGAAAC
The DNA here is from genome assembly GCA_022559985.1 of Parastagonospora avenae f. sp. tritici 18332-5. Lineage (NCBI taxonomy): Eukaryota > Fungi > Ascomycota > Dothideomycetes > Pleosporales > Phaeosphaeriaceae > Parastagonospora > Parastagonospora avenae. The sequence goes on from JAFJTR010000111.1 coordinate 19,157, forward strand.
TAGTAGAGTGTTCTTAAGGTCGTTGTGCTTGAGAAAGCTGCTGATACGGTCGACTAATTCGGCTGGAATTTTATCCATGATTGTAGATATCGGCTGTAACTGGTGCTTATCGAAATCTGGTGATGCTGGCGACTAATGACAAATTACCATGAAATCTCGACAAGGGAGAGAGCATTGTTTATCTGAGGAGTTTTGGAGCCTGGGATGACGTGAGGCTGTTTCGCTGCGGCTTGCGGGCGGCCTAGTAACTAGGCGCCCGCCCAACTCGCCCCCACATGATTTAGTGGGTCTCATTCAAGCTAATTTTGGATTGCATAGCCGCACTGCAACAATCCTTGTACTACGCCCGGAGCTCATTCAAGGCGCCATCGGAACTCCTACGTGCCGGGTTAGTAAAACTCTGTGTACGTAGGTTAATACACCACAATATGTTCAATACCTATGGTATCGTCAAGTTTCGGACGCAGCCACACACGATTGGAATATTGTACACTTCATGACACTCTCTGCTAGGATCGCTCCAAGGCTAGTGTGAGCGAAGCAATGCTCCATGTAATATCTGGAGCCATTCTTGGGTAGTCTCTTTACGCCAAATTTGACCGCTCTTATCGACCAGACAGTAAGATAGTAAATCAGAAGGCTTTATTTGAGGCTGGAATGCATTGAAATGAAGATCATTTTGTAGTTTGGCCTCTTTGAAAAATGATGCCTCCGGTCGATAGTATACTCATCACGAAATAGAGTCTTACCATCGGCACATGATCAGTCCATGCTGAGCCGTCCCGCACCAGTCAGTCTTCAGGCAGACCAGCTTTCCCAGAACTCGGCGTCATCAAAAGGACTCCCCAGCCGAGCGTTAATCACGCTCTCGTTGCCTGTAAATATCCTCGTACTCACGGCAAGACTCCAGAGGTGATTACTGAGCGAAGACGAGAAATCTGCGAGAACAACGCTGGACCGGCATCGGAAAAAAACGTGATGATTTTCTCGGCACAAGAACTCTCTGACAAAGCGTATTGGAAGGTCTAGAGCGGGAAAGTTTTTTAGAATAACTTTACTATGGGAGACCAATACATATTGAGCACCAGAGTTTTGGTTCCGGATTGCCATTCCCACTGTGGGCACTGAGTCTGATGAGCCGCCCATCGATCTCTGTCCTTCAAAGAGGATGAACCACTTCTGTATGCAAGGGACAACGCCCGGTGATTGGCCATCGATATTCTCCCCAATTTTCCTTAGGGCGGTAACCATGACGCTCGATAGCTCAATGCCGCTATTGTCGTCGTGATCTCGGGCCACGAGGTGTATACAAACGTTGACAAACCAAAGCGGACCAAAGTCACAATGAAGGCATGGAAGCAACTCAATTACGACTATGAGACGGGGAAGCGCGATAGCTCCGCTAATTTGACCGCCATGGGACTGGATGCCTCGGTGTTGACTTGGCGACAGGTAGCGAGGACGTTAATCGAAGTGTGCGAGGTGATGACGTTGAACTTATAGCTGTGTCATTTAGCTGGGTCATTTTCGAACATGTATGAAACGGAGTTCCGTTGGTGGATCGAGCAAACGGAAGGGGTCTTTCTCGGTAGCAGCCACGGGCGCAGCTATGATGCATTGGGAGGGATTTGAGGCTCGAAACGTGAGTGGTTGTTGTCGTTCATTGTGCAGTACTACATGAAGAAGCTGCTCAATTTCTAGAAGGATAGAGCAGGGCAGAATGGTTTGAGTGTTTGTGATTTGCGCAGAGCGTCATCACTCTACACTCTTTCATAGCTAGCTCGCTTACGCAATCACCGCGACAACGCGCAAACAAACGCTCGCGACCTGACTAACTCCGCGTCTCCCACAATCGTAAACGAAATCTCAATTCTCTATACACCCCCATTTTGACCCTCCGCTTCATGGCACGCCTTAGTGTCGAACACTACCGCGCCAACGCCAGCATGACGCCAGATCATGTACGCAAGCCCAGCCGCTTTCGTGACATATTTCGATCGCGCCCGAGTAGCAACAACTCTCTCGTCGACGCCGCGACTAGATCCCCGCCGGTGAAAAGCCCACTCTCCTCTCCTATGTCCCCAACATCACCCACCATCAAGCCCGGCTTCGACCAAGTGGGGCTTCTGCCGAGCGAACAAGACTCCATCATCGACGTCAAGAAAGCTCTGGAGGATAGTGGCGGCAATCGTCTAGCGCAAGCCCTCGACAAGCAAGTGCAAGATCTGAAAGGCGTTGGTGTTCCGCACAGCCTGAATACTAGACTTGACATGGCTGGCGTCGGTCATGCAGAAGAAGTCGCCCAGAACTTTCAAGAGACGGAGAAGACCAGGGAAGTCAAGCAGATCGCCGAAGCGTCCAAAGAAGCGATGTTGCAGAACAGGTCTCAACGAGCTGAGGTTGAAGCTAAGAGCGAGTCAATGGGGAGCGCAGATCTTGGTAACAACGTCGAAGATGTTCGTCTGCGCTCACTTCGCCACCCCAGGAGCCAGGAAGAGCTACGCGAGAAGAGTCGCATGGTATCATTCACTGCAAACAACGGTATTTATGAGGCTTTTCGACAGCTGAGAGTCTGGCTAATATCGTTAAGCAGACGACAGCACATCAGGCGATTGTGACGAGCCCGAGGCACCAAACTTCGCGACTGGTACACATGGTAAATCTCTTCAAACACAGTAAAACGATTCAACTAACATGTTTGCCGTCCCCATTGACGAGAAGAATAATCGAAAATCCGACACCTACCTAGATTCCGAAGTCTCTAGCTTCGACGGACAGGATAGGAGCGCAGCCTCGCAACAGCGACAGCCGAAGTTCACCTTCTCTTCCGCTGCCGATCGAGACAAGCGGCATGGGAGAGCCATGTTTACGTTACCGGACTCTGGAAACTTCTACAATGGTGAGCCTAATCCATCCTTTCTGCTACGGGCGCAGCTGACAATCAGACAAAAGGTAGTGATACGTTCTTTAACGCTGGTGAGGACGGCGATCACAACAGTGCCGGCTCATCCTTCGCATCCAACATCTTTGATGGTGGAGCCAATTCCATGGTTCTCAGCTTCCGAGCAGAAATCAAGCAGCAAAAAGGCCGTTCCGACAGGGTCGCTGATCCTGCCCGAGCCGGATGTACCAAGCTGTTCGGCACTGCAAAGTCGGTTGGCAACGTGGCCATCAGAGACATCGTTCTGGCTTCTATTGCGCAGCTTGTTGTTGTCATGGCCTACATCTGGATCGCGCTAAACGTCATTTTCCGCGGCCCTGCCAGCATGCTCTATACAGTTTTTGGGATTGTGACTGCCTTGCTCCTGTACACTTCTGCTACAGAAAGTGGCGGCGATCCTTTCGAAACACAGGACCTGGTCCTCGCCCCTTTAGAGCTGACGAAGGAATTTGTGGTTGGCCAGATTGTTCACGTGGCTTCAAAGGCCTTGGAGAAGATTGTAATGGTGCTGGCGGAGACCCTCCGTGCGGCGACTGATGAAGTACAGGTGGAGGCCAAGAAAGTGTAAACTGCCATGATGAAGCATCAATACACCAGATTAGTACAGGTTTTGCGAAAGGAGTGGATTGGGACGGTAAGGAACCGATGTGTCTAAAGGCAGAAGCCGCGAGCGCTTTCGGAAACAGTCTCAGAGTGAATGGACAATAGCGCAATGAAACATTTGTTTGCGCCGCTAGGATGTTTTGACTTGTGACTACAATTCCTTGAGAGGGCGCAAATGTATCAGTCTGAATTCAATCGCCGACTAAAATCTTTCCACTTCAACTCTTGTCAACCATGGCTCGGTTCTCTCTGCCAACCTTCCGCACACCCAAGTATCGGCAGACCATAGACCGAGGAAGCGCAATGATACCGGTAGAGACCGAACTACGTGAGCCATGCGACTTCATGCCGCAGACACCTGCGCTTGCAAGAAGCAATTGGACATTCGCGCGCTTCGCCTGCTCAGCCTTAGTCCGCAAAGTACACGCTATCATCCTATGGCTACCATGTAAAACATCCTAACTAGATTTCAGATTATGAAGGCGATTTCGAGAACGTTGACGCGGAGGAAACGACAGACAACGTACACGCACAACATCAAGATATCAACCAAATGCCGATAACCCCGCCGCTTACGCCTTTTACACCCACGACGGACAATTTATTCTCTTCTGAACGTTCCTTCCTCTCCTTCGGGTATCTTACACGCATGCTACCGCGCTCGCGCTCCACTACCACCCCGGTGTGGCTCAGTATGCTGCTCCTCGCATTCGCCGTTATCGCTGCAATTATACTCACGACTTTCGGGACCAATCGTGTGGCAGGAATTTTGATAGAATATTACTGGAAGTTTTTGGCAGCCGTGGAAGCTATGAGCGACGGACTGGAGAAGGGCATCGAAGGCTTTGGTTGGATGTGTGGGAGAGTAGTCGGGCGCTTTGGGCGAGGGTTTAGCAATGGATACGGACTCTGATAAGAGATGGTTCATACATCATTCGCTATCGTTCGAGAGACGGAAGACAGTAGAGTAGATCCGTTAGAGTCAAGAGTGGTGCTACAAGCACACCACAGATATATACCTAGGTATGTCGCAACTCCGCTAGCAGAAACAAGGATGTTTCTCGAATCTCATCCCATGTAAAGCTTCAAGTTTCCGATATCTATCTTCCGTCGTTGATCATGTTTTGAAGCAGTTCGTGGCCTGGTGAAGTGACATTTGAGTTGCCAAGACGCTAAACCTGGCCGTTCATAATTATGGTCGTAGCTTTACCAGTCGCGACCTCGGAAGCATGGTAGAAGGATAGCATCTCATACTGCCCAATTCGAGCCTTCCACGTCTGCGACGTCAAAAACTATCTTCTGGAGAATGCCGTCGCTACCGCCCGAACCGTCTCAATTTGTGACAGTTATGACGAGAAGTCGATCACGTGTTGGTGGTCTGGTGCTACTTCCTCACTTTATTGAGCATCTCTTACCTAATCTGCATCACAGATACGTCATGTAAATAGACCCTGCTGCTGCTGCTTCCGAGAGCACCGCATGAACAACGCAACACGATAGCGGAATAGAGGGAATTACGTTCTACCGCGACACTATTCCTACGGCTCTCCGCAGAGGTCCGCATGAGGATCTATGAATGCATACCTGTGGATTCAGGGAGCATAAGCTATTCAACCCCAGCCCATTTGCCTGCAGTCCCTGCGAGCTTATCTTCATTGACAGATCGGTATCTACAGCAGTTTTGGCCACATGCCGACGAGTGTACGACGAGGCCAAACACATGATGCGACACAAAGTCCGCGACATCACCCTGCTGCCTAATCTCATGATCGCTTGCGACCGCTGTGCTTGGCATTACATCTCTGGCTTCCTCCAGGCAGCCGATCGGATGCGCAGGAACAATCAGTACACTCTCAATTGGTTGACCTGTCCACATCAGCTCACGCAGCTCCCACTAGATCCTAACTTTTAATTGGTTACCTAGATTGCTAAGAGATGGATCAGATGTGACACTCGATCAGGACGCGCTCGAGACGACCCGAAGTTGCCGCTCAGGTTAAAGATTGGCCTAAAGCATATACCGAATAATGTAAGAACCACGCAACCTCTCGCATATATCCAATGTAATGAATCTGCACCTTTGAATGTTGGGCAGTTCGACCTACGTATCATCTCCGGAACTTTGGCGCCAGAAGGCAAGATGCTGAGAGAAGCCGCAAAAAGTCAGACCAACTTGTGCATTACATCATACGAAGACACTAGGGATATGGTCGTTTTCGGCATAGACGTGGAAGGCGACGAGTTTGACGATGAATGGCCTGCGATGCAGTAACATCGAGGAACCCCATGCTGAGTTAGACATATCCACTCCAGCATTTTACTCCATATAAACTATCTTACCACACTGCCGTGATATCGTGATTAATCAGTTATTTTAGTTCCTCAGGTGGGAGTGTACCACAGTTGAAACTGAAATTCATATCGCCTCTGACAACTTTGTCGGCTGCCACAAGAGTGTCAGCCTGGCACCTCAGTTCACAAGGTACACTGTGAACTGTATCTCTCGTGACTCTGTTAGTCACTTGATTACTCATCTGGTTGTGTATATAATCGCTCTCTCTCGCTCTCTCAATACAATAAACTTCTTCCTCCTTCGTATCTACACTGTGCTCCCACATCTAACAAAGAGGTACAGTGCCGCACGAAGAGACCCCGTACAAATGCCCTGAGGCGACAGATTGGTCGTTGAGTATCGCAAGGCCAACGACAATGGCGATACACAGGACATAGCCTCTTGCGTACAATAAAACAATCGAACCCAGTAGGTGATGACAAACATCTGAGGCTGTTACGTTTTCTGTATAAGCCGTAATTGGAAGGTCGTGAAACAGCACTCATGACACGATAGTATGCGAATCATCATATGCACAGTCATGCAAGGCTGTGGAGGAAAAGGGGTACACTATCTAGGTTTTTAAACCTGGTTCTGAACAATCTGGAGCCCAATACATCAATGAAGAGCTCCTCAAGTCTACCTCTCAATTCGTAACGTGAGAACTTTCATGCCGCCTGTTATCAGTCCTCATATCGTCCTTCTAACCCATGATGTAAAATCGACCATCGGCACTGTTGAGCTCAGTTACCGAGAAGTTGTGCTACCCGATCGACCATGCGTCGAAATCGACCGCCACCTGCGAAGTGAAGAATTGCGCAGATGATGAAGCCTATCATAGCTGCAAGTACCATGTCTAAAGCCAGGTCAGCAGCTCTAACACTGCCGCCGATGGTGTTCAGAGCATATCGCATCGCAGCCATGGTCACGCAGCCATACACAATGGCGTTAGCGGGGGCGAAAGTCAGGCCACTGGTGCTCTGCAAGATGACCGGCACTTGGTTGATGAGCTCCGTCATGGGAGCCAACGCCATGTTTGGAGTGGCCGAGGGAATAGGCTTCTGGTTAATCACCTCCATAATTGAGCTCATACCCAGCTCTTGGAGTGGTGCAAGGTTCATCTCGTTGCCGGAATCCGGGGTATGAACCGACGTAAGTGTGCTCGGCTGCGATAGCTCCATGAATTCTACAAATGTGACTGCGTTCGGCGATACAAGCGGTTCCTCAGCTGGTGGAATCTGAGCCACGAGACTGTGATGTGTAGCGTCGTCAGTCGTGGCATCGACACCCGAAGTGTAATCTTGGCCATCTGAGATGGATGAAGTGTAGGTGTGCAAGCTTGGGTCTAAAGAACTGAGCGCGACACTATCATTGGCCGTGCTATCTCCAACATTCGCATCTTCAGAGCCAGTGAGGCTATGTACAGCCACAGAACAAGGCGTAGACTCATCTGATGACTTGCCAGGAGTATGATCGGCTTGCGATTCACCACTTAGCCGAAGCGCGGCTTCGCGATTGCGCTCACGAACACGAGCTAGAATCGCCTGAGGGGACTCACGCGGCTCCGATGGCTGCACGTATCCAAGGTCCGAGATGTTGTCGTCCGAGATGTTGTCGTCCGATATGCGAGAAACTAATGCCGAACGTGGTGTGCTGCCAGACGGTGGGCGTTTGAACAGCTTGCCTGTCCAGTTTGAACCACGCGATTTGGGCGCTGGCGGACGGGAGGCATCGACCGAGGAAAGAGTCAGACGAAGTGCCTCCTCTGCGGGAGAGATCTTGCGCACGCCGCCCACGACTTTTGAAGCGCCATCATTCTGCTTTCCCTCAGGAGTGGTGGCAGCGCTAGGAAAATAGAAGGATACTTGAGACTTCAGTGTTGGGCCGGGGCCAAACCCAGTACCAGTCATTTGCTTCTTGGGACTTCCGGCTTGCATCCACTCGTCCTTTGGCAGGCCCGAGAAGCTATTGCGCAAGTTCTTGGACGACACAGCTTCAACATCCAGAGATTTCCGTACGTCTGATGAGCTGAAGGTGTATGCACGTGCTGCGTGTAGACCCTGCGCCGACAGCCTCACAGAAGGTGTGTGCTCTATCGAGCCGGACATGCTTGGAAAAGGGCTAGACATAGCGTCTACATCTGGCATACCATGACCTGTACGGCGGCGAGCCTCGAGGCGCTCCAATCCACGCGATGAAGGCACAGAATTCAGTGGAGCAGGCGAAGCGCGACCAAAGAGCTCCGCGCGAGTGAAGTACCCGGAGTCAGTCGACGACTGACGTCGGCGCAGCATCTCACCCGAGGAAAGGGGTGGCGAGGGACGATTAGACGAAGTGTTTCGGCCATGTACTCGGTGTTGTGGAGTGCTGCTATACAGTCGCTGGCAGGGCAAGGTTGTTGAGATGCTCAGCGCTGGTGAAGAGTATCGGTCAATAATTTCTTCCAGCGTGTCGGACTCAGAGTGTTGCTGAGGCATGTTCCAGAGGTGAAAAGTGGATGAGTGAGACTGGTTGAGATAAATCGTGGGTACAAGTTTCGGAAGGTTAAGTGGAGCTTGAGAGCAGCAATCTCAGAGAACATTCTCGCGATGCTTGCGCTACTGGGCAAGCGCCCTGGAGTGCATCAGGTGACAAGAAAGTTCAGGCAACGTTATTAGAATGTCAACATATCGCGCGCAGACGCTAGAAAGCCGTAATATTCACCTCACAGAGTGGAATGAAACGCGGGCCCCAAGTTCACGTCACCGGTATGGAACTATCTCGGAGACATTCAGATGGAAGCCCACGACTAAAGCTGTCTTCGTTTGTCTTACGAACACATCACAGCTTGCTCGAATGTGTACTTAGCAGGACCGACCGGCCTTTCGTCTCACAATAAAAGATTTCCCCTCGTAGTTCAGTCCGCGATAGCTAGTTCGGACGCGAGCGCTGTCATTGAATACCTTAATGGACTCGCTCCTACGGGGGCCCTAAGCTGACGTGGCCATGGTTGCCGTCGTGGCAGGTCACGCGAGATCAACAGTTAGGCAAAAGGCAGTGACTATGCTCACGGCACTACCGGGATGTAAGATGAAGGCGACCTGAATTTTCATGGTACTGGGCTGGAAGGCATCACGCGAGTTTCGCTCTGATCTTGTTTCATTAAAGTGTGTCCTGATAGATGTAGCATACGTTCCGACCCAATTAACCCTTTGGTAATGACTACTATTAATGGATTGATGTCCTACGCAACGACGCAGCAACATTTAGTCGCGCAAAGAAACGATGACTTGCTTCTAAAGGGCTGTCCGTACAGGCCGTCGGTTCCATGAAGATGTGCATTGCCGGGATACGATTTCGTGAAATGACCACTCGATGATGCAGGTGATCCAAAACTCTTCGGGCGCCCACAAATGCTAACAGCCTCATGATAACATGCTAATCTTGATCCTTTTCATAGACAAAAGCTCTCCAGTCCAGTTCATAGAAGATACGCTTGTACATATCTCGTTCGTACACGAAAGGTTGCACCCCGCTTGAGCGGCGAAGTACCATAGGTAATATTAAATTAACGATATTCAGATTCAATCCTAATAGACAAAGATGGCTTATGCTGTGCGTGGACTAGGAGGACGTACCCCAGGTCCCCTTGGTTCGGACTGATAGCCTAGTTCGATGTACTTCATTGCAGATTTAGCCTGCTTGTCACTATTCGCGGAAGTCTGAACGTGCGGATCTACAGCATGGGGAAGACCAAATGTCGCCAATGCCCGTGTAATACCTGCGGAGTCTGGTGCAGGATCGGACGTTTTCTGAGCAACCGGAAGGGCACACCGAGCTGGAGGTGCTATTGGAAGCACAGACTTTTCGGAGGATAGTTACACGACTGGAGAAACCGTGAGGTCTGGAGTGGGTGATGGAGGAGGTAGAGTCGGAGAAATCGCAGACGACACCATCATGGCAGGCGGGATTTGATGTTGCAAAGCAGGAGCAAAGCTGCGGACCGCAGGAGGAGATGGCCACCTTCGACGCTGAGAACGAAGCCTGTCGAATTCATTCGTGATGCTCGTGCGCACGTCCTCTGTTGCTTCGTAGACTATATGGTGGAGGTCATCTATATCCACCCCACCCATGTACTCAATCTGGTCATGGGGCATGAAGTATATATTTGCCGTGGCGTCGACGAAGGATCCCAATTCCCATCGCACGTTGGACCGGAAATGGATCGGTTCCTTGCCTGTGTTTTCGGCACTGAAGGCTCATAACTGCTGTCATTCACGAGCAACCGGAATTGGCCTCGCCGGCGCGCATCGCAGATATCATCAACACCTCTATTGCCACGGCTTGCGATCCCAAAGGCATACGCGACTCCTCCTGCCCAGTTTACATTTACGACAAGGATTCGACGCCATTTCGAACTCGCCAGGGACTCGTAAGAAGCGATGGTTTAAATTGTCTTACACTATGCATGCATGCTAAATACGTAGGGAAGAATGAACGAGAGCCGTCACTGTCGCGGTTCTAGAGTATTTCCTTTTCCTTGTACTACGTAGCACAGCGTCATGTCTCCACTGCTATACTACGCAGTGCCTGCCACCTCTGATTTACTATATATACTGTTCATAGCCACTTACAATAACATCTCAGTTCAATCCTCAATTCCTTCTGCACTGCTCGCACTCACTGCGACTGTCATTCTATATTTCGATGATTTTACGTACAAAGCTTTGCTTGCCATCGCAGAAATAGATGTGGTAGTTTCTTCTTTCCCATCATTCACTATTAGAATGCCCTTCATCCCATGGGCAAATTTCTCACTTGGTTACAAGCCAAACCGCCATCCATCCTAGCTACCATCCCTACTCAGATGTTGGATGTGGGAGCACAGTGTAGATATGAAGTAGGAAGAAGGTTGTTGTATCGAGAGAGCTACAAGGAGCGATTATATACACAACTAGATGAGTAAGCAGGTGACTAACAGAGTCACGTGAGGTGCAGTTCACAGTGTACCGTGTGACCTAAGGTGCTAGGCTGACATCAGAGTGTGTCGTCTCTAGCATTGGCACAGCTGCTTTGCTGTGCTCCGGGAGCTCGAAGGCCTATCCAAGCTTAAGCTTTGACAATTCCTCCGTCACCTTGGTCTTTGGGAGTACCCAGGTAGAATATCAACCCGCACGCTTCTTGACTTGCATCTCCGCATCCGCAAAAATACTTCGTTTCAAGCTCCTCTTCGACGGACCGACATCCGTGTCCAAATCGTTCTCTCCAGTCTGGTCCCTCGCGCCGCTGTTATGGGCTGACTCAGGGTCTTTGTGGTGTCAACTCTTACGATGTCAGTAAATTTCACTCGTAGGTTGGACGCGTTAGTACCTGTTGTTCACTACCCGGTGCTTTCTTCACAACGGCTTCTTGCTCGACTCCATCTTCTGCGGCCTGAGGGCTGTGTTCATCATCGCCAATATCGTCGTCGATTTCGTAATCTGAATCTTCCCAGAAAATTTCTTCTTCGTCTTCTTTCTGGCCGCAATCGATGAGTGGATCATGGTGCTCGTCGCCAAAGCGGTGCATAGACTGCAGCCATTTCTTCTCGGAAGCGCGCAGTCCTTTGATGAAGTCCTCATGATACTCCTTGATAGGGACGTAGTCGCGACGAGCATCTTCATCTTCATTGCGCGATTGCTTGTGGGTTTCTGCGTGAGCAGCGTCTTGATCTTAACCCTAAGCACTCATCATCTTCTGTTCTTGTCGCAAGCGATTCTTGATTTCTTTCATCTTCTTTATGGCAAGTTGGAGGCTCTCATTTACGTATTCCTTTTCTCTCTTACGCTGCCGACATAGGGCGCGATGTTTGCACCCGGCTTCAACACCGGCGTCCATCAACTGCATGTACTCATGAGTAGGTATCATAGCCACGATCTTGAGTCCTTCGGCTTGGATCTGAAGCATCACTGATCCTCCACTTGTGAAGAGTGACTCATTATATCCAGTTTGTTCGGCATTCCATATGATGACAGTGCGATCGGTTGCTGCGTCTTCGTTCTCATGCGAGCTCTTAGCAGGGTTGAGAGCTTGGGCTGGTACTACTTGTTTTTTCGACATTATGTTGTCCTTGAGAGCATTGGCTTCGTCTTCCTGAGTGTTGGACGAACTGGTGGCTTCTGATATTCCGGAGTAGAGACTAGCGATGTTTTCTAGGTCTTCGCGGCCCGGATTGCCGGATTTGCCCATGATTTTGTTGTCTAACTCGGAGGCAGTCGTGTTAAGGGAGAGGGGTGGGAGCTGTTGGGAACTTGACGCCTTGCTAGGACAATTCTGCAAGTTTGCCTGTCGCTCAGTGATATTATCCGGGGGCATGTTGAATCACAGATAACTGTTGCAATGGCTTGGGTTCGTAGTGCCGCAGTGGCGTTAATTGTCGTCTAGTCAACGGAGAAGGGCGAACGAAACGACGAGAGTTTGTAAACAACAGCTTATAAACTACCTAGATAGAGGACGTGATGAGCGGGTCACTTGGGCGATCTTGCATGATAACAAAAATGAAACATCTGACATCACTCCGCCTGTAAAGACTCGTCCGTGTTATGTGTGAACTGCGGCATGATGGGCCAATTACGCACAGTCGAATTTGGGGGGCAGGCGCCAGGGCCCACGGCACTCCGAATGGCGTTGTGCGTTGTGGCATCGGCAGTGAACGTGAAAGTTGCGCAGGGCCGCAATAACTTCTCGATCGTGATAGAACTTGTAACAACGGGCATGGCCTCCACACCTAACGTGTCAACTAAACCAAAAACATTGCGACCAAGGTCGACCCACAACAACCCCAAGATGACGAGTAACGACATACGCAATCGCAAGCTCAAGGCTCAGTTCGCGTTCGACTATGAGAACATGCCCATGCCATCCCTTCCGACCATGATGGACCTCCATCTACAGAACCTTGAGTCTCCCGCGACTCCGCCTCCTAAGGTCTACCCAGCCAATTTCGCACCTGCAGACCCAAAGACTCACAAGCCGGCCATACCCGAGAACTTCGACATTGCTAGCCTCACGTACCCGGATTACAAGGCGCTCAACCTCAATTTCGTCCAGGAACACGAGCTCATCGGCCGCATCCGCGAAGAAGTCCCGCTCATCGATCGAGATGAAGTCGACAGCATTATCCTCGCGGACTCAGGGAAGCAGCTCAAAAACGGGATTTTAACGCTATGCAGAATGATGCATATCGATCCGAAGGCGGTCAAGCTCATGATGGATCAGCAGTTCAGGGAGTTCTATGGGCCAGAGGTTCATCGGAAGGTTTCCGCAGCGCTCACATCTCCAGCTGAGGTTCGTCAGACTGTTGAGAATCAGGTGTACAACGAACAGGCCGGCGAAGGAAGCACCACTCTCGGCAGTAACGCTCGCGATAAGACCGCATCTATCCCACGTTCACCGTCTGGTGTCGAGCTCACACCGGCACCCGAGCCCGCCAACAAGAGCATGAGATTCGGACCTCAGGAGATAGCTCCCGAGGAAGCGGTTCAGAATGAGCATGAAATGAAGGAAGAGACGCCAAAAGCATTTACTGCACCAACTCAGGACGTACACGACACCACAAGCAGGAGAAACAGCGTGTCCGTCGCCAGGGACGGTATGCGGGACTCCATTGCCGCCACCGATCGATCCGAGACCTCCAGAGCTACCCCTAAGCCCGAAGTAGCAAAGAAGAGGGGCAACCGAGTCCCTCAGACTCAAGCGCTGAAGGAGATGAGGGCATACAAGGGACGGTGTACCCGTCGAAAGCAGTCATGTTGCATTGTGACGCTGCGATCAAGTGCGGTATCGCAGAAATGGGCAGATCTGCAAGATGCTGAGAGAGCTCAATGGCGTTTGGCCAACTGCACGACCTATGGACTACATGTGTAATGGATTGATCGGAAGTTGAGACTTCCAGACTTGGCTTCGACCATGATGGGTACACGCGTCGCGATCGCATGAGCGGCATCGGAACGCTCGGAGTAACTTACCTCTTTGCCTTTGAGGTAACAACCAGGAAGCGTAGCAGGAGGATATTTGGAGAATGAAAGCGAAACACTGAAAGTGAATGAGCCTAATTATCTGACGTGAGAACGCACTGAAATTTGCGATGACGCAGATGCCAAGACGCTAAATTTGACGCGTCTCTCATAACAGAAATAACACACACACAATCCACGCTGCACAAGACGCATGTTGCTTTCGTCGATTTCTCCGATACTTGGTGAGCATGAAAGAAGAAAATCAATATCTCCGGTACGCTTACTACGTAGCTTCTACGTTGATGTTAACATACGCTTCATTAGAATCTGTCAAGACTAGGCCGGCGACTTCACTAAGATTGCACATCTTTGGCGTCAAACATGACATTGAAGGGAAACGTGAGATTTGGAGGGTTCTTGATGATATTGATAATTGAAATGATTAATGTCCCTTCGTCCTCGTCTGATCTATGAACAGGTGGTTTTATCCCCCGCCCTTGTGCGACGAGCTGCACAGTCCATTCCATACATTGCCATTCTGGCCGAGCCTGTGTTACAGCCCAGCCTCGCTTATATCTGACAGGAAAGCTGCAAAAAATGCCGGACGAAACCGAACGCGCGTTGTGCGCAAGCAAGCAGTTTCGAACGAACCACGTGAAAATACTCAATATCTATTAGGTAGCGATTACTTGATCATTTGATAACGAGGACAAACTCCGAGAAATTCCGACAGTGATCGCGAGCCGTCATGTTTGCATGTTGCAGGTGCATGATGATTGCTCGGTCATGTTATGACCATAACTAGGTAGGTAAATATCACATGAGTCCACAACAATGGTGCACTATGGTCATGCTTTCGGACAATCCGGCTGTGCGAGAAGCATGTGCGAGACGCACTTGACCTGGAATGAGAACTGGATGTCGCCACAACTGGGAACAACAAGTGTACACGTAGATCAATAGCTTCGGACAGAAGGGAAGCACCACAGATCCGATCATCGGTGGCATTTCCATTGCTGATCCAGCCAGATTCCGTTCGACATGGAGAACAACGCTTTGTCGCACCGATCAAACATTGATCCCACACTTAATCCCGTTGTTCAAACAGCCGCTTTCAAGCTCATCGATTATCCACCCAAGATTCATCTCTATAAAGTCATCATCTGGACCGAATGGAACGAGGAAACATTCAGAGCACCGGTCATGAGTAAGCGTATGAGGAAATCAGCCGTACAGGCTCTAGTCAACGACCGTTTTGCATCCTTCAAGGGCCGCATTTCGATTCAGCTTTCGGCAGACAAAGACGTCAGGTCAGGCGTGTACCATCCCATCGATCACATCATGGTGCTTTGGGGCAACGATAAGAACGACCACGAACACCTCAACTGGATCGAAGGCACGTTCAAAAAGTATGCATATACCTTAATACCGGAGGTTCGTCGTTCGAACAGAACTGAAGAAAGGGGCCTAGTTCAGGAGCACCTCTACTGCCAGCTTAATCAGGTAGTAGTACTTGATCCAAACAACCCAGGACATCACTTTTCAGAAAATCTGGAATTCTTACTTCGGGACCTGGTTCCTCCTGAATTAACGACAGACTCCACTGGGAATGAAGTCCAGAGAACAATGGTTGGCAAGTGTAAGAAGACACCTATACATCAGGGGTCGGATAATACTGAAATCATGTCTGTCGATGAGGGCGGGTTTATATCCCCCCTACTATGTCATGCAGCCGAAGCTCGATCTCACTCAGGATCTTCAACTGCGTTGCGAACTCACTGTTTCGCCCGGTCTAAAGCATGGTACGGTTGTATGTTACCCTGTCCGAAGCATTTTGGGCAAGATCCGCCTCAGCTCTAATTGGGACCGGGTCGTCAGCGCTCTACGAACGATGCTTGTAGGCCTTGAGGTCACTCGTGACTACGATTCGTTGGCAACACAGGGTGACAGATGTCGCATACAGGATCTCCGGGATGCTTCAGAGGTTCCAAGGTTCCAAGTGAATGGCAAAGGTGCCTACATTTGTCATGGTTTGCGTGTCTCTTGCCTCATGGGCAACCCGCGCCTCACCTTTGGTGAAAGGCGACTACCTGTTCTACACTAGCGCTGTTTACAGCCACCTATGTATATCTACTGTTCGTAGCTTCACCCAATACAACCTCAGTTCAATCCTCAATTCCTATGTTCAGATGGCTGGATTGGCGCTACAACACGTCCGTGCACCTGGCGCACGCCCCGAGCCCGTTGCAACGCGCCCACTCGGCTATGCAGTTGGGCGAAGAGGGGCCAGACATGCTGACTGGTCTTTCGTAGAGCCGCCGACTCGACTGTGCCGCCGCCAAACCCACAGCCCCGTCCAGCCACCGCTCAGCCCCTCTGATGCCGCCCCTTGGGCCAATTGAAACGCGCCCAACATGTCCTGGGAGGAAGTGGTGGCGGTCGGCCGCACGCAGTGCTGTGGCTGCCAGACCACTCAATCTGCCTTCCTTGACGGCGTGCTGACATGCAGACACGCCAACAGAACCGACAACTCTATCCGTCGCGTCCTTGCCTCACCGCCGTGAACATGTCACAAGATGGGCGGAAAAGGCAGCGGTCTGCGTCCCCGTTGACTGAGCTGAGGAAGAATGCGCAAAGGAGGCGGGATAGGAAGGAGAAACGGAGCAAACGCAAAAAGCATTGGAAGGAGCTGGCCCAGCAGCTCAGGCAGGATTATGGTTAGACACCTCTCGGCAGTCAGACATCATCCAGTTCTGATGACTCGATCCTACCGTACGCCGTCATCAGACTGACGCATCAGTGACGTTGAAAGCCACATCTCGACCACCGCTCCAGAACCTGTCGCAGACCGCCATGGTGAAACGGCAGATTCTTCTCGTGCCTGGGCCATGGCACGGCCCGGAATTCATGTCGGTCGTAGCTACAAAGCTTGAAGCACTCGGGTACAAAATCCACGAGCGTCAATTCCCTGCTGTTGGCTCATCTAGCCCACCCAAGGACCTCTCCGAAGACATCGCTGCCCTACGCGATCTGGTCGACTTGGCTATCGACAACGCGAATGACGTGATCGTCATCTGCCATAGCTGGGGCGGCATTGTGACTGGCAGCGGGCTGGTCGGCTGGAGCAAAAGCGAGCGCGCAGCACAGGGCAAGAAAGGGGGCGTAGTGAGAGTGGGTTACTTGTCTGCGTTCATGCCGCCCATGGGCAAGTCACTCATCGACATGATTGGCGGCACATATCCGCCCTGGTTTGACCTCAAGGTACATGTTTTCGCTGCTTCGGCAAATTCGCTCCATGCACTAAGACCAAATAGGACCCCGTTCTCTACGTTTTGGATCCCAGCATCTTCTACAATGACCTCCCCGCTGCTGAGCAGAAGCACTGGTTTGCGCAGCTACAGTGCCAGAATCTCGGGGTGATGCACGCGCCCGCCGCAGGAGAGAGCTGGAAAGCGATTCACTCGAGCTTCTTGATGTGCGAGGAAGATTTGGCGATTCGCTTGGCAGGACAGGAGGCCATGGTGAAAGCCGCGAGGGACGCTGGGGGCACTGTGGATGTGACGCGGATCAGGGCTGGACACAGTCCTTTTTTGAGCAAGCCTAATGCGATAGTTGAATTGATTCGGGGGGTGTCGAGAGAGATCTTAAAGATCTAGGTAGAAATGAGGGATCTGGGGGCCGAATGTAGAAATGGATGACGGGAGGAAGGGTGAGTTGCCGTGAAGGTATTGTGTCAATGAGTTGGGCTGTGGCAGACCGCTGGACCACCTCTTTACTGCTTAATCTTGAAGAAGAGACTGTACCGCGTCTTTTTGCTCTGGAATTGCCGCAGTGTGCAGGGTTTGACACCTTTCAGACGCCGAACTTCGTCTTGATAGTCCATCTATATTTACTAATCCCCAAGCGGTTAGAACACCGAGACCCAACACGGATGATAGTCTACCCATAGGCAATCAAGCGTGCCAATCAAACCCCAATCCAAGCTGCCAAACATGACTTGAAAGTCTCTTGGCCCAATCGAGAGATCCCACCACATCAAGCCTCGAATCAAGCCCGCGCCAGCAGCATGCTTGGCCTGCTTCTGGCCCTCTCTGGCACTAGTTCTTGATCCTGGTCATGGTGCAGTGCTCACTTTGCCACCTGCGGCACGGCAAGCATACTACTTGCTGAGATGAATGCCGCGGAACACCATGTACGGACTCGCATGAACAAGACGGGAAGGTGCGCGTAAGCCGCAGAATGTGCGTGTCATCCCGAGCACCGAATCGGACTGCTGCAATTCATCCGTTGAGCACATGTCGCTCCTTTGAATACGACCATTTCTAGACACCTGAGTCCACCTTCTCCACGCAATCCTTCTGCAAGACATGCCACCAACACCTCAAATCCTTCCTGTGCCCAACCCCGTCCCCTCATACTGGCTCACTCCCCCCTCCAAACACGCTCGCCTGCGCTCAACATCCACGCTCCCTCAGTCATGCACCATCGCCATCATCGGCTCGGGCATGGCTGGCGTACTAACTGTGTACCACCTCCTGCAGTCCGCAAACCCACCTAGCATTCTTCTCCTTGAAGCGCGAGACTTGTGTTCCGG
Organism: Parastagonospora avenae f. sp. tritici 18332-5; assembly: GCA_022559985.1. Classification (NCBI taxonomy): domain Eukaryota; kingdom Fungi; phylum Ascomycota; class Dothideomycetes; order Pleosporales; family Phaeosphaeriaceae; genus Parastagonospora; species Parastagonospora avenae. The sequence continues at coordinate 37,603 of JAFJTR010000111.1, forward strand.
CGCCACGGCGCGCAATGGCGGACACGTCAAAATCAAAACCGCAACGCTCGCTGGACTTTCGGGGGATTCGGAGCGCAACGCGTTGCAGACGTATGTCAGGCGCGTCATGAGTGATTTGGCGCGCATAGTCGAGTCAGAGGGCATGGGCGACGAGTGCGAGTTTGAATTGCGCAAGTCGTGGGATGTGTTTCTCGACGAAGACGAATTCGAGCGTGTTAAAGGCGTTTATGACGCTGCGAAAGGCAAGGAAGAGGCGTGGACGGGGCATGTGAGATGTGTGGGGTCCGACGACGCTGCGCGGGAAACGAGTATCAAAGGCGCGGTGGGTGCGTTCGAGTCTGAGATCGCAAGTCTGTGGCCGTATCGATTCGTAACGGGACTGGTGGACAGGATGCTGGCGCGGTATCCGGAGCGCTTGAATGTGCAGACCAATACACCCGTCACCCACATGGAGGAGAGTGCACAAGGGACTCTACTGACGACACCGCGCGGCACACTGACGACCGAGAAAGTCGTGTTCGCGACCAACGCCTGGACAGCCGGCTTACTCGACGCATTCAAAGATACAATCACGCCAGTTAAAGGAATGGCATGCCACATCCGTCCGTCTCGCCACGTCGACGTGCATCTAAGCAACACGTACAACATCCACTTCGCGCCAGCGAGCAGTACGGGCGTCGACTATCTCAATACGCGCCCTGACGGCGGTATCGTGGTCGGTGGCGGAGCCTGGTTTTTCAAAGCGCATGAAGCGCTCTGGAAAGGGAATTTCGACGACTCGGTGCGGTTTGCGGCGGGTGTGGAGAGACATTGGACGGAAGAATACATGCAGAAGACGTTTCAGGGGTGGGAGGATAGTGCGGCGAGTCCGGATTGTATTTGGACGGGTATTATGGGGATCACAAGGGATGGGAAGGCACATATTGGGCGGGTGCCGGGACGGACAAAGAAACAACATTGGATGCTAGCAGGGTTTAATGGCGGCGGCATGTCGCAAATTGCGACGGCTTCGCGCGCCGTGGCGAAGATGGTGGTGGAGGATCTGGAGTACGAGGACGTGAGTGCTGAGTTCGGCTTGATTGACGGATGGGGTACTGATGTGGAGAGAATGGAAGAAGATACTTCTTAGGTGGGAATTGAGTGTGGATTGTATTTGGGTGGGCATCGTGCAGTAGCATACTTCTCAAATGGAAGCAATAGAGCAAAAGCTTAGGGAGTGCAGTCTGGTTCGTATCTTGAATTTATCTTCGGACTGATGCTGAGCGCCGTTGTAGACAATTCGTAAGGAGTGATGAAGGTAACGATACTGAGTGACAACGGGGTTTTAAAACAACCACATGTCATCGGCGGACTACTTGACCAGTCTCTTTCACGGGAAAGAAGCTCAAGGAGTGAAATAGTGGAATCTACTTTATGGAGGCGGACTGATGCTCTTAATCACCTCTAATCTAAAGTCTCATAGTCTATGCTAAAGAAAAAGTTGTTGGTGAGATGATCAGCGGGTGGTATGCGGAGTTGAAAGGAGTGACAAAGAAAGGACATTGTATGCTTGCTAGCAAGCCAGTTGGCTTCGCTAGCGCAGAGGAAAGAGTTCGCGCTGAGAGTATAAATCAGAGCAGGCTCTCACAATAAAAACATGTTGTGTGACATTGCTGTCGGACATAGGGGACAGGGCAAAAGGAGGAAGAAGGTTATTGTATTGAGAGAGCTACAGAGAGCGATTACATACACAACTAAGATGAGTAAGCAGATGAGGTTAAGTCACGTGAGGATGCAGTTTACCGTGTACTGGGTGAACTAAGGTGCCAGGCTGACAATTGCTTGTTGTTCCAGAAAGCCTCCAGCCGAAAACCCCAACCTCCAGCCATGTGTACCGCTAATAACTCTCAAGCTCAATAAACTTATTGTGCCGCCCGTTATTATCAATTTTGAGGTCCTGCTCTATACTCAAATGTAGATAGCGGATCCTGAGAAGAAGCTCCCGGGTCGTCTGTCAACATCTGCAGGACTCGAGCGACATGAGGCTAGATACGAAATCAGTGCAATGTCCTACAAGCAATTAGTTTAGACGGAGATGAGTGGAGAAGAGTATTGTTCTTGTATTGGGGAGAGGGCTCCGGTGGTCTATATAGTAGCTGGTGGCCCATGCAGGCAGGCGCTAGGCCTGAACAGGGAATGGGTAGTGGTTGATCTATCACTCAGCCCATCCACGGCTGACACAGTTCAATCCTCAATACCTTGCGCACTGCTTGCACTCACTGCGATAGATTAGCATGTGCAAGATGTCAACCTGCTCCCCCATACAACACTCGTGTCGAGTATTGAATTTTCAATAAAAGCTCCGGTCCTCCAAACAGTGGAGGCGCGCACTAAAGATGAAGCAGCCTCAAGAACAAAGCAGACCCAAACGCCATGGTGATTGTAGTGTTAGAGCTTGACAATGAGTGAGTTCGGGGAAATTCGTTCCCGAGAACAAAGGGAAACTCGACGCTACAGTCAGCTAAATCCCAGATGTCGCCGGAAACAGAACGTAGAAAGATAAAGAGTGAATGAACACAGTTGTATCAGGTTCGCGGAATAAAGGTGACCTATGTTGTCAGGATACACATATCCTGTCACCTCACGCTGCGCCTAAGATACCCGTCTTGGTCCTGCATCGGTCCAACTTGCGAGGAGCTTAGGTATTAGATGTAACTGAAGGCTAAACACATGAGAAGAAGGCTGATTGTTTTACGGAGGAAACAAACAAGATTACATACATGTGATAGCCAGGAGTACGCGTAAGCGTATGACGTGGAACTGGTGACGGTGAAGGTCGTCGAACGTGCTCGAAGATACCGTGCGCACATATCGGGCTGTGTTGGGCCGATAGCAAGAAGCACCATGGCCATGTGACGAATGGTCAACAAGGAGCACCGTAGCTGACATCAGGTATACCTTCGTAGCACCCACGTTCATAGATCAGTAATACCAATACCAGTCACCAGAAGAACCTCGTTGTTGCTATTCACCCGTACGATCGTACAAGGCCTACCAACACATATGCTGTATTTAGCTACAGTCAGCTGAATCGCGGATATTGCTGAAAACAGAACGTAGAAAGATAAAGAATGAATAAATATTTTTAGTGGCACTTCGTCTGCAACGCGATAGTTGCAGTAAGTGGGTGTACAATATTGTACAATGGGGTTGATCAAGTTAGGAGTGTATATTGTTGCAGATTGATCATGTCCTATCTACCGTATGAACGCGTTCATATACAATTCTGCCGCGCACAGGCCTATGCATCAGCAGCTCACGTGATAATGAGGATTGCTATGTACGGACAGATCCAAACTTTGCGGAAACGCTTGAGTATGTGGAATATGTTGCGACTCATCTTGGAGAGGACTATACGGACCAATGGGAATCGTTTGATGATTTGGGATCTAACATTTTCTATGGACTTCTGTAAAGTCCTCATCAAGCCTTCCTAATTTGTATGACTATGTAATACTTCAAGCAATACGACGCTTTCCTCATGGCTTTGATTCATGCTCCGACCTTTCTCTACAGAAGCTTGTGCATTGTCCGCAATCGGATCGTATCTACTACTACACCAATCCTGCAAGCACTTTGACGTGAGACACGCGCCACCTATGACAAACAGCCATCATTCAAGATCCACGAATCACGATTGTTGGTCGCGAGATGTAGCAAAGGCCTGATATCCACGACTGGAAAACATTGTCCTGTTGCAGCCCTGCCGACACAGTGTGGTTCCCACAGATCTGCGTGAAAGGCGCCACATCTTTGAACCAGCCCAGCTCACGCACGACATGAGCAGTCGTGATCTTAGGTCCTTGGGTCATCGCAGTGCCGGATTGGTGGTCGACAGAGAACCAGCAGGCCATGTCCTTGTCCATGTCCATACTTTCAATCCTAATGGTGAGGCGGAGCGGGAGGTTCGCATCGTCGAGTCTGATGTAGACGAGATGCTAATCCGTCCGCGAGACGTTGGAATTGCCATTTGTTGACATTGTTGTATGTATTCGCCCGATTCGGTTGAATGGGAGAACCTGAAGATAAAAGGATGGTTGAAGAATGCGCGGAAGTTTTGCAAGTGTAACGGGCTGAGCCCTGGATCACATGACTAGGCTGCTAGCCTAGTCGCTTCCTTCCCTTCTATCCCTCACCTTGGTACTTGCCTCAGCAGCACATGGACCGTGCGCGAACACAAACAACATGGGGTGGTAGCCCAACTCTCTCACGTTCTCCTTATCTTGACTGTAAATAGCATCTGGACTAGGTAACTGGAATACAGTGCCTACAGACCGTTCACAGCAAGGTGGTATCCTGTGTAGGATGAGGCGAAAGAGGGCACAAGATACGGAAGCCATATAGGTGCAATGATCTGCCACTCTCCAGTCTTAAAATCAGACGTAGTTGTCTTAAATCTTGTGTGAGACTGATTGTTTGCGAAAATGATCAAATCTTGGAACATGTTCCACTGCAACAACACTGGAGCGTCGAGTTGTGCAGTTCGTATCGATGATGTTTTTCATGCTAGTCTCAGCCGGGGCTTAGTGCCGAGAGTATCGTTGTACTCTCCCTCCGTCGCTTACTATGGGATGAGAGACACATAGATTGTCAGTCTTTATCAAAAGATCATTTCACCAGGTCTGACGTGTAAGCTCAACTAACAGAAAAGGTATGAACGAATGTGTAAGTGTATCTGACATTGGCTAATGTTTTCGGAACAACTATGGAGTTGGTGTTATTAGGCGTCAAGGAGAAAATGCTTGTACTGCATCGTCCCTATGGAGAGGCTGGGAGCTTCGACCCTACCACAGATTTCTTTTCTCGACCCGAACTCATCACTTTATCTTGTCCCTCGCCCTGTCCATAACTCCAACTGTCGCAATAGCCAACGCAACCAAAAATTGCCCCACGAGACCTACACCGCAGCAGCAGTGATCGCGGTCGACTTGATTCTCACAGCACATATGGAGAATTTGTGAGATATTGACAGTTGGAATTTGCGTTTCAAGAGTGGAAGTCGTTTTGCGCGAAGGCGGAAAGGTATGGTGGAAATTGGGAAGGACGGATGAGCAGGAGGTGGAGATGTTGAGAAAGATGTATGAGAAAGAGATGAACACATATGCGTATACCTAGTTAGTCATATAGATGAGATCGGAGCGCTGTGTCAGTGACGTTTCGCTCGCACGTGCAGTTTGCGATGTCGCGTTCGTTCAAAGAGCGTGCTGGCAGGTAGTTAATACTAAATGAGATCCATATTCAGTATTGCAATCGTCGGCGTAGTTACGACCATATTGCGTCGATCAATACACTTGCATCTCGACTATAAAACGATGTGGTGATACTAAGTTTTACAGCGTATCGATGTTCGTGGTGTCGCGACTGCCAATAGGGTTCGTGGTGACGTACCGGTAACAGGGCAAACATTCGAGAGGTGGGGCTGACACCCACCTCACCGCTTATCCTAACTTCACCCCTGCGACCTACCGCCTCGCCGAAGCAGCCTCGCGAACCCCGTCTTCATCTCGTTTCGTTTGCGATCAATGCGACAGCCATACAGATAGAGATGTACAAATTGTGAGTTCATTGTTTGGGACCGCGAACACTTCGCGGACACTGTCTCCAGCTGGGGCGGAGTAAGGCGTTCTTCGTGGCAAACGCCTGCACCAAGCGAAGAGCTTGACCCTCTCGGGAGATATTATTTACGCCCCTGGTGATGCCAGCATACCATGGGAGGGGAAAATACCACAGCTGTCCAAGGAGTAGCGATCGTATTCCTGTCTGCTCAGCTTGGTCGTTAGGCGCTTGTCCTGTGGCCCCCATCGGTACCAGTCAGTAGCAGAAGCAGTTCGACCTGATTCTCCTACTCCAATTCACGGTGCCGCCAATCGCTTCGCGCGTGGTCTAATTATGCACCCATGGCTTCTGGAGTCATTGCCCACCTGGATCACGATTGGTCAGAACCTGCAGAAGAACGGTGAGATATGAGGAATCGCGCATGCAGGTGAATGCAGTGCCGTTCCATAGGGCTGATTACTAGATATAATATTATGGGTCTCTTTTGATGACGAAGCTGGAAGGATGGCATGGACGTCCGAGAGCCGCATCGTCTGAACGTTGCGCGAAATTTGACACAGCCGCTATCGGTACTGGCCTTCGGCTTGGTGTAACCACGAGCTGCTGCCGATGTCCTCGCAAAAGCAGACAATGCAGACACAGCCATGTCCGATGGCTGCGAATAGCATCAACCTTAGTATCAAGGATGTCCCAAGAAGACGTTCTTTCTTGGGAGATTCTCCGCTGACGGTTGGAAGCCAATCATGTGAACCTGGTGTACCACAGCTTTTCGACTGGCGCACCTCGGGTTGGAGTCGGGATCGAAAGCCACGACTTCATTATCCGTTCGCTCGAATGGACTGCTTACGTGGGGACCATGGTCCTTCTTGGAATCATCGAAGTGTCATTTTCGGCTACTTCTCATTTCGACTCATAATCGGACTAACCGTGTTAACTCTCTGAGCGCTAGATGTTGCTATAGCCGTTCTTCAGAATTGGAGTTGGCAAGGCTGAAACGTTGTCGCACGACACCTCGGAAGAGCCAACTTCAGGTGATGCAGTGTCACCATCTGCATCGTTTTATCGACTGATCGCCCGTATCGCTGAACAGCTGCGCTGCTACCCTGCGGTATCTTCCGTGCTCGAGAACCCGCCGATATGTTGAGTAATTCTGTGCTGTATGACATGCACAGTAATATGGGTGAAGGGAAAACTTCTTCTTCCCCGAGCAACATACAACACGGCCGTCATGGGACAGCATGCGACCATCGAGTCGGTCAAGCTGTCTGCGATGGTACGTTCCTTCCGGGCTTAGCGAGCCGCCCCCAGGCGGATTCAGCCAGACGCATGGGTTTCTCACCCGTCTACGACGAACCACGAGTCCACCTTGCAGCGATGCAGCTCATCACAATAATCTCATTCGTCCAACGCGTGCATCTACAGCTAGACATGGACGCGGCTGCATCTTGGCATGCCGACCTTCCTTCTCTCTGTCCGCCTTTTTGAGATTAACTCAATCGTCTCTCCAACTTGGTCGGGTCGTCCGCGGGATGCTGATTCGCGGAGCCAGTATAGCGGGGTCCCAGCGGCTGTGCCGAGCAGCGCCCTCGTGTCTTACCGCCCCACTGTTCTTCTTACTGCTCTAAACATACCTCATCATCGACATGGGCTGGGGGAGCTTCAGATGGGGGCTGAAAAGTCGCATCCCCATCCCGAATACTTTATATTCTACCTCTGGGCCCACAATGGACGCCCTACGCTCTGTGCAGATCTCGAAGCCCTTGAGCTCTTTGGCAAATCGTGATCATGGACTCTCAGGGCACCCACGAATTCATTAACATTACCAAACCTCATTCCAGACCTCACTCGAGAGCTCCGAGTATGATGCAGGACCAACACGTAGCCATACCAGCCACAGCTACCGCCATGGCCTCTCGTTCTCGCCTACCCGCTCGCAAGCATGCACCTCAGCAGAGCATTAACGACTTCTGGGCCAAGTTCACCACGAAATACCCTGGGAAGATCTTTACCATCTTACCAGATAATCTTTATGCCAAGAGAGCAGCTGCACATGCTCCGAAAGGCTCGATACCGGGTGTCAACGCCCTTGCGTCCTACGAGCAAGCTGTCGACTCGTGCAGGAACAAAGTCGCGAAGATCGTCAAAGAGTGCCGTCGCCTGAACCAAAAGTACCGTGATCCGCATTTCGATATTGAAGCCGACTTCAAGCGATCGCAGGCTTTGCCAGACACGCCCGCCGACTGCCTTACAGGATTGGACAAGGATCAATCTGAATTTCAGCCCATGTCTGTCAAACGTGTAGAGGTAGGTTGAGACACCTGAGACTTCTGTGCAGCGCTAACAAGATCTCAGGATATTTTCGACAAGCCGCAATTCTATATCGGAGGCGCGACCGCGAACGATGTGCGACAAGGAAATGACGGCGATTGTTGGTTCATGGCAGCGCTTGCCACCATAAGCAATAAGGAGGAGTTGATACAGCGAGTCTGCGTTGCTCGTGATGAACAGGTCGGCGTTTACGGTTTCGTATTCCACCGAGGTAAGCACGGACTTTAGTACCACGATGAGCTCGAGCTTACTATTACACAGATGGCGAGTGGATCTCCGAAGTCATTGACGATAAGCTTTACCTCATCAAGGAAGATTTCGATGAGGCTAAGATCGAGCGATACCATTGGCTGGAGCTACAGAACCGGAAGACACCAGAGGAAGAGTATCGCATGGTTATGCAGACCGGCTCAAGAGCGCTCTACTTTGCGCAGTGCAGTGATCCTAATGAGACATGGCTGCCATTGCTCGAGAAAGCATTTGCGAAAGCTCACGGGGATTACTCGGCGATTGACGGGGGCTTCGTCGGTGAGGGCATCGAAGACCTCACTGGTGGCGTCACTTCAGAGGTATTTGCTACCGACATTCTCGACAAGAATAAGTTCTGGCGCGAAGAACTGATGAACGTCAATAAAACCTTCTTGTTCGGTTGCGGCCAGATGGGCGGCGCCTATGGCGAGCGAAGAGGCATCCAGGAGAAGCACGCCTATTCCATCATGGAAGCCCGCGAAATCGACGGCCAGCGTCTATTGAAGTTGCGAAATCCATGGGGCCGAACAGAATGGACAGGGCGTTGGAGCGATGGTTCCGAAGAGTGGACCCCCGAATGGATGCATAAGCTGAACCATAAGTTTGGCGATGATGGCGTTTTCTGGATCTCCTACAATGATCTGCTCCGACACTACCAGCATTTTGATCGCACGCGGCTTTTTGGACCAGAGTGGACTGTTTCTCAGCAATGGACTAGTGTCAATGTACCCTGGAGCGTGGACTATCTGGACACCAAGTTCAAGATCAGCCTTGCGAAGTCAGGTCCGGTGGTCATCGTCCTCAGCCAACTTGACGATCGTTACTATCTTGGCTTGGAAGGGCAGTATGAGTTTAACCTTCAGTTCCGTCTGCATAAAGATGACGAGGAAGAGTACATTGTGCGCAGCAACGGTACTTACTACATGAAGCGGTCGGTCTCAACAGAGCTCGACCTGGAAGCTGGCGAATACACTGTCTTGATGAAGATAAAAGCCACGCGTGTGCCAAATCCTACGCCTAATGAGGTCATTAGAACCACATGCGTAAAGCGACGCGAAAAACTCCTGGCCACTGGTCTCTCGTATGACTTGGCTCATGCCAAAGGTCAATTCCGTGAGCAGGAAAAAGAAAAGATCCAGCGCCAAAAAGAGCAGAAGCGCGAGCGGAAGAAGGCTGAATTGAAGAGCTCACACGAGCAGCGCAAGAAGCTACGTAGGAAGGCTAAACTTCGTGAGCAAAAGAAGGCTGCTAAGGAAACACGCAAGATGAACAGGACTGGTGGCGAAATGCGGGAAGTTGAAGAAAGGCTCCAGGAATTGTCTGGTCTCGGTATCAACGTTGAAGATCAACAGCCTGCCGGTGAGGATGAAGCCAAGCCGACGCACCCTGCTGTAGCGAGACATCACCGCGCTGCCAGCACCGGCGCTATTCGCGAGCGTTCTGCTAGCCCTGGCGGTGGCTTTCAAGGGCGAGGCGGATACAACAAAGGCGTTGATGCCTATAATTCAACTCTGCCAGGGGTCTTGCAAGGTCGCGGTGGATATAATCGCGAGGCCCAGCCGTCGTCCACAAGCGAAGGATTACAGGGTCGTGGTGGCTACAATCATAGCTCTCAGAGCACTCCTGCCTCTACTGGCCAAGGCTTTCACGGCCGTGGCGGCTACAACCAGAACATACCCGGGGACTTTCAGGGCAGGGGAGGCTACAATCAGAACATGCCTGGTGACCTTCACGGTAGAGGAGGCTACAATCAAAATATGCCTGGCGAGCTCCAGGGCCGGGGCGGCTACAACACTGAGCTACCCGGCACTTATCAAGGTCGAGATGAATACAGCGGCCGAGGTGGGTACAACGAGGGTGCGACCACAGAGTCTCCCATCCCGACAACAATGACAGAAGACTTCCGCCCTGGAACACCATCGCAACGGACGTATAGCCCACGCCCAGAGCGGGGTAGCTTGATGCCCGGCCGCAAAGCGACTCTGACCCCGATTCCAGGCCTACGGCCAGGCATTCAGGTTACCCGTGGTCGCGGCATTAGCATCAGCTCGAACCGTGCTCACCACGGCATGTACTCGCCTGACCCTTACTCTGACGACTCTTCATGGGATTCTGAGATTGATGGCCCGTCCTCACTCGACTCCGGTATGTCATCTGATGAGGACGAAGCTCGCTGCGTCCAGGCTGAGCGCCAACGTCCCCAGTACTTCTGGTACAACGGCGCACGTTTCCCCTTCGTTGAGGACGAAGATGAGTTCGAGCGCGACCCATGGAATGCTGTCGCTGTTGTTGGTCTTCGTGTCTTCTCCAAGGACAACACCGATGTCACTATCGAGGTTGTCAACAGCGAGACTGAGAGGTCGCAGAAGAAGGAAGGCGACGATTGTAGCGTCATGAGTATGTCTACTGTTAGACGCAAGCACAAAGAGCTAGATGTCGACGATAGTGCTGCTGATGCTACAAGCCCTATGCGCACTCGAAACACCGGCTTGGAAGACGAACTCAGGACCAGAGCCGAAGAGGCGGAAGCCGTCAGCCATGTCGGCACCGCGCCTGCTGGATCCGAAAGGAACAGGCAAGGTACCTTGTCATGAGTGCTGTCTTGATTGTACACGAGCAGCGTCGACACGGAGGAATAAATTGCTTCTAGACCATTTCTTTCGTTGCATTTACTTCTCTGATATATTGTCAAAAATAGAGTTCCCTGGAGTCTGCTGTGTTGCGAGCGAGTGAATTGCAATACCCCACCTGTCATTATCACGTATTGGTCAGATCTCAATTCCGCTTTTTCCATGTCTAGATGAGCAATGTCGCAATGCATACAATTTCCGAGTCTCAATGAAACACACTTTTATTTATTCGTATACTAACGGCGCGAAAATGTGCAAACAAAACTATCAAGTCATCAGTCTCTCAATGTCGCGGTGAAACACAAAACATCTCCCTCTTCTCCTCCATGACAACGCAGCCAAGTGTGCGCGGTACTTTCCGTCCTCGCTTGCCCTACAACTCTCTTCACAACCACTTATATCCACTCTTCTTCCTCCAAAGATCAATTTGCAAGCGGCCATCATCCTCAGCCTCACAGATGGTGTTGCCAGCAGCCAACTGGGTGTCCACATTGAGGGGGCGGGAGACGGCATTGGGAGCGAAGAGAGGGGTCTCGGCGAGGTTTTCGAACCTGTTCTTGTTCTCGTCCTTGTTGGAGGCAGATGGGGCGGGGGACGGGGAGCGGACGCGCTCGACTGCGGGCTGCTTCTTTGCGGCGGAACGGCCAGGCGCGTCGTCGTTGTCTTGGAGAAGGGGCTGCTTTCACTTGCTCTCGGTCTTCTTCGTGCCTGGTGCGTCGGCCTCGTCGTCGTCCTTGATCAGGGGCTGTTTACCCTTGCCTTTGGTCTTCTTCGCAACAGGTGCGTGCGCGACGTCGTCCTCATCATCGTTGTAGGCTGTTTGCCCTTGGCAGCGACCTTTCTGGCGTCCTTGCCCTTTCCCTTGCGAGACACCCGCTTCTTCGGTGCTAGAGTCGGGTCTGGTGCCTTTCGCGCTCGAAGGTTGTACTTGTGGTGGACGCGCGTGACTGACGCTGCGGACGCCTCGCCATCCTCGTTAGGACGACACTTCTTCGCGCCCTTGGTCTCGAAGTCGACGTCGGCCCCACGCTTGCGGGAGCGCTTTCTTGGGAGCTGGCTTGGGCTCATCATACGCGTTGAGAACGTCTTCGTCGACGACTGCCACTTCATCTTCGATAGTCACCGCCATTTCGTCTTCGATGACCTCTGGTTCATCGACAATAGTCTCTGCCCAGTCACCCTCCTCCCTAGGGACATCTTCCTTCCACTCCGCGATCTTCGCACGATCGAGGATCTTGTACGAATCGCGAGCCTCGGCCATGATGTCCTTTTCATGCCTCTTGGCGTACTTGTGATAACCCGTGGCATGGAGCTCGAGTCGATACTCTCCCAATGGCATTTCAGCCCATACTGCCGTCTCAAAAGTGATGAGAGCTTGTTCTGCCTCGTGCAAGACGATTGAGAGCTTCTCACCCTCTTTCAGGTATGGGTATGTGAAGTCGTCGGCGTACTCGTGGTTAGTTGCGGTGCGCCCGGCTTCGTTCTGCTGGGCGACATATCGCGCGAGGAGGATCTAATAGCTGTTGCGGTGAGCTTCGCTAGCCTCACGTGCGACGTTAGTGGCCCTTTCGATGGACTCATTTTTCTCTTTGCGCTCGATTTGAGCGGCTTCTTGCGACTCGGTGGGCGGCTCTACCGGCTGAGCCGCGTCGGCCTGCTGTTGCACGAACTGTTGGAAGGCTTCGTCAACCTCGTCCTCCTCTTCAAACTCCAGCATCTCCAGCTGGTAAGCTCACGCTTTCGAGCTCGTATTGCTCGTCCTCCCACTCTGGCTCGCCATGGTCGTCATTGAGCAGGCCGCCGGTAGTGAGGAGGGCGTCTTGCTTGTAGCTAAGCTTGCGCATAGTACTCATCCACATTCGCTCTTCGCTCTTCAGAGTCTCAACCATGGGCTGCAAGATCGCGCGCTGCTCAGTGTAGAGGTTGCACGCGGCATCGTATGTCAAGAGGTATGTGCGGCACATCTTCCTTTTGGCCTCCAGCGTTTCTTGCTTGCAACCAGCTTTTGGCTCTTTAATTTCCTTGTCCAACACCTGAATGCTCTTGTTCAAACCTTCGATGTTCCTCTGGGCTTTGTTCATTTGCTTTCGAGCATCATTCATCTTTGGCCCATACTCTTTCTTCAGGCCACGGAACCTGCGGCCATTCCTGGCACTGGATTTCATCAGGTTGACGAGCTCGCGATTCGGCATGATCCCGACGCGATTGAAGCCGTCGACGTATGTTTGCACCATGTTGGAGTCCTCCTCAATGAATGGGTCCTTACAATCCGGTCGGTCGTCCGCGTGCCAGTCCTCGACGCCGGGGGGACGAGTCTGACACCGCTCGCAATCTTCGTCCCAGCAATTGGTCGCATGGTAGTCGTCGGTCTTGAAGCCATGGCCAGCTGCGCCCTTGTCTCAGTCTATGCATTCGCAATAGTTGTGGTCTGAGGGGACTGCGGAGGCGTCGTAGTCGCTCATGTCCGCGTCGGAGTGGATTGCAGGGATGTCTTCGTCGCTCATCTCCACGTCGTGGTCACCAATATCGCTGGCAGGTGCTGCGCCGGTCAATGAGGCATCGAAGGATGAGGGGGCATCGAATGCCAATTGCTCGCCGTCTGGTGTGTAGCCGAGCCCACTTCCGAAGATGATGGAGCCCGCGGCACCGTCTTCGTCGTTAGTGGATTCCATACTGGGTGCGGCGTATTGAAGCGATCGGCTGTGTCTGGACTGGTCACTCAACGAAAGGATTGTCTGGGACTCCTTGGAGTGAGTCACTAGTGCGCACGTCGAAGAGTGGCACGAAATGGCAGTCTCCTTGAATGCTGGGTTGGGGAAAAGCCTTGCACAGCCTGATTGAGAGTAAACGTTCGGCCTCCGTTGTGGGATGGCTATGAAGAGTCTAGGGCAGGCGTGCTGTCAAGAGAAGGAGGTACTATCGCAGGAGGTGTAGTTGCCGGTTGGTAGAGTAGTCGGCGGGGAACATTGGGGTCGGGGTGGTGGTCGTGCAGGCGCCGACCATTTCACGTGCTCCCGCAAGTCGTGATTAGGTAAGAAGTGAAAGGCCATGTTCGCGTTGGGAAAAGCAAGCCTATGTATTATGATAGTATGATGATCCTGACATTCGCTAACGTTGCATGCGGCACTCGGCACTATAGAGCAACTCATGCTGAAGGGGTCATGTGCTCGTGGGCATGGTAGAGACCAAGAGTCCTGCTCAAAGCTTCCCAAATCGTCTAGAGACCACTGCATCGCGCTCGCCCTTCTCCATCAAAGACGGTGTCAGTGCCTTCTGAAGGTGTCCGCAGCCCCCCTGGGTGTCATCACAACAAGCAAGCGTGTTGATACACACCTCCTTTGTGTGGATGGTCTTAAGTTCATGGGCAAGCAGAGCACACGGGTCTCCACGAAGTCTTGTCTGTAACGGGCTGAGCCCTGGATCACATGACTAGGCTGCTAGCCTAGTCGCTTCCTTCCCTTCTATCCCTCACCTTGGTCCTTGCCTCAGCAGCACGTGGACCGTGCGCGAACAAAAACAACATGGGTTGATAGCCCAAATCTTTCACTTTCTCCTTATCTTGACTGTAAAGAGCATCTGGACTAGGTAGCTGGAATACAGTGCCTACAGACCGTTCACATTGTCCTGCAGTAGCTCACACAGGGGTCTCTTAGAACATTCGGCCTGTGTTTTATAGGTTCCCTGGTGCAGGTGAATCAAGCACCCATCCTAGTTTCTTGAATCTCTCGTTTTAGCGTCCGTCCCCGTCTGTGCCCCCTGACTGCACTTTTTTGCCCGCCGCCTACGACCACTATCGATACCACATCCTTCGCCCAGTTGTGAGCATTATGCCAGAAGACGCTTCTGCCAGCTGTGAGAAAGTCATTCCTCATTGCATCGGCAAATATGCTCACACATACACCTTCTACGACCTCCAAAAGCTCGCCTGCACTCTAGTCGCATCACTTCCTGTCTTGGACTCAATTACGATCAACAAATACCCTATCGATAGCTTCCAACGTACAGCCATACATTGCTGGCCGATGCGCGCGGTGATGGACTGCCGCGAGCTGGAAAGGGAGGATTGGGACGCGGTTATTCACGAGGAAGTTGAACTCTGCCTTACCGACCTTAAAAAAATCAATTAAGATAGGGTGTTGCAAAGTTGCGACAGAGGCATGCACTGTGCAAGTTTTCAAGGAGGAAGCATTGCTACGACAATCATGTGGCCTTGAAAGATGGTCGTACGGCTCCCGGTTCACTGTCGAATCTGGCTTTTCGAACACACGACCTTCCCCTCGTTGCCACCCGGGGCTCAGCAGGTGGTGCAATGCCTTGTAGCTATACTTGTAGCCATGGCTGGGCTAATCGCCGACATCCTGTTAGTAAGGTGGATACACTAGCAATTTCGAACTCATTACATAATGCTGTGAATTGGTACAATAGATATGAGTAAATGCCATTTTCGCAAAACTATAAAACACAAAAGAAACATGATCATCGTGCTCCACGCGCTCTTCCTCCCCGATTACGCCCGGCACCATTGTAACCTTCACCCCGCTTTCCACCGTCTCTACCCCGCGTAGCAGTTTCTTGGACACTGCTTACATTCTTGCCCTTGCAACCAACACCTCCACTACCTCTCGGTTTGCCTACACCAGATTGTCCACGTTGCCACCTCTACCTCGATTCTGATTACTCTTACGAGGGCATTCATGAGTCTTATGACCAGTTTTACCACAATTGCTGCAGTTTGAGGCCGCAGACGTGGAACGACAATCAGAGCTGTTGTGTCCCGTCTTTCCACAATGTTCGCAGATTGTCCTGGCATGGCACTCGACTTCTGTGTGACCGGACTTTCCATAGCCAGTACATAGTTGCTTCCCAACCTGGATGTTACCGGTATTAACCTGTGCCGGCTTGAAGTAGCAATCTTCGCTCTTGTGTCCTATCTTGCCGCAACATGTACAAGGAATTTTGTTAAAGCATGCTGATTTGAGGTAGCCGGGCTTACCACAGTACGAGTAGTGTGGCTTAGCAGCTTGTTTCCGACTGCCATTAACCTTTTCGATGTCCTCAATTGGTGGCGGCTGATAATTATCTTTGCCTTTGTTCCGACCAGTCGGAAGCGTGCGCGCAATGGAAGGGGTGGACACTGCTCGCACTACCCCTGTATTCTTTTCAATGGCAACAACTTTTGCGTCAACGATCTTCTTGCACTCCGCTAATACTCTTGCTTCGTCTTTGTAGAAGTCGTCTTCGAGCATTTCGTCGATCTCTTCACCGCCTGAATGGGTGACAAGCACGGCAGGAGGAGCTTGGTGTGCAGGCAGAACTGGGTATAGTGGCGTAGTGTTTCTATTCAATTTTTTGCTCAATCTTTGGAAGATATTCTGAGTCGATCTACATCGCACTGGTGCGTCGACGGCATCTTCAAGTGCCTCATCCTGCTTCGAGTGGTCAGCACATGTACCGACGTATACCGAATCTTCATGGGCACTTACATCATCCTCACTGTCAAATTCAAAGTTCATAGCAACATCGTTAGCTTTAATCCGCCTCTTGCTGAAATTTCTTCCGCCTCTGCCCTTCGACCATGATATCGTGCAACGCCTCATACAGAGCTCGGGGCGCAAGGTACTTCTTTGGAATGCAAACTTTCGCGGCTGGTTGTAAGAGCCAAAGGTGCCGGCGCTAGCGGACGAGGAAACCTACGCACGAATCAGCGAACGGTCGATTGGAGAGGCCGTCTAGTTCCGGCGTGATTCTCTTCCTCTGCCCCTTCCACCACGGGTCTTGGTGCCTCGATTGCCGTCAAAGCCGCCGTTTTGGTTGCCGCCGTTGTTACCATTCTGAGTTTGACCGTTGAAGGCGCGGTATTTGCTATTGCTGTTACCGTTTCCGTTCCCGTTTCCACCGAAAGGGGTATTACTTTGGCCGTTGAAGTTGCCGTTGAAGTTCCCGCGTTGGTTGCCGTTGCCGTTTCCATTGTCACCTTCACTCCTGTTGCCACGACTGCTCTTACTTACATTATTGTGGCTGTTGTTGTTCCAACCGTTTTGGAAAGCATTTTGCCCTCCATTTTGGCCAAAATTCTTGCCTCCGTTCTGGAACGGATTCTAACCTCCGCTCTGGAAAACGTTCTGTCCTCCAGTCTGGAAGGAGTTCTTATTGCCACCATTCTGAAAACCACCCTTGTTACCTTCATTGGAAGGATTCTGGTTCCCTCCGCCCTGGAAATGATTGACATTAGAGAAATTGTTCTGCGCCACGTAGCCGGGTGCGCGAGTCATTTTCTGATTGCCTCTAATTATCACGATGTTGATGTTCTCGACAGCATCGTTAAGCACGAACGGCATTGGACCGCCTTGGAAACCCATCCACCAACGATTCAGTGAGTTGGGTATGCCCTGGAACTTTTCTCGCTTGAGATTGGACTGCAGAAGCTCTTCGCTGGACATGAAGGTTGTCGTGCGGTCGACGGCTTGGCAAGACTCATTGAGATGTTGAGCAAGCATAGCAATCCTGTCGTCAATCTGCATACTGAGATATGTAAGGCCTTGTACGGGTTGAGGGCTTGTAAGGAGATTTTCAAGGTGGACGTTCAGCTCTCGCGTCGTTCGAGTGAGCAGGATAGCATTTGATGCAGGAGCGTTTGTGTCGTGACTCTTGTTGCAGGCATCTTCCCATCTGCAATTTCCCTTCAGGAAATGAGAACAGACGTTCTTGTTCAATTGCTGAAAGTCAGTTATGCCGGCTTGCTGCGGCTGTGCCGTCGCTGGGTCTGCGAAGACGATGCTGAACGTGGTGTTCCAGGTCGCTGTGTTTGAGGGCCTACAAATTGTGTCAGTAAAGCTTTGGTTGGCGTCTACTACAAGTACTGACTTTGATTCACTCTGTAACTTTGCATCAACTTCCATCTCCCATGAGGGCCGGCGCACATCCTCTAGTGTGCCTGGAAATAGAAAAGGCGCAAAGCCTGCTGTGGTGGATGCGTTTACTATCGCATAACGGGCACCTGGGGGTCTGGATAGTCTTTCTCTTTCTTCTAGTCGCTTCTAGACCTCTATTTTCTCCTTTTGCGCAACATCATACAGCGGGTATCTCGACATAGGGTTCTCGGATCGATGAGCCGGGCCTCCAAAATATCGCCATAGGTACGGACAAGTCATGAACGCCGAACGACATCGTTGCTCATCAACTTTGATACAATGATATAACCCTCGGGCGATATCGGTATGAAGCTTCGCGGATATGGCCCACCAAACGGCGAGACTCGTCTACGATTATACCCAATCGGCTTGCTGTCGAAAAGCAGCGGCTGGTTGTTTGCGTCGTGATTTCCGTGAGCACTCTGGAGAATGCGGATAGCATGTTCAGCGCCCTGTTCAAGAGCAGTTTGCGCAAACTTGTATAGTTCGGCAGGATTCATCGCAGCTGGAGGTTGCGTGGCTCATTGTGTAGCGATGCGTTGGGAATCGATCATCAAACGCTGTTCAGTCACTTCAGTAATCTCCTGCTGTCTCTTCACCATTCCAGTGAGTGTATGAAGTAGCACCTGAGCTTGCTGGGCTGTTGCTCCAGCTGAGGTGGTGACATTATTGAGTTCGTCTGAAGTCAACGACTCCTCGCTCAAGCTTGTGTTTCCAGACTCTGGAGTCTTGTAATTTCCTTTTGCTAGTTTCCGCGCAGAGACTGGAAGGCGTCGAGTAAAAGCTAACAAGCTCGCTTCGTCGTTAGTATCGGTATTCTTGACCATTGACGACGGTGATTTGAGAGCAGCCTTAGCCTCAACATGTTTAACATGCTCTTTTTCAACAGTAGCTGGCTTATAGTTGGATAGGGGCTCATTCGCGGTATGTGGGGAGCTCGGCGTAGTGGCGAGAAGCTGGCTCATAGACGCTTGCCGTGCAATATGTTGTTCTCCACCGTGGGTGACAGAAGGAACTGCGGTATCGCTGGAGTTAAAGCCGCTTCCGCCGCCCTTAGGTCGTCCAAAGCTTTGTGCAGATTGAGTGGTTTCAGCGTCTTCCTGTTGGATGCATGAGAAGATTCGCTGAAGCGCGGCTTCTTTCGTGCAATCAAAAGTTCCTCGTTATCCGAAGAGGAGCCTATCGGAGATGCCTTTAGGAACTGGCGCTTTGTGCTCACGTTCGAAGCGTGCTTAAGGAGCTGCTTGGGATCTTTCTCGGAAGGTTTAAGATCCTCTGACTTGTTCTGGTTTCTCTTTCGCTCAGATGAACGCTTGGTTGGCAGGCTAGCAGTGTTTTTGTGCTACATAGTCATCAGCATGCCACTACGGTATACACGTGAATGAAACACTTACATCTTGTGATGATCGTCGTTCGGCACGTTTCGCACACTCTGACGAAGCTTTTCGTTGCTTTGAACCGAAGTAAGGCTCAGGAGACGAAGCGGACGACGAGGAAGTCGATCCGTGCGGCTTATTTGTCGAGCGATTGCAGTCTGGCGTACTATCTGTGACCTCTTCAGCTATAAGTTGAAGTCGTCTGAGCCTCCTGGAAGGTTGCTGCTCAGCAGGCGATTCAGACCCATCGCGCAACCGCTTGCTAATTCGGGCCATGTTGTTTGGGTTTGCTGATAAGTGTTCGTTGGTGTGCAGTGTAGCAAGGCAGATTTTGCAATTTGTCCGGTGATGATATGTTCTGCAAAAATGTTTAACGAGATTGTATATTATCGTACTCACCGAGAGCGCCGTCGGGGCAGGGAGCTAACGATAGTGCGTTAGTCTGGTGGTGGTTCATTATTGTAAGATGGCTTTGTCCATCGAACGAGAACATTCTTTGTCGATAGTCCTTGGGTGCCCTGACATTGTGTAATGGTCAGCGAACCAATGTCGTAATCAAAAAGACATCGCCGAGTACAAGAAATTTGTCGCGGTGGAATGTAATTTCATGTATTCCGCTCTCGTGTTGAGTTGTTCGTGCTGTGCTCTCAGAAGCAGCAGCAGGCTCTGTTTACATGACGTATCTGTGATGCAGCTCATGTAAATGATGCTCAATAAAGTTGGGAAGTAGCACCAGACCACCAACACGTGATCTACTTCACCTCATAACCGTCACAACATTTCTTTATCCTCTCCTCCCACGAGAGCATGACAAAGTAAGGTGTCTTCGCGTTGGTTAGCTTGGGCGATTGAACAATGTTTCGCCATAGGACAATGGAAAAGCTCATCTCGCATTAATTGTTATTTTTGTGCTGTCGTCTATCGGTTTGTACCCGCAGACGTCCTATCATTATGGTTGTGCCGTTTGGTACAACGCCGAATTATCTAACATTTTACAACGCAAAGAAACCTGCGACGACACCCAGAACAGTGCCGCTGACAGCACCTGCACCAAAGCGTGCTGCCGCGCCGGTTGCAGCGGGCGGGCTTCCAGAACTAGGCGCAGTGCCATTCGTGGTCCCGTTACCACCTCCGGGGGTGTTAGGCCTTTGACGATCGACAGCTTCGATACGCTTGTCGAGGCTAATCTTGACTGGGGATTGTGACTTGATGTAATCTGTGAGAACTTCGTCCTGGGTGTCGAGAGTGATGAAATCGGTAATGGGAGTGAAGAAGTTGTCTCCACCGCCAGCAATGAAATCGAGAGTAACCACCTGATAGGTTGTGGTGTTTGCCAGTGGCTTATCGCCAATTGTGACAGATACCAATCTAGTGCCATTGGAGGCTTTCGGGTTGTATTCGACCTTGATGCCCTTGCTGACTTGGAAGAATGAGGTGACAGGCTTGCTGTTTGTGACGCTGACTCCTGTGACGATGCCTTCGAGAGCCTCCCAGATTTGCTTGCCAGTCAAGGCAATCTGGACAATAGCGTTGCCGAAGGGGAAAGACGTGAGAACTTCGCCACGGGTGATATCGCCTTCATCGATTGTGGCGCGCACACCACCAGCGTTGATGATGGCAAAGTCGACATCCTGGGCATTCTTCTTGCGGTAATCCAGCATAGCATCCGACATGAAGTCGCCGAGCAAGCACTCTCCCTTCTGGCAACCAGTCTGGTCAAGCTCAACCTCGCTCTTGCCAAGCACCTCCGAAGCGAAGGCTTCGAAAGGACCGCGCCATTCTTTAACCTGCGCCTGGAGCTTAGGCTCCTGCTTAGTGGTGTTGGTAAGGTGGATGGGCGCGCCATGGTAAGCAAGAATTTTGCCCTTGGTGTCGTAGGTGACATCGATGTAGCCAACATACTCACCCCATCGGTAAGCTGTGACGATGAAAACTTCGTCGCCATCTTTGTTGTCGACAATCGTGGGGTACTTGCCCAGCGCTTTGGGCATGTCACCAAGGAGGGTGTGGCTGTGACCTCCCATGATGAGCTGAAGACCCGTGGTTGCCTTAGCTAACTTTTGGTCTTCTTCGTAGCCAATATGGGTAATAGCCGCAATCCTGGTGATGTTGGTAGTAGACTTGATCTCATCAATGGCATTTTGAACAGACTGTCTCAGAGTTAGCCGTTGTGAGTCGATGACATCTTGCGTTTCAACATACCTCTACAACATCAGAGAATGTGGTGCCTTCATCAGGATTTGCGAGGCTAGGAATCTCTTCCGTTGTAACACCGATGATGGCCACGCCTTTGTCCTCGAAAATATGGTATGGCTTGACCTTGCTCGCCACCTTCTCGTTGGCGGATTTCAAGTTTGCGCAAACAATAGGGAATGTCAGGTTTTGCAAGAAATCTCCAAGTTTGTCCTCGCCGCCATCGAATTCGTGGTTGCCAAGAGTCATGGCGTCGAACTCCAGTTGGTTGAGTGTCTGGGCAATCTTCTCACCTCCATAGAATGAGTAGAACAGCGTTCCTTGGAATTCATCGCCAACATTCAGCCAGAGACTGTCGTTGTACTTTGGTCGCTGCTCCTCAATGACGGTCTTGACACGAGAGTAGCCGCCGTAGCAGCCGCGCTCTGGCCTTGTGCAGTCCGTGCCTGATGAGCTGAACTCGTCCAGATGAGCATGGACATCGTTGATGTGGAAGAAAGCTGTTGTCACGTGAGCGGAAATCTCTCGACTTTAGATCAAACAACCCACAAATATTGTAATTGCCTTGAGCATCAAGACCTCGCTTCGCCATCCGTCGGCTGTACAGCGCTTCTTCTGCGGATGAAGTCGCCGCTAGCGCAAGAAGCGCGAACGGCACGCTGGAACGTGTTGAGAACCTCATATTCAATCTTCTAGACGTCTGAAAACGAGAGAAAATCGACCGACACACACGAAGACACAGAGCGACCCCATATTCGCCGCGATCGACGTTATATGGATGTCGTCGAGAGTTCCGAGGACGGTGTACTCCGCGCCGTGTCCCCTTGGCGGTGGCTGAAATTGACTTGGCGCGCAGCACCACATTCCTTTAACTGCCTAACTTCACATCGCTCCTGATAACACCTAACCAATCACCGCCTCACGTGCTCCTGCTGCAGAAGATTCGCCGCTTACATGCAGGGCAACGAGGGCGAACCTGGATACCGGCTCAGGAACACATTCATGCTCTCCAACTGCACGTGGGCTTGGTATGCGGCTCGGCCAATCAAGGGCGGCCAGAACAGTTCTAGAAGTGATCGAGCGCGGCCTGATCTTTCGTCGCTTCAATTGCGGCGACATTCAAACATCCAAACGGGCGTAGTGCTTTCGGCGATGATCTCCCGAGTGGTATGTTCGGTACGACTAGCCCCGCTACCTTGTTGGACTATATCCAGAGCGTTGGACTCCGGGGCAGCATATCTCGATCGTAGAGCAGGTACAAAATGACCAGTTGTAGCGTAATGAGTAGATTAATGCGACATGTAACCCACCAGAAACGAGAAACTAACCCAAGGAGAACGAGAAGTCGCAAATCCATCAGACGTCATAGCGTTAGCGCCACACCTTCACACTATACCTATGTCTCATCCACCACCGTCTTACCCAAAGCTCGGCTGGCCCAGATTCCCTAGAAAGATTTTCGATCGGTCGATTAAAGAGTCGTTGTAGAAAGCAAGGTCCCACCACATACCCCTCACAGTCGAAAAGAACGCCTCGGTTTATTGTTCGAATGGAGATGACCTATGATGTGGCCAGCGTATGTCATACAGTGAGAGCGGTGATACTTTACCAAAGGTCAGCATGAGATCATGTGTTGCCCGAGTGCTCACCGCCTCGATAGCAAGCATCGTCCACCTCTTCACCTCGTTCTTCCATCTCTTTGTCTTTCTGCTTGCAACGGTTTGCCCATCCCGTCGGGTTCCTAAGTGGCCATCAGCTAAATATTACTGTTACGAACGGGATATCTTACCACTTCTTACTCCAATCTCGTCTCTGCGGAACCATTTCCCCCCGATTCTCTTCTTCGGCCTACCAAGTCGCTCCATCTCTTAATACTAGTCGGCCAGGTCTGCAGACTGCAGGCTTCAGGACATCGCCTTGGCCCACCTATGCGGAGTAGCCTCAGACCCAGGTGCATCTTCCCAGCTGACCAGCAGCTTGTACGCAGCAGGCCTCTCAGAAATGTATCCTTTCTCGAACACGTGGCCAAAATAGTCTTCAAACGCACCAAAGTGCTGCAAAGGACCGCCGTTGTAAGTGCTGCGCGGGATCCCAAGCTCGAGCGGGTTCACGAAGGTGCCAATGTAGTCAATGGTGATGACCTTGGTGGGCTGCAGCGCAAGCTTGTGGTCGTCGTTGCCGTACTCCAATTGACCAAGCGGTGGGTTGTCGTCACCGGCAGCAATAGCGGCCTGTCTGCGACGCTTATCGTACTCCTGGACGGTCTTGAAGCGGTGTAGGACGCGGCGCTTCAGGGCGACGGTTTGCAGGCTGGTAGACTGGAACATGGAATCGAAGCCGATATGAACAGAACTGCCCGAGTAGGCAGCACCGCCCATCAGCGGGTCATAGTTGCGCTTGTCAAGTGGAGTGTTGACACCCTTGGCTGGAGCATCGAGGTCATAAAGTCGACCCTTGGCGCCCTCATGGAAGCGAACAGTCTTGCGCGTAGGGGCCAGGGCTGCAGTAGTCGCACTGGAGGGCAGAGAAGCGATCTCGACGCCCCTGTCCGGCCGGACCTCGCTGGCATCACTCTTGAAGATATGGGGGAGAAAGAGCTCAATGTCAAGGTCGGTGAGCAACTCAGGGGTCATGTGAAAGTGCGGCTTGGTACCAAAACCGAAGCGGTTGAAGGCCTTGGTCATGTTCTGCATAACAGATGAGAAGGTCGTGGACTGCTTGTTGATGTCTATTGGGATTAGTAAACATTCACTTGCTCGAATAGGTCACGGCGAATACATACAGCCGTACTTCAGAGTGCTCTCGGGCTTGCGAGGAATGCTCAGGATGATCTTGACCCTCGGCCTCTTGCGCCCAAGAATGAAGCTGTCCGCGCCGCCGTACCCGGGGCAGTGGGCAACGCGGTGGGCCTGGGAGTGAGTGGTCATGGAGGTCTTCATCCTGGCGAACTGGTCCTGTAGAGAGTGCTGCTGGGAAGGGCTCAGGTTCTCGTCGAAGCTCACGTCGTTGAGTAGCTCCGGGTTGTTGTTGATCTCGATGACAGTGTCGCCGCCCTCGCTCTCAGCCGCTGGAACCGGCAGCGTGCTGATGTACCACCTGCTCTTCGCCCACTTCGCAACCGCATTGCTGGCCTTGGGTCCAGGGATTTGGGACTTGGTGCTCTTCTTCCTAATTTCACTCTGTTCACTGTCAGTAGTACCCTCACGCACCTTACTAAGGTCCCGAAGCGCCTGAGTACAAGCGCCTGGAAAAGCCCTTGAAGTCGCAGTCGACGCGCGTGCCGACCGCTCAATCTGCAACGCCGCCGAAGCAACACGCAGGTTGATAGTCCTTGAAGCCGCCGATATAATCGGCGAAGTTCGAGCCCGGAAGCTTGCCCTAATAGTCCTTGGAGAAGCCGCCGACTCGATCGGCGCACGCCCGGAGGCAGAGTTGACGATGCCGCTAGCAAGGCGGAGAAACGTAGAGGGGGACGCAAGTCGAGCCGTTCGAATGTCTAAATGATATGGTAGCTTCAGTGATGGTTTGGGTCTCGAGTTTTGTGGGGTGGAAAGGTTTTGCGTGGGCCAGAGGGTAAATGTAGGACGGAGGGGATCGGGGTCACGTGCTCGGAGCTAGAGAATGGCGTGGCAACGGGTTTGGCGCAATACATAAAGATAACGTACCTTCGAGAGTAGCCAGAATACTCTGATATCATCGCAGCTTAACGTGAGATTCGCAACTCCAGTATTACACACATTTCGGCAAAGTAAGAAATAGTCCTCGCAATGAACGCGACAGATCACTCATCTTGACTACAACGAGATCAAATGCCACAATGAATTAGATAGGCGGGAATAATGGAAGATGATCATGTGCTCCCTACCTCAGCCAGATGGTTACAAGGCCATGCCGATCTATTTGACTTCAACTGGCTATCTCAACTCATGTGTCTCCTCCATCGCTGTCGTCATCAGCGTCTTCTGGTATGTATTCAGAGCCACTGTCGTCGTCAGAATCCTCCTCACCTTCGCCCTCCTCAATATCTGGCTCATCTAGTCCTCCATTCTCGTCACTGTCTCCTTCTTCTCCACTGTCTTCACCAGCCTCTTTGTCGTCACTTTATTCACTCTCCTCCTCCTTTACTGGAAGCCTAGGGTATATCCGCCATAGTCTCTCTGGTCAGAGTTGTGTGAATCTAAAAGTGAGATAAGGGGGTATCGTTGCTCCGATAGATTCGCGAGGGTCACAAGCCCATCGACGTTGAAGCCGGTATGCACGAATGACGAAACCTCGTAATAGACTGGTCTATGGTCTGGCATCATGGTGGCGCCGGTTCTCCGAAAACCTTGTGAAGTAATGCGCGTCACCGGAGGATACGATACGAACAATAAGTCGAGTAATTTCCTGGCTCTCACTGTTTGGGAGCTGGTGAGGTTGGACTCCCTAGGGAACTCGTAGAAAATTATCCTCCCCGTGTAACATAATGTATCATGACCAATTTCACCTTGCTCAGCCTTTTCACAATGTCTGAGCAAGGTGAACGTACCCACGCAACTCTTGTTGTCTCGCTGAAGTCGTGATTTTTAGAATTCCTGAACATCTTCTTCCAAACTTCCTCGTCATCATCTAGGGCCGCCTTTAGGTCTTTGTTGATCGTGTACCAGTTGATGAGGTCGGCGAGTGGGAGTTCGCGGAGTATCATCAGCGCGATCTCGTGCGGGAAGACAGGGATGACACGAGACATGATCTACCTGTTGATTGAGAAAAAGCAACAAAAGACGAGATTATAACTACTTCGTATGGGTTTGCTGCTAGAGCAAGCGAAGAGCCATGTGCGAAAGAACCAGGGGCCGTCACAAAGCATAGGGGAGATCATCTGGAGGATCAAAACACGATGTGACAGATCTCAAATAGAATGCGTAAACAGATTGTCACATGAACATAAGAATCAGAGGGTGTCGCAGTAAGTGCAAGCAGTGCGCAAGGAATTGAGGATTAAACTGATGTGTTACTGTATGTAGCTATGAACAGTATATGTAGTAAATCAGAGGTGGCAGGCACTGCGTATTACAGCAGTGGAGACGTGAAACTGCGCTACGTAGTACAAGAAAAAGGAAATACTCTAGAACCGCGACAAACCGTCACGGTTCAACATGATTCATATACGTCTACACAGACTCACTCCTCGTCAGCGGACTCACCGGCATTGTCCTCTCCGAGTACACCCGCCTGACATCGACACCGACCGAACTCCCTTTATTCTTCAACGACGCATCACTAGACACACTCTTCAGCGTCCACTTCTTCTCGACCAGTGTCGCCATCGTATCTCCAACCTTCCACTCCTTCATCCTCTCCAACACATTCGCCATACTAGCATCCGCCTCTCTCAAATCGACCCTGTGCGCCTTGTACAACTGTCTCTGCAGTGCCTCAGCTTGCAGCATCTCCCACTCCGCCGTCGCATGTTCGCGCGTCTTATAGCGTTTCTGGTACCACCCGACAATCGAGTCAAGACTCAGATTGATGATGACAATAAGCGCGCCAATACTACAAATCAGCGCAAGTCCCAGCACACTGAGTGACTGATAGTCTTCTCTGCGTACGAGTTGCGCGTCGCACATCCACGTCTCGTTGGCGAACGGCGCGCCGATGATCGGCTCGATGGCAATCGACGACTGGTATCCTCCGGTGTATCTGTAATTCCTGATTTGCCAGTTCGTCAACAGCGTGCCGAACATGTGGCTGAGTTCCTGGATCCATTGATCCGGTCGTGGAGATGCGGTGCGGTAGTTGCCGTATTTGTTCATGAGAAGTACGTTGCCGGCCATGGCGCCTACGATGGCTTCG
Organism: Parastagonospora avenae f. sp. tritici 18332-5; assembly: GCA_022559985.1. NCBI lineage: Eukaryota > Fungi > Ascomycota > Dothideomycetes > Pleosporales > Phaeosphaeriaceae > Parastagonospora > Parastagonospora avenae. The sequence goes on from JAFJTR010000111.1 coordinate 64,717, forward strand.
AATCCCATGCCCCAATTAAGGATATAGACGAGGCGTTCAAGCGTCACGTGCTGCTTGGTGGTATTGAATATTTTTCTGGATTGCGTGATGGCGGGTTGGAGGCCGGTGAGTTCTGTGCAGGTCGGGGTTGATCTGGTGCTGGAGTCGCACCATTGGAATTGCCTTGCGCAGCCGACGGCGTTGATGGGGTATTCGGAGCCGTACACGGTCACGTTCTTGTACTGGCCTGGCTGGTCCATGTACTCGCTTGTTATTGGAACGGTGGACTCGAACCATGGGTCCGTAACAGGTTCAGCGTATTGCATGCCATTCACTTGTCGCAAGAACAAGAGTTCGATGTCTGCGTCGGTGCGGTTCAGTTCTGGAATCGGGATCCAACTGGGCTGTGTCCGGCCCCACGATCCGACTATATATTCATTGGCGCTGTTGAGTGTGAGTGAGCTGTAGCAGGAGTGGAAACCATGAGACTTACGCAAGTGAGTAGAGTTGCGTGCCGAACATGCTGACCGTACCTTCTAGATTGCTGTATATTATCGTCGAGTTTGTGTCCATGCGCGCAGTTGGTCCGTAGAACCACTCCAACCATAATTCACCAGGCGCGGTATGCATCACGTCCCCAGGCAGCTGGCCAGGTGCAAATCTGGTACCATTCATATCGTGCCAATCGCTTACATAACCCTCGCGCTTCAATGGAGTACATGTCATTACGGCTCGGAGCTGGATCCTGTCAGAGCTTTCTGCGTTGATACCAAAATGTTCTGTGCTATCGAGCAGCCCAGAATCGAATCGCACGGTAGTGTTTTGGTAACATATCTTCTCATCGAAAGGGCAAGTTTCGTTTGTGCTTGTAGTCCATGTGAGTTGTTTTGGTGCGTAGGAAATGCAATCAGATGCAACCGTCGAGTTCTGCTGGCAAGCAGTAGCCATTGTGGACGCCAGGTTGAAGTCCTCGACGACATTTGCCTGGAATGACCTGCGCTGACTGTAGTTGCCAGGAACAGCAATGCCAGTTCGGTTGTCCCAGAATCCACACTCCGAGCTCTTAATCAAAACGTCTGACTGCTTGCTCGTAACCTTTGCGGACAGGATACCAGCTGCGCCGAAAGCCATCAGACTGACCATTGCCAACACAGTTACCGGCAAAGCCGATGCAAATGCAACGGCACCTCGTCGTTGTCGGGTTGTCCATGAAAGCTGAAACAGCTGCCATATCGCCGCACCAGGGGCGTGATAGTTGCGGAGAATCGCTTGCTGTTGGTGGTGTTGGCCATTGCGTGGCGCAAGAGTTGATCGGATTTGGAAGACAGCGTATGAGATGATTGCCCAGAAATGACCAGCCACAAAACCAAGAAATAAAGCAAGGAAAGCCACAAGATAGGCTGCGTTTGATGTGGTCAATGTCAAGGTTGCTCCTTGAGCTGAGCTGAGCTGGTGATTGGTCCAGAGTCCGGTGTGGACTGAAGCCGCGTTTGACATGATGACGAAGATCGATGCGAATTCTAAGGAGGCAACAACAGTTGGAGACTTCAAGTCAGTTAGTGCGACGACATGCTGATCTATGTAGCAAAGATACACCCATGATATATCCTCGCTCGCAACACTAAAGTCGTGAATTTGACCCCAGCACCGCACCATGTACCATCCCTGGGAAAAATGCTCAACCCAAAAAGCAGCTGCACCTCAGGGCGACTACACAAAATATCCTATTCGTTAGATTAGATTATTTTTTACGCTAAAGCATGCGCTAGCGAGCGGGCCAAGACAGCAGCCTTGCGAGAGTTACGCGATGCGAAGTAGATCGTCGAGACTTTTGCCAGACAATGTGCAGTATGGCCGAGAAGTGCGTAACAGCCGCTGATAATAGTGCCCCGGAATAACTTTCAGCCCCCAAAGAAATGTTGCACCCAAGGCAGTGGTTCGTGCCGAGCCTCGCTCTAGCTCGAACGAGGCTGTGTTGCGCTGCATGAGCGGAGCCTCTTGAAACAGCGTAATGCGAGATAAGAGGTGATGAATTACGCCCGATCTTAGTGCTGCCTGCCAGAAATGCGATTAGTTGCGCAACCTAGTGTCTGTAATCGCATCATTGACCTTTCCACTGCATGGCTTAGCCACTGCCATCCCATGTTGTGCTGCATTTCGCGCAACCTTGTTTCTGCGACGCCAAATGAATCTAGAATCCTCCGTTAGCAGATAGCATATCTCTGCACGAACAGACTTACACAAGTGCGCAAGCAATAAGTGCCAGAATTGGTACTCCCAAGCCAACACCAACCCCGACACCTATCTTCTTGCCGTTACTCGTGGCCCCAGCATGATTTCCATCCTTGGCATGCGTGGTATCTGCATTCGTAGCTTCGGGAGAGGCGGTATATCGGGTAGGACTTCCAGAGAGCGCCTGCATCGTGCCGACACGGGTTCCGAACGGCTTCAAGCTTTCGATGCTGTCGAATGTGGAGGCTGGAAATGTTGGCTCAGCCCCAGACGGTACAGCGGTTGTGTGATACTTGGTGTAAGTAGTCTTGGTTGTCTTCTGCGTGGATGCGGGACAATTGACAACGCCGGATGACTGGCAGCTCACTCCGCTGGTGGTGATTTCGGAAGTCAAGGTCGTGGTGGACAGGTCTTTGCGTTCATTCGCCGCTACGGTAGTTTCAGATGGCGCGACAATTGGCGCCGCTGAGATTGCGCATCCCAGGGGAAGTGTCGATGTGAAGATAGCCGTAGAAGCTGTGATAACTGGACCAAATGTTTGCATGGGAACCCCAAGCAAAGGCACCTTGACTCCCACAGATGCATCAGCAATTGCACCCAACGCGAAATTGTATTCTTGTTCGACTTTCAGCTTGCAGTCCTTGTCGTTTGGCGCGTATGTGATGTTCGTGATGAAATCTGCAACGTGAGCCACCGAGGCCACTTCTATACCAGCACGAACTTCAGGTCCGCCGGGAAGTTTTGCCTGGTGCTTCATTGGGAGCAATCTCTATGGCACAATGGATACCAATTCGCAAGATTGCTGCAATGCTGACTCCAGCAGTTTCGACAGTGACGGGAAGTAACTCAAACTGGCCGCCGTTGCTAAGCACTCGTCAGTCGGAGGCATTATAGCCAATGGTTCTGTGAACACCCACAAGACCATGTCCGATACCTTGTCACCGAGAAGAGCGAGATCAAACGCAATCCCATCTTCGAGCTTGATGTGGAAGCCAGTGCTGATATCAATGCTATCCGTTGATTCTATCGACAGTATGAGTCCACAGCTGCAACTATTCCCAGTTGCAAGACGTTCCCGACTCTAACGCCGTGGGGCGACGTTGACGAGAACAAGTTGATTTCACAAGCCACCCCATATGAGATCACAGTATTCAGCTCTAGGTACAGCTCCAAGTCGTCAAACTGAATCTTGAGATGATTCTCCAGTATCTCAGGCACAGTGAGATCGAACGCAAATGGGAACGTGGGGAGAGCCAAATCGGATGCATCGACACCATCCTGAGCTTTCGCTAGGACGCCCGAAGTGCAAATCACCAGATAGTCCCCCAAAGATTCGGTCAAGTTTTGAACATTGTTGCTGATTGAACCTATCGTGGCATTCATCGCTTGTGCGACATTGAAATTGTCGTCCACGTCAAGATCGACCTTAGCGATGCCTTTGAAGTAGCAAGTCGTGCAGGTGACTGTCAAATTGCCCGTCCGATCAATATTGTTCTGCGACTGACCCTGGGGTTGCTACCTGAGCAGAAGTTAGTCATTGATGCGTCCCACGTTGATGAAAGCAGCTTACGCAGAAAGCAGAGTTGCTCCACTCCAGGCCTTTTCCAAGTTATGAGTGCTACTGAGATCCTCACGTTTATCTAGAGCGGCAACAGCTAGCTCTGATCTGATGACGGATATGATTTCGTCTGATGTAATACCAGGTGAGGTGCGAACTTGAGTGGCGGGATGCAACGCGGGGGATGACGGGGTGCAGACGACGAGGCTGAGCGCCAGGACCATAAGGATGCAATGTGAGTAGATCATCTCGACTAAAAAATGAAATTGCTTCAGGTTTGGTGCCAAAATCATCGTGGAGGAGATGAGCCTGTAAAGTACTCAATGCACCCCTGCAAAATTGGGGTCCTTTTCACAACATTGATCATGTTCGCCTGTTGCTGTCTCATGATAGCACCCAAGCGAGTACAACATGAGGACTGCTACGCCGCGAGAACGAATGGTAAGCCATTGGCTGCAAGGCTGTGCCACATAACGACATAGCCTTGCGTGCTGTGCCGGAAACGGAAATACATGAGCTTTTACACAGCCTTCATATAGCAACGCAGTTCGGGAGAGATTGGATGTTGAACGGGCGTCGTCAAGCTGGGTCCATTATCATTTGTTGCGGCATGCTCAGGACGTTGGTGGTGTAAAGAAGATGCGCCACAGATAACGAGCGTTACACAACCTCCAAGAGTCATCATGTAGCAGTAGAGCAACACACAAAGCCGAAATTTTAGGACTCGAGAGTTCATGAAATCGGCTAAGGTGAAGTAAGATGCAATACGAAGCAACACGAGGGCTTCCACTTCCCCAGATAGGCTTGATAATTAGCACTAAACCCCATCCATAATCCAGGGTCTCATGCCAAGCGCAACGTCACTTGCATGTGCATCCCGAAACGCGACACTTTTGAAAGAATATTTACAAACCTCACGGCATAAAACAACCTACAAGTCCTCTCTTAGTACAGAAGAAGCATCCGCTACCTCCCACGACCGCCTGTCTATACCTCTCATCCGCCCCAATCGCGCCCGCGCACCCAACCTTCTCCTCCCACACCTTCAGCTCTTACCACAATGTCGCAAGCCTACGAGCGCGAACAGTACGCCCCAAATCCCCACCCCAGAAACCATTCTCGATACTAACGCGCACCCAGACAAAACGACTCGCGCCTCTCGGACCTCGCCTCCAAAGTCTCCGCGCTGCGCGGCGTGACAATCGACATCTACGACAGCGCGCGCGACCAACATGTCATCGACAGTACCGTACGTACCACCACCTCCACATATACATGTCTTCCTGGGCGCAAGATGTTTCTACACTGCAATACATGCTGGGATCTCCTAGACACGCCGCTGCTTGTCAAAAACATGCACTTTGCCTGCCTGCATACGTCCTGCATCTACCCTTGCACTTGCCTCATCCTGGAACTCGCTGGATGCTTCTCAACATCTACACTCGAACTCTCTACCTCCCAACTTCCTCGCCTTACTCCTCGCCCTTCCTCTCTCCCATACCATATCCCAACTCCCATCTACTTGAATATGCGCTAATGTTCGCTCGCTGCAGTCCGAAACATTCTCCTCCTTCAGCACGTCGCTCAAGGGCAGCGCGGGGCGTTTGACGCGCATGGCGCAGAGCGGGAATAAAGTGGCGATATTCAAGCTTGCGGGCATGTTGGTCGGGGTTATTGTGGTGCTTTGGTGGGTTGGGAGCTGGTTTTTCTAGACTCCTCTCCCTTTCGGAGCAAGTGAATATATTTAGTGGATTTGGTGTTGATATGGGATGTGCGAGGAGCATGGGCACGGGCATGGCGTTCTTGGGATCGCATTAGCGGGATAATTGTATATTTGACTTGATTGCGATATGCGAGGGGTGATGATGCGCAATTCTCCGTTCATTCATTCATTCTTTCTCTCTTGGCTCGACTATATGTACAAACCCCCTCTTCCGGTATACAAATCCATCCAACCATCTCCCAACCTACTCCCAAACATTCGAAAACAAATCATCGCTCCCCCCAAACCCACCCGCGAGCTTCGCCGTACCCTGATTCGTGGGCGCATGCGTCGTCGTCGTCGTCGTCGTCGTCGTCGTCGTCGTCGTCGGCGCCGCACTACTCCACCCACCAAAGTCATCGTCCTGCGCAACAGCTGGCGCGCCCCAGCCCGGACTCTTCGGCGCGGCGGTGGTCGTCGCAGCAGGCTGGCTGGGTGCAGACGAGCCCCAGACGTCGTTACTTCCCCATGCGTCCATGTTGGAGAAGCCGCTGCTGTAGTTGGGCGCGGCGTGGGCTTGTGGTACGGGTGCCGAGGGCACGGCGGGCGATGTGAGGTTGAATGCGGAGTTCATGGGCGGGGAGGCTATAGGGTTAGCGGCTTTGGGGGCGGGTGCGGGCGCCGAGGGCATGGAGAGGTCGAGGAGGTCGCCGAGGCCGGAGGAGGATGGGGCGGGCTGGGATGGTGCTGGGGCGGAGAAGGCGGAGAAGCCGCCGCCGAGACCGCTGGATGGGCTGGTCGTGCGGTTTGTGTATGATGGTGTCTTGGGCTTGGAGTCGAAGAAGTTGCCACCGCCGCCGAACATGTTGGAGGAGGAGGCGGTGGTGGGTGGGGACTTTGTGCCGGAGAAGCTGTCAAGGCCGGAGAAGGGCGATGCCTTGGGCGCTGGTTGCGCTGGTTGGTTGAACGACAAGCTGCTGAAGGCGTCGTTCATGCCGCCAAAGCCTGACTGTTGAGGCGAGGTCTGCCCCTGAGGAGATGCCATGGCACCGAAAGATTCTTGCCGTGCATGTTGCTGGGGCTGCGGTGCTGCTGCTGGCTTTGAAGCATACAGTGAGAGGATGGACTGCTTGAGGTCGGGTCTTGAGGGCGCCGCAGAAGCAGCAGGGCCAGTGCTGGACGGCCTAGCAGGCTGCGACGCAGGTCCTCCACCCAAGAAATCCAGTCCCAGCAGCGAATCGCCTGCCTTTGTCTGTTTGGGTGGTGCGGCTTCGGCCTTTGGCGGGGCTGAGCGTACATTCGAAGGCGGTCCGGTGCTCGGTCGTGGAGGGGCCGGTGTGTCGTCGCCGAAGAGGTCGATGGTCTGCTGCTGTCTTGCTTGCGGTGGCGGTGCAGGCCGGCTTGAGCTTCCCGCCAAACGTTGCGATGCGGAGCGCTCTACCTGAACCTTTTCTTGCACCTTGCTCAATGGCTATGACATGTCAGTCGTGTTCCTCGAACCCTTGAAAGTGCCACAAACCAGGTCGTCATCGTCCGTCTCCAGGGTCGCAGGATCGGGTATGGGCCCGTCCATGGTCCAGCGCTTCGACTCATATTTTGTGCGAATGAAGTTCTCAATCTTTGCCTCGGACGGTACGTGTCCAGGCGCCAGTTTCGCCTCCCAGTACTTGTTCGCGCGCGCATTGCCCCACTTCAGCACGCTCTGCAGTTGCTCGTCGGTCCAGGTATCGAGGTCTACGGATTTAACTTTGCTGATATGCGTGCCCATGCCGCGGTGTATGCCAGAGCAGCGAATGCAGATGAAGACGCCCAGGTTCCAGCTTGCCCATCGTGGGTCTGTCGCAATATCAGCGCAATTCTCCACAGCATAGTATTATTACTCACGCTTGTTCCTCTTGCAGTCGGAGCATGTCTTATTGCCTTCGAGCTTCACGAGATTTTTCAAAGTCGCTCGATTCTGCTCAGCGCGATCAGCGGCAGGGTTGGGCCGCCGCGACATGGTGGGGTACGGGTCGTGTGATGCTGAGGGCCGTCGTATAGGGTCGCGAATACGAGAGCTGGATTTCTGGTGCAGCGGTGAAGTAACTGCGTGTTCACGTGTTGTTTTGAGGGTTGCGGTAAGAGAGTGTTGGGAGCTCACTTTATTCGAGCCCGAAACGTCCAATGCCCTCGCCATTGACGTTGATTGCTTGGCGCGACTAACCATGGGCCACCACCAGTCCTGCGCTACTCGAAGCCGGCCATAGCATGAAAAGAATTCATGACAGTGGTGTTGGTCCGTGGTACACATCATGTGGTAGCCTCACGTATGAATCACAGTTTGTAACCTGGTCGTGCCAGATATGCATGTGATTGCATTTAGAATTATGGCTGTGAGACGCCTAGCCGGGTATCAAAGGCGATGTTCTATATTATCATACATGAAAGTGCTCTCCTCCTCAGCATGCTCAAGCAGGACGAAACCTCCAGTCATCCCAGTCCTCGTCCTCAGAATCGCTACCGTCCTCGTCGTCGGCTGGATTCGGCGTTGGCGCAGCGACCTCGACATCGGTGACCTCTCCACGCTTTAATCGCAACGCCTCCCTCTGCTCTCGCAACCTCTTGACCCGCTCTTCGAGGCCCTCCATCTCCTCGAACTCATCTTCGAGAGCTCGTGCAGCGTCCTCTTTCTCGCCCTCCATTTCCTCGTCTCTCTGTGCTCGCTGTGCGCTCTGGTCTTCTCGTGACTGTGAAGCAATCTCAGCCGCAGTCATGGGCTTGGACTCAATTACGGCGCCTGACGCATAGTTGAGTGCAGTCTTTGGTGGTTCTTTCTGCATCTCGTTCATGAATGCATCTAGGTCGGCTTCGGCATTCGGGTCGAGTGGTGCAGCTTGTGGAGTCGGCTCTGGTATAGGCGCGTCGGGTGTGGATACGTCGTCCTGCGCTGTGGTGGGTGGCTCGAGTGTGCCTTCGTCGTCGACATTGGCGGCCCCAGCGTCGAAGAAACCGGCCGGGACACCGGCTTCCTCCTCTGTACGCGTCCGTTTCCGCTCCTCTGCACCGTCATCTACAGCTTTGCGCTTCTTCGAGATGGGTGCTGCTGCAGGAGCCGCCGACTGCTTCTGCGGCTTTTGCGTCTGCTGTCTTGCCGCCCGCTGCTGGCGGAGCAGTGATCGCACGTCCGCCATGGTGGAGTGGCAAAGTTCGTTGGTTCGAGTAAGGCAGTCGGAAGCTTCGAGAAGTGCTTAGCAATTGTGGTCGGCTGTGTAATGGTATTGCTGGTGTTCTGGTCTGGCAAATGTCTGGCGCGTCCAGGAATGACTTCAGAGCGCAAGGGTCCACGGCCGTTGCCTGCGGTTGGCTGTGCGGCTGTCGAGGTAGTTCAGCCGCTAAGTCGGCAAAACTGTCAAAGCTCCCGGTCCTGCCCACCTTCTCCTCACTAACGTCAACACCCACACGACACCCGCTGACTCTAACGGAGCCTGACCCAGCACCGCGCGCCACCACCATTCACATCTTCGCCGTCTCGCGCATGCTGTTGCGCATTCACTGCTGACTTTACGCGACCCATTGCCTGCCCTACGCGCTCACCGTTGCGTGAAAGCAGCTCTGGCCGGGAAGGTGCCGCACTTAGGCAGCTACGACCGCACACACGGGCAGTCGCACGACGCATCGCGCCTTCTGCATAAAAAAGCAGCAGAGCAGGAGGTACTCATTGCGCTTGGTTTCTAGTTAGAGACGGTCTCAGTCTGTCCGCTCGCCCGCAGAGACAGGTCCGGGAGACGACCGGTGGCTTTTCCGTAGAGACATTTTTGAACTTGTTGCGTATTGCGCACATTGAATAAGCTGCATCCGTGGTCGCGTCTACATATCTGAGCCCATCACTCCGTGTCCTACACCATGACCGGTAAGCAGACATCACCTACACGCCCGCGGACGTCGCATGCGTCACGTAGCCAGCCTGCGAAGACGACGACGACGACGACGACGAAGACGAAGACGCGCACCGCAGCCCCCCAACTACACATCGATGCTGATGCTGATTCCTCTGCTGCAGACGAAACACGGCGCTCCGGGCGCGCCAACAAGGGCCAGCACACCAAACTGCCCGACCTGCTCGATGAGCCCGCCGCGCCCAAGACCAAGGGCGCGGCCAAAGCCGACAGCAAGAAGGGCCACTCCAAGGCAAAGTCGGACACGCCCCGCGCGCAATCAGCCCAGTCGGAAGAGCAGGGCGACGAGGAAGACGATGCCATCATCCGCTGTGTTTGCGGCGACCAGCGCGACATCCGCGGCAGGCAAATGATATGCTGCGACAAATGCGAGGCCTGGCAGCACAACAAATGTTTGGGTTTGCCTGAGGGCGACTTCTGGGAGGGCAAGAACTACTACTGCGAGCAATGCCACCCCCACGACCACCAGGAACTGCTCGCTGCCATGGCCCGTGGAGAGAAGCCGTGGGCGCGCAAGAAGGGCTCCAAGGGCAACAAGCCGCGCCCCAGCGACGTCAAGCCGGACGACAAGCCGCGAACACCACAGCCGTCGGTCAGTGTGCCGCCCTCGCCAGCAGCTGCCCCGCCGGTCCAGGAGCCCACACCCACGCCTGCGCCCCTCGCCGTGCAGACCCAGGACGCCTCCAACGGACATGCAGAGACCAAGGTGAGCAGCAGCCATACTTCTGTACTTCCTCCCTTCCCATTGACACTCCCGCAGGTCAAGAGCCAGCCACAGTCGCCGGCAGGTGAGAAGCGTCGCCACGAAGCGCCCGCTGAAAAGGCCAACGCGAGTAAGAAGCGTAGGAAGTCGAGCCAGCACCAGGAGAAGTCAGCGCCACCGACACCCACTGTGGGCGACATCGACAGCCTGCCGGCCACCCAGAAGCCCTTCGCAGAGAAGCTGCGCGATGTCTTGTCGCCCCTCATCAAGACTGCCTCGGATGCCAGGGGCTATCGCATCCCCGATGGTGAGACCGCCACGTCCCTTGGAGCTCGACTGGCGTTCCAGCTCAACACTGCCGCCGTCGAGCACTATGGCGAGCCTACTACTGGAGACTCACCCTCGTCCATCCGTCTACGCGCCATCATATTCAACGCGAAGAAGAACCCCATCCTCGTTGACCGCCTCCTTTCTGGCAGCCTCAAGCCACAGGAGCTTGTCAGCATGCCAACCGAAGAAATGGCAAGCGAGGACAAGCAGAAGGAGTTTGCCGCCATGCGTGAGGCCGCCGAGAAGCAGATGATCCTGACAGAGGAGCCCGGCCCCCGATTGCGAAAGACACACAAGGGCGAGGAGATTGTCGGCGAGGACAACTTTGACAGCCAAGAGTTCAAGCAACCCACGGTGCAGACCAGAGACAGCGCCACAGAAGACGCACCGATGCAGTCGCCAATGAGCCACCGCCCTCCAGAGAGTCCAGCAGACGCAGCCCACCCATCAGTGGGAGACACTACAGGCACTCCGACTGATAGCGTGCGACGACCGTCTGCTAACTTCGACCTCAACGCCGTATTCGATAAAGTCCGCTCTCCCCAGCACGACCAGCAGACGTTCATGATACGACGACAGAGCTCTCTTCAGAACCAAGAAAAGTCGCACGCTGCTGTCGACGATGCAGATGTGGACCGCCTCCTCAAGGATGAAGACAACGATGTCGAGATGTCAGGCTATTCATCAGATCCGACCGTTTGCTGGCAGGGAACTGTCAGCATGCAGTCGATGCAGCCTTTCGATGCCGTTGCCCGATTTGTCGCAGGTGGCGACTTCGGCCAAGTGGTGCCGTGGAACAAGCTGCTAGCCAACGTCCTCTCCGTCCAAGGCCGCATCGAAAGCTCCAAGGGCGACGACTACATCCGCGGCATTGGCCACTCCGAGACATACGATGTTGCCGTCCTTGCCCTCAGCCCCGTGACCACCGACGGCCGAGGCGTCATGGACCACTTCTACCAGTACTTCCACTCCCGCGGCCGATGGGGCGTGGTGCCAGTCGAAGACACCGGCGCCGGCATCATGCGCGATCTGTACATTATTCCTATCGAAGCAGGCGGCAGCAACCTCCCTCCGTTCATCGACATGCTCGAATACTGCACCATCGAGACACCACGGAAAGAACACATGGTCCTGCTCGCCCTCGTCGCCAAGCTGCCCGAAGTCAAGCCTGAGCTCCCCGCAACAGAACACTTCGAGCGTTTCCCAGCTCAAGACATTGCAGCAGCCCAAGTCGCGCACCAACAACCACCGCCACCTCAACAGCTCGGTCCCTCGCCGTCTCCAGTAACCCACAACCCCCACGCCCCACAGTACTCACCCATGGCCCCCTCCTTCCCACCCGCCCAACATCCTCAACAACAACAACAACAACAACAACAACAACCTCCTCCAGGCTACTACCCCCAAGCAGCAGCCACCGCTCCTCCTCCCCCAGCGCACCACCAAATCCCCCGCGCCCTCGAGATCATGGGCCCGTACATTGACGCGCCCGTCATCGCCCACATCCTCGAGCAGAATCTGAATACCAATCAGGTGATTAGCGAACTCCAGATGATCAACCTCAGACATATTGTGGAGGAGCATCCGGATGCACGGACGAATTTCGGCGTGTTGACGGATTTGTTGAGGAAGAATGGGAGTGGGGGACAGGGAGGGGGGCAGGGGCAGAGTGCGTAGATGAAGGAGGGGAAGAAATGCGCTCGAATACGAGGCAGTGGAAGTGAGGTGTGGTTTTTGTCGACGCGGCTTCGCGGTGATGAAGTGTTCTGGTGCTTTTGACGTGGCTAGGGCTTCTTTTTGGGATTTTTGTTAGCTTTCTTCTTCTTGTCTTTCAAATACCCGAATGCTTCTTTCTTTGGCCTTTTGGGTGGTATGATTCTGCTTCTTTGCTAGTTAGCTGGCGTCGGCTTTCTTGCTGTATGGCTTTGAGTAGTTGGATATGAACTTTTTTGTGGAGTGTTGGATTTGTTCTTGAACATGTGATGTGCTGTTGCGATGTAACTCACGCAATAGCTATGGGTGTGTAGCATGGGGAGGTAGTACTGCTACCCCCCTCATCAGCGCTAGCATTGCATAAGTTCCGCGCGCGCGTCTCCATTTCGAACTTTCCACCACCCCCTCGCGATATTTCAAGACACTCGAAAGTCTTGTTCGAATAGTTGGTAGGCTTGTGTATCCTTTTGGCGCGGTTGTGCGAAGGCGCATCGTCGTAGTTGTCGCAAATGACCAACCTCGTCTGCCGAGCGGGATGATTGAGGACTTCTAGTGTGCGGGGTGGAGGAGTTGATTGGAGGGATGGGCGAATCTGGACGCTGGTGAGATTAGAAAAAGACCTTCGAATTGCGGAGGGGCAGGGTGCGAGCTTGGGGGTTTAAGGGCTGGCATGGCTGGTGAATTGACACTGGCATAGAGTAGCGCGCAATGCCAGTCTGTTAATATTATAACATCATCGCCTCAAAGTATAAAATCCAGTCTTCTTCAAATCAACGAACAATTCTCTTTCTTTGTCGTAGTATTGATAAAAGTCGCTCTAGGCATGCATGCAGACCTAAGGATGCGTAGCAGACTTTGGGGTCCATATCCCTGGAGAATTGCAGTTGCTTTAGTGCTTCTTACTCTTAATTCATAAGTCCTGCGTGTTAGAATCTTAATTGATTATTACAATTCTAGTAGTGGGGTAGCTTTTTCTCTAATTGAGATCTCCTCGCTCTATAGAATTGTGCTATTGTTGTGAAGGCTATTTTTTTCGCTACTGTATCTTCTCCGGCGTTAGGACGTCTAACATGCTCTCTCGAGGCAGAGATCAATTATTTGTAGCAGTGAGAAGCATAATAGGTGCAAGAGATTGTCAGATTATCATCTGTTCAGTCTCGTTCGTACGAGTGAATGAAGAGTTGCTCGGAGGTCGAATTGCGGAAGAACAAAGGCCTCGCGAGTAGCAGTTCATATGCTGTATTTTGAGTTCGAAAATTTGCTCAGTTATGATGCATTAGCTTGATTGCTAAGCTGAATTAAGCGCGTGGACAAAGGATTGATTGTGAGTGAGCAAGACATCGCGATGTGCGATCAATTCGCGGTCGAAAAGTTTTGGTCTAACAAACAGTTAGTTGTAATGGTGGTGCTACCCCTACGTGACTAGGAGGCTGTTTTGCATATCAAGAGTGGCGCCTAGCTAGCACGTGTAAGCAATGTGCGGTGTTGTTGAAGATTTGGGGCGTGGACGAGACCGGAAGGCGTGTAGGTAGGATTAATGACTTCATTGGTTGTGCTAATTCTGAGACTGTTCGACTTGGTTTCAATATGCTAGTTCAAAGACTATTGAAATGAGTGATTTTTTATTCATCCTCTGGGGCGTTGATGGGGCTGTAAGTGTCCTAGCATGTTGTGGAGCAGTGTTGATTGATAACGACACCAGCTCATCGTCAACGTGCGAGCTCAAAGACTGTTAAAAGATTGTTTGTGTGTCACGCTCTGAGATGCGCAAGAGACACAGATGTGTGGAGAATTGTTCAGATTTCATGACTTGCGCATTTGCATGAGACTACAGATTCGCATGCTCTGTAGCTTCTCCAGTGTCTTGCATTTATGTATGTAGTTTTACTCACTGGGGTATTACTGTTCCTGCTAGCAATAATTGCGTTGGGTTCGAGAGTCCGAAAGCGAGCCCGGAAGAGAGGGACGGACAGTAAATCCTTATGTTGGACTGCACTTCAGCTGCCACAGCGCTTCCAACGGTCGGTGTTACTACCAGCCACTATTACAGTCTACTCCCAGTCTATACCGTGAGTATCGCCGCCTGGGTAGATAGGCCGTACCCAGCCCAAGCATCGCAGAGTCCTAGAGCACTCGTATCCGGCCCAAGCATCTTGGGATCCTAGAGCACTGCCTGTGCTGCGCCTCTTTAAATTTTCCGCTTCGGATGGTTTTGGTTGGAGTGGTCCGGGGCTACATACTGGATGCGGTCTGCCCAGCAAGTAGGCTTGTCAGGGGCATATGTATATCTCGGTCCGTTCTCTGAACATCGTGAATATGAAGCCTTATCTGCCGTTGATAACACGTGATCTTGGCTGTACTACGGCTACGGGCCGTATATAGATAGACCTTAGCGACCAACACCCAAGATAATCTGCCCTGAAGTGGGGTGTAGCTTGCGAAGCCTTGCTTCGTAGCCATAATAGTAATACCGAATGTTGGAAGCGCTACGACCTCGGAAACCTTGGAATGCAGGTCGTTGCAGGGTATTACGAGCGAGGAAGTTAAGAGTCTAGAGTGTTAATTTGTGCTTGGGGAAGGAATCTTCCAGTACCTAGAAGTCATTTGTCGCACAGTATGAGCGTATCATTAACCGTACGACTTCCACACGACGTTGACAGCTTACAAAGTTTATTTTGAGATTGGATCGTGCTGGCCGAAAGAGGCATACACATCTTGGTTCTCGCATTTCGCTGCAAGTCATAAACGTGCTATTTCGGAGCCGACCGAGCTTTAGCATAACTACGGCAGCACCTTCAGGAAAAACAACAAAGCCAAGTGACGGCTTTCGCGCCGCGGGAATAGAAGACTTCCTGAGATGTGTTGGCGGCGCGGCCGTGTACCAAGACACCACGCGCGAAACATCATTTCCACATCTTCATCGGCCCGCGGACTGCTGTCTTTACTGTTCCAGTTTCCAGGTCGCTATCGACATCGCTTCGCTAGTTCCCACCATCAGATCTAGGCCTGGTTACCCCTGGATGCACGCCACGCTCGCCTAGCGCCATACGGCGGGCCCGTCCCGACTACATCCCACCATTCATCACCACGCGCTTGCATCAGTCTTCAGCCACGACTACAACCCACCGCTCAATACCACCCGTTCGCTTCAGCCACGCGCACTTTTCCCAGCTGGAGACGCCGATGGTGAACTCGTCTGCGCGTGATTTTCATCAGGGTTAAGCGGAACGCTAACGCTATCCGGCAGACCCCTTCACCATGGTCGCATCGCCAGAATGCGTACCTGCAGATGTGGCTGTTCTTGGGATCTTCTCACAGGCCGCACAAGGCCAAATAAGCCCGAATTGACTCAAACTCATCCCCTCGTGGCTTGCGTCTTCCAGCTGTTGATAGTCAAGCCCAGCTACGCCTAGCAAAATACAATGAATGGCTTTGGTGCAGCCGTAATGAGTCCGGGGGGGGGGGCATAAAGTAGACACAACCTCCTCATGTTAACTGTTTTCCTTTCAACGACTTTCTCGGTTTGTTCGTGGCTATTGTAGTCGTCCTCTCGCTCGTCCTATATTATTACTTAATACAGTCACTCTTTCTAATACTTAATCAACATGCCTTCCTCGTCACTCATTCTAAGCGTTGGCGCTGTCCTTGCTACTCTCTCCTCCACTGCTCTCGCTACCAAGTACGACAAGCACGAAGTGTACAACTCCAAGAATTGGCTCGATGCGTTCGAGTTCAAACAGGACGAATTCAACCATGGTTACGTTAACTACGTCAATGAGGTTACCGCGAAGGCCACAAAGCTCTACAAGATCGAAGGCAACGATGTCGTCTTCGGTCCCGATGGTACCGAGACTCTAGACGTCAATGGACCTGGACGCAAGAGTGTCCGTCTCGAGGGCAAGACCGACTACAACAAGGGTCTCTTTATCCTCGATGTCAAGCAGATGCCTGGTGTCTGTGGCATGTGGCCAGCCTTTTGGTCTCTGGGCCGCGAGCCCTGGCCCGTAAAGGGAGAGGCAAGTGAATCATACATCCAATGCACTTAGGCAGTGTACTGATACTATATAGATTGACATCATCGAAGGCGTAAACGACAACCAAGTCAACAAAATCACCCTCCATACTAACACCAACTGCAAAGTCAACGGTCTCGGTCAGACTAACCCCCAAGTCCACAACGACTGCGCCCTTGAGACTGGAGGCACACTCGGTTGCGACGTCAATGAAGTCCGCACCAACTCCTTCGGCAAGAACTTCAACAACATCAAAGGTCCGCGTAACAGCGGTGGCGGTGGTTACTACGTCACGGAATGGGACAGCGATGCGATTCGCACTTGGTTCTTCCCAAGGGACCAGATACTCCCAGCCACTCTTCTTTCTGACAACCCTGACACCTCGCGATTCGGCCGTCCAGCGGCGAACTTCCAGGGTGATTGCAACATTGACGAGAGGTTCAAAGATCAGCGTTTCATCTGTAAGTCCACTCCTACACCACTCCCATAGAGCAACCACTAATGCTCTCTAGTCACAAACAACTTCTGCGGCGACTGGGCCGGCAATGTCTTCGGCTCCACCCCCGGCTGCCCTCTACAAAAGGACGAAGCGGGCAAGGAGTTGAGCCCGATGGATTCGTGCAAGAAGTATGTCGCGAAGAACCCTGACGTCTTCAAGAATCAGGCGTGGAAGATTGGGTCGTTCAGGACGTTTAAGAAGAAGCCTTCAGTTACTTCTTCGCCGGCGTCCATGTCGAGCACTTCTTCATCTGCGTCGGCTTCAAGCACTGTGGTCTCTTCTTCGAGCACCACGGTCTCGTCATCGTCCAGCAGTGTGTCCTCGTCCAGCTCGGCTTCTTCGTCGGCTTCGTCCAGCACCCTGGTTAGTTCGTCATCGTCGGTTGCATCGAGCACGGAGATCAGCTCTTCTTCGGCGTACGCTTCCAGCACTCTGGTTAGCTCGCCTTCGTCTTCGCATGTCGTGAGCAGCTCGGATGTGTCTAGCAGCTCTGTTCACGTTACCAGCAGCTCTAGCGCATCCAGCCACTCTGACCACACTACCAGCAGCTCTGTCGCATCCAGCAGCTCTGTCGAATCCAGCAGCTCCATTGTATCTAGCAGCTCTGAGCACTTCACCAGCAGCTCCAGCACGGATGCCTCAGCTTCGTCGGCTACTCTCTCATCATCTGTTGCGCACGTCACATCCTCAACTGACGTCCACATTACTGCTACATCGTCAGATCCCTCTTCAACTTCTTCCACTGCTGCATCATCTGTTGATGTACACAGCTCGTCATCCATCGAGCATGCTTCTGTTTCTTCTTCCGCTGTTTCCTCTACCATCGATGGACACAGCTCTTTGTCGACCGACAATGCTTCTGTTTCTTCCTCTGCATCATCTTCTGTCAATGTACACGGCTCTTCTTCTACTGAGCTTGCTTCCGCCTCATCTTCCGAGGCGCCCGCATCTACCAGCTCGATCGACTCCCATGGCCAGTCTTCGAGCACTCTCTCTTCTTCATCCTCTGGTTCCACGTACTCCGCTGGCTCCAGCTCCAGCTCTAGCTCAAGCGCTTCAGCCTACTACTATGGTGGTGACTCAGCTGCTTCCTCCAGCGCGTCTGGCTATGGCGACAAGGCCCCTAGCACTTCTTGCACCACTTCCAGTGCTAAGGCGACTTCATCTGCTCCCGTCCACCTCGTCCACTCGGAGTCTGCTCCTACATACGGCGACAATCATGCCTCATACCCAGTCAGCTCCATCAAGAAGAACGACTACCCGTATCTTCCTGAGTTCAATTCCGCGACTCCTATCTACCCCGCCCCTACATCCGTGCCCGCACACGGTACGGACAAGCCCAAGCCTTCTCACACCATCACTACGACGTACACAACTACATACGTCGATGTATGCGAGACGGGCTACATCACGAAGACTACTACCTTTGCGGTGACTTACGCACTTACCGCAACTTCTGAGGCCGGCAAGCCTGTCACACCACCTGCATATGGCTGGGACGTCACAACGAAGGTATGCGATAAGGGCTGTGGCAACGGACCAAAGACCGTCACCGTCACCGTGCCATGCACGAAGTGCAACTACATCGCTACTCCCACTCCAGAACTTCCCGCAGGCAAGCCTACTCCCGCCGTCCCCGAAGCACACAAAACAATGCCCGCTGTCCCTGCTGTGCACACGCCTACTCCCATGATCCCCGATTCTGAGACCATCACCACCAAGATCTACCAGACAAAGATCATCACGCTCAGCAAGGTGCCTGCTCCCGCAGCTTCTCAGTCGAAGCCCGCCGAGGTCCCAGCCGCCAGCAAGCCTGTTGTGCCGGCTTATGGTACGGGTGTACCAGCAAAGCCTGCCGGTAACAACGGCACGATGAGCGTTGGAACGGGCGTCAAGCCTGTCGCCAGCAAGACTGGATACGCGCCACCGATATTCACGGGCGCGGCAGCGGGGATGCAAGTTGGTGATGTTGTAGGACTCGTTGCTGTTGCTGTTGCGATGGTACTGTAAGATGTGAGATGAGCAAGCGAAGTAAAGTGAATTTAATATGTAATGTATTTGGATTGATGACGTTTGATTCTTAAAAATCATGCTTGCGATGATGCTGCACTCGTGAAAATGGGTTCTTGTTTGCATGACCGCTTGCTTGCTCTGGCGGCAAATTTTGTGAGGCAGTTATAGTGAACCCATCTTTCCGGACGTGCTGGCCAGACAGCATCTTTGCATCTGCCATGGCCCAACCCGCAGCTACAGTCCCAGTGCCCCGGTTAATCCCCGTCTTCCCACAAGAGATTACACTAATCATTCTAGAACATCTAGAACTAATCGACCTAGTTACCCTCTTCTTCCGAAATCCTACCTGGACGGAACTGTTCGACAGCGACAATACCATGAGACAAAGGATGTTCCGCCTCCCGAGGGAGAAGACTACGAGGCATGCCGATGACTCAGAACAAGCCACATGGATACAAGAGCAATGGACGCAGATGCAAGCAAAGATGAAGCCTATCGAAACGTCCGCGGACAATGATAGAATGGGACCATCCGGCCGGAGATATGGTGGCTTGCTCATCGCGACGATCTAGATGACAACAAAGGAGATAACCACGACGATGAATTTCGGAGGCGGTTGCGAGCGAGACGAGATAGGCTCTATAGAGGACAGAGCTGGAGATGAAGACGGCTTATAAGTTCAGAAAAAGGTGCGAGGACTTCAAGTGAGGAAGGTAAGTGGTGGCAAAGAATAATATGGTGCGTTTGAGCATATTTGTGTTACGAATATCTACAATATAGAATACGAGGAGCATAGTCAATCAGTGAGCATGGGTTGTGAGATCAGAACGTTTCGGCAATACTTCATCAAAAACCATGTTCACAAACCTGAAAGACTATGTCATCTCATGAATCCACTGACTTTCGGACTTTAGAGTGTTGAAGTGGGAGAACGTGAGGAGAAAGCTCATGAGTTGAGGACAGGTTGTATATAGACTTTTGGTTGCCAAGATGGGTGAATGACCAGGTCATGTGACCCTTCAACATGGAGGAGCCAAATTTCAAACGCTAACGGATTTCAAAATTGTCTACCGAAACATGGGCGCATTGCTCGACAAGGAGTGAGACCCGTCGTATAAGGGCACAGTTGGTCTTTTGATCACACCGCCTTCATCATACTGTATGATTTTTGCACATGACAATCTGTGCGACCTCGCAGCAAACTTGGGTGTCGCATGAATGGTAAGCATCTCCGGCTAGCTATTCTAGATGTACACCATCGTCACTTCGAGCATGGCTCAATCAGCATCCGCAATTCCATTACCCCTGCTGATTCCCACCTGTCGAGAAAATGGAATCTTGTTGGGGGCCCTAGATGGACGAGAATTTTTGATGACTGAGACAGGGTACGAGCCTTCATGTTCCGCGTCCCCAAACGTCTCGAGCATGCTGATAACGCATCACGGGTCACATGGGTGGAATCATGGTAGCTATAATAGTTATAGAAGTGCAACGACGCAGATTCCTAGAATCTGCATTAACACGTATATAAATATGTTCTATTTTTGTTAGTAGGCCTTGTACGATCGTACAGGTGAATAACAACAA
Organism: Parastagonospora avenae f. sp. tritici 18332-5; assembly: GCA_022559985.1. Taxonomy (NCBI): domain Eukaryota; kingdom Fungi; phylum Ascomycota; class Dothideomycetes; order Pleosporales; family Phaeosphaeriaceae; genus Parastagonospora; species Parastagonospora avenae. Next base: position 84,981 of record JAFJTR010000111.1, read on the forward strand.
CGAGGTTCTTCTGGTGACTAGTATTGGTATTGATTGATCTATGAACGTGGGTGCTACGAAGGTATGCCTGAGCGCAGCGCAAGTCGGGTCGAAGTAGGATCGAACAAGGATCGAGTCGGCTCGTCGGTCAGTGTTGAGCAGACGACGTCTCTACCGAAACTCATGATCCGACAATTTTCGAATATATCTAGCCGCAATAGTTTGTATCTCCTGAAATAACCAAGGTTAGACTTCTAACATTGCTACCTGCGCTTAAGCGTTAGTATAGCTAGCCAGCTAGCTAATATTTATTGAATCTCTTGCTCCGTACACGTGGTCTTGCAGCAAACCTTCCAGTTGTACATATCATCGGCTTCACTACCCACATATTCTGGCCACGCACTATCTTCGCTCAAGCCATGGCTCAACCTACTGCTACAAATGCAGAGCTCATGCTGCGTGTTCTATACCACACGAGCTCACACTCATGATCATAGATTACCTAGAACTGGTCGACCTTGTCACTCTTTACTGCCTCAACTCCGACTGGATGAAGACTTTCGACTGCGATGAAGTTACAAGATTGAGGATGTTTCGTCTGTCCAGAAAAATGAATGAATCAGGACTCGCGAAATGGGTGCAAGAGCAGTGGGAAAAGACGTACACAGAGATCGAAGACAGCAAACATACGCCATAAGACTTCTGGGTCCAGATTCGTATCAACCCATACCTCAAATCATAACCAGACCACACAGAAGATACTTCCACCTCCAGTTGTGTCGAAGACACGTACTGCATGTTCGGCGGCCCACGTCACTCCAAAACTGGGCGAGGCCCCCCAAACTTCCTCGAGACGGAGAATCTCAATACCCGACACCTGAAGCTCCCACAAGGCCATGAAATTCGAGCGAAGGCCTTGATCGAGTCCATGTTCGTTTCCTATCCGCCGGTAACTCGCACTGAGCTCTACGGTTCTGTAGTCGGTCCGCCTACGATGTGGGCAAGACGGATAGTCAGATCCTCCTCAGAGTCTTGGGAAGAGAGTACAGGGTAAAAGATTAGACAGGTCTATGTCTCGCGGTAGAATTGGGGAGCAACATGTGAACACACTTTACCCCGCCATAGTACGATACTTGTAGTGGTGAATAAGTGAGATTCGGACCGTGACACTATGGGATTGCGCGAAGGCAGCCGAGAGACGCGATTAACTGTATGACTCAGGGGAAGTTGTGGCCGGCAATGCTGTGGCGCATCAAGCATGGCATTCCGCTGGAGGATGACTAAGACAATCGATAAGACGCAGGTCGGGTCGATGAGGTTGTGGAAGTAGTCGGTGAGGGCCAGGATGTTGTGGAAGACGATGCAGAAGATGCAGGACAGGAGAGTCGATCTGATGAAGTTGCGGGGAATGTGGGCGTATCTGAGGAGATGCTATTGTAGAAGAAAAGAAGGAAGAAGAGGTAGATGAAGGGTCGGAGGATGAAGAAGGCAGCGAGTATGAGCTGCAGAGTGGGTCGGGTGATAGCGATTAAGCATAGGTTGCGACCCTGGAGCTGTATTTAAGAGTCGGTAAAATTCTTCACGAACATCGCTGTCGCGTACAAGTAAGGCTCCATTCTCCTGCCATGCGCACTAAAGGCCGCATCTGTTCGAACTCGCTCGACTTGAACTGGCGACCTCCTTCGAGACTATCCTACAAGTCACACCCTAGCCTATACATTTTTGAAAAATTACTAGACTAAGATAAATCCGTGAAAATACCTTTACAAAAGCAGTTTTAGCTTTAGCTATCATGTGCTATTCGCTGTAGTACACAGGAATATGCACAAATAGCTGCGCTGTATAGTAGGCGTCTTTGTTTCCGCAGATACACGGGTCGCTTGGCTCAGAATAGATCCTCTAATCCGCTTTTTGGTGTGTTTTGGGGGTGCGCGACTCGCTTATATACTACTGTCAGATATGTCGCGTATTAGAGGACTAGTTGCTGTCAGATAGCTAGTGTTGCGCGTCATTATCTTCACGACTAGGAATAGTTAAGTAACACAAAGCTCAGATGTAACACTACAAACAAAAACCAGAACACGTAGCAGAATACAAGACGAAGAGAAAAATCAATCAAGTCATCACACTTCAATCCAGGTCCATCCACTGAACCTATTTAATCTAACAACTACCATAGATGTTGGTAGGGTCTTAGCACTAGTGCTGAAAGGAAATAACGATAACTAGGAATGCATTCTGTTCGGTGATTGTTGTTGATTCATGTTACGGAGGAGGA
>JAFJTR010000112.1:0-84597 GCA_022559985.1 Parastagonospora avenae f. sp. tritici 18332-5
CACACAACGTCTTGTATTACACCTGAGACCTGTACGTAGTATACCAATCAAGCTTCCCCGCAAGCTCTGACGTTCCTGCTCGTTGCCTCTCGTGACAGCTAGTCCTAGATAGCTAAGTCGCTTATGCTAGAGCAGTGCAGTTGCCTTTTATAGGGATTGCTTCGTTTATAAGTTATTTATATGCGTGTAGTATATAGCTTCTAGCAATATATTATGTTTAATTACTTATTAACTATATATCTTGCTAAGGTTCCTAATAATTATGCTATCTTAGTACCTTAGTGTAGTTAGGTCTTCTTTTATTTCCTACTAAATTCCTATCTAAGTAAGTAGTTAGAAGGAGACTAGGTTGCAGTGTAGATTAGGGCAGATGGCCACGTTATGCAGTACTAGGTTTGTTTCTCCTGTCTGATATCTTATAATTAGATCGATGCTGCTGTATCCCTTAATCTATATCTTCGTGTTACTAGCCTATATAAAGTCTCTGTATAAAGGCAGTTAGAAGTTGCATATGCAATTAGGATCGTTTATAATATAGCATATTAAGCTAGAGTTAAGGATAAATAAGAACTTAAGCAGATAGTTGCTGAAGGACGCGCAGAATAATGCAGCAATAAAGGTAGCAGCAATAATCGTGATTTGCCGGCCTTTAAGTCATTCTCTCTTAATTATCTCTAGGGTTAGTGTGTAGGACTGTTTCGTCACTGTAGGCGTATTGGACCGCAGTCAGCTTTGCCCTTGCAATATGCCTAGAAACGCAGTATTATGCTTACGTTTATATTTAATAAGCTCTGTTATAGCTTTATTAGGTTTCCACTAGTCTGGAGCTTAGTTAGGATTTAAATAGTAGCAATCCTTCAGTCTGTGGCGCTATAAGCAAGCAGGGCATTTTGTGCCTTTAGCTTTAGCAGGCTTATGTTCTGATGGCTGCTTTGACCTAGCATTGTTCTTACTAGTTAGTCGTTGTTAATAAGGTCTTCCCTAGTTCTTAGATAGCGCGCTTTTAGCATATTAGGCGTCCCCTTTAGTGCTCTAGTTAGATTCACTACTAGCGAGAAATAATGCGTTATTAACTGCGTATGCAGCCTTATGTTTCCCTGTTCTAAGAGGATAATTTGCAACTATATATTCTCAGAAACGTTTTATTATCTCTTTCCTAGTTATGCTAGCTGTTAATCTACTATTATCCTAAAAGTTTATAGACTATATTAGCGCGACTTTGTTTATAGCATGCAGGAAGTCTTTTATAATTACGTTAATTTATATTAACTTAGCAACCTTGTACGTTTCTGCTTTAGTTGCTGCTTAGTTGTATTTAGACAACTAGGTGTCCTAATTTATTGCGCTCCTTATTAGCTTAAGGGAAGCTTAGTAGCAATTGCAGGCTTATTCTTGCTTAATTTATTCGTTAACACTAACGTGGTTCACCACCGAGTCGCCAACCCCACCGAGTCGTCAGCTCTCCCCCACCAACACGCCTGCGCGGCAACAACGCGTCATGTCTCAACAACGCAACGTGCAAAAGTCCTACAATGAAGGAGACATTTACCTTGCTATCTCTAATATTAAATTAAAGCAAATTCTAAGCGAAAATCGCGCTGCAGAGATCTACAACGTCCCCCGAACAACAATCTAAGACCGACGCGCTAGACGACGCGCCCGACGCGACTGCGAGCCAAACTGCAAGAGCCTGACAAAGCTAGAGGAGGAGGTAGTTATACAGCGTATACTTGACGAGAGTCTACGTGGTGTACCACTCTCGAAGGCACACATACGAGATATGGCAGATAGACTGCTAGGAGAGCGCGGAGGCAACCCTACTAGCAAGAACTAGGTTGATAGGTTTATTAAGCGTACTCCTGAGCTGCGAACACGATGGAGCCGTCCGTACGATTGCCAGCGAGCTGCCTGCGAAGACCCAGCGGTTATTGAGCCCTAGTTTAGCCTAGTTTAATCAGTGAAGGCAAAGTACGGTATCCTTAATAAGGACACCTAGAACTTTGATAAATTAGGCTTCTTAATAGGCAAGATTACGTCTTAGCTTGTAGTAACAGGCTCAGATAAGCCTAGGAAAGCAAAGAAACTACAGCCTAGCGATCGCGAATGGACTACCCTAATACAAGCTGTTAGCGCGACAGGGAAGCGCATCTCACCCTTTATCATCTTCGCTGGCAAGGTCCTAATCTCTACCTAGTTTAAGCTAGGTATACCACGCGACTAGGTTATCTAAGTTAGTCTAAATAGCTGGACAAGCAACGATCTAGGGGTTAACTAGCTTAAACACTTTAATACGCATGCAAAGTCTGTAGGAGCGTACAGGCTGCTTATTATTGACGGCCACGAAAGCCATTGCTCGCTTGCTTTCCAAGACTACTGCAAGGAGAACAAGATTATCGCTCTCTGCATGCCATCTCACTCATCGCACTTGCTGCAGCCTCTTGACGTCGCCTGCTTTGCGCCGTTGAAGCGCTCTTATGGCGACGGCATCTCAGCCTTGGCGCGCAACCACATCCACTACATCAGCAAGGAAACCTTCCTACCAGCCTTTAAAGCTGCCTACAACCTGACATTTACTAAGGAGAACGCTCGCGCAGGGTTTAGAGGCGCTGGATTAGTTCCATTTAACCCAGATGCAGTGTTGTCGAAGCTTGATGTGAGATTGCGCACGCCAACTCCACCACAGCGCGACGACGCCGCGTGGGAGGCAAAGACGCCGCGCAACACCAAAGAGCTAGAAGCTCAGACTACGCTTATTCAACAGAGGATGCAAAGGCGCTCAGGTTCCTTAGCAAGCTCCCTTGATGAGCAGGTACGACAGCTAAGTAAAGGCGCGCAGCAGATAGCGCATAATATGGTATTGCTGCAGGAGGAACAGGCGCGTATGCGAAGCGCAATTAAAGAGCTTACAAGGCGCAAAGGCCAGAAAAGGCGGTATGTACGGATAGAAGAGACCTTAACAGTTGGCGAGGTATCAGACTTAATTGCTGAGAGGGAGGGTAGTAGTCGTAAGGACGGCGAAACGCCTGCAAAGAGGGTGCGCGCTGAGAGGCACTGCGGCCGTTGCGGCGAGGTTGGGCACAATTCCCGCACCTGTAGAGTAGAAATAGAGGATGCAGATAATAGCGAAGAATCTGAAGTATAATCTACTGTAGTGTATAGTAGAAAAGATTGTTGTGGTGTTGCGCAGCGTTGCCGCGCAGGCGGGTTGGTGGGGGAGAGCTGACGACTCGGTGGGGTTGGCGACTCGGTGGTGAACCACGTTAACTGTTAATTTTAGATTAGTGATCTACTAGCGTAGTGGTTGCTTTAGTAGGCAGCACGTTCAGAGTAGATGCAGGGAGACAGTTAACTAGATGAACGCGACGATTTATTAGAGGCTTAATAGTTCCTTCTTAAACTTGTAGCGATCTCCTTTGTATTGTTTAATAAGTATCTTATAGTACTCTAAGTCTTCCTTAAGTGCCTTCTGTCCTGTTGTTAACAGGTCAGACTGTTGCATTAGTACGTTCACGTTTGCTGCTAGTATATAGTTAGGTATATGTGTAAGAGTGGAACTGCATTAGGAAATGGACGCTCTTGAAGCAGAAATCGGATGCTTGCTTAGCCTCTCGCCGCTTTATCTGGCCCGTGCACTGACCTCATCACATATAACCACGCTGCCCTCGCCGGTTTATCCTCCCTCTGCATGGTCTCCTTTTCCCCAACACCCTCGGTCTACCTTATTGGCCTGCTCTGATCCACTTTGAGGCATTTTCTTGCCCCCCTAGGAGTCATGCAACCGCTGCACCGCCCGATCCTGCGTCTAATTACCCTTAGTCCGCCGACGATGAGGGCGCTTCACCTTCATCGTTGGCAGCCCGCGTCTACGAATCTTCTCGAGAATCGGCGTGGTTCTCTATCGTTTCCTAGGAGTTTGGCTGCTTTATTTCCGCCGCCTTTATTGCAGCTACGCAGTGAATATCTGCGACCCTCTACCTCGAAATCTCTCGTAGATGGCCACCGACACTTTCTCCTCAGCTCTTCCCCTTTTTCGAGCCCATGCCACCGGTAGCTCTTCAACCTGCCACGTCATCAACCGCCCAGGACGGCAACGGCATGGCCTTGGACGCCCTGATCATGTCTCAGGAGGAGGGGTTATGCCCGTGCCATTTCATCCGGAAGCCGAGCAAGTTGATGAGACCACGTATCCCCGAGGGAACGATAGGCCTCGAGCCGTGCAGGTATCGGTGCAAGCCGGATGTCACCAGAATCACGCCCGGGAAGCGCGGCTAGGCCACCATCCGCTCTTCAGCCGGGCAGGCAGTAGTCGCAGCGTGTACTCGCCCATGCTGCAACATCAATCAGATTGGTGGGGCTTGAGTTTTCATGACGGTCTACATGATGCTAATGTTGTATTCTAGTGTCACTAATGGACCAGAACGGAGCCCGAAGCTTGGACGACAGTTTGAGCCCAAATTTAGGTTTCGGGGTCGCCGACGAGTTGACTATCTGTGTTAGGATCTATCTGCTCTACTTCTGGACGCGAATCAACCATAATGGGGCATCTCCGAGCTCGTGTTGTTGAGGGGGCAGGCTCCGGCGGAAAAGGAGGAGGTGCACGGCGGCAGCGCAACCTGGCCCATGGAGAGATAGCGTGTCAGTCTCTTATTCCATGACGAGTATCAGCAGGCTAGCCACACACTTTCTCGTCTGACGAAAGGGGGGCTTCATGCGAGGGCCGCATCGCCACCAACATAACGCAGCTGCGCGACTGTTGATTCGACTCAATATCGTGCACCCCTGGAGTCTCTGTTTCGTGCTTACTGCTGCCTGATGAAGCGCCGAACACATTCAAGCTGACTTTCAGACAGGGTTTGGATTGAAGCGTGCAACCTACGCCTACTTAAACCACGGCGCCTCTGGGTTCCTTGCACCACCAGACCTCCCAGAACTACCAACAGCGGCCACGATGTCTTTAAACTCTTTTCCGATACAGCTTCAAATTATTCCTTACACTGGACCACCGAAGCCAAAGCGGACCTTGCGACGTAATCCCTCGAAAACGGCGTTTAATGGCCACAAATACCTTGCTCTTGACGACGATCTGAGCATCGACCTTGCTCCTGCGTCGCACCAAGCCGGGGACGTTGATTCGACATCAAGTAGGTGTTCCTAAAGCTAATGAAGATGTAACATGTTCTCTCTGTTCTTTGATGACTGACTGAACGCAGCCGGCAATAACATCCTCAAACTCGAAGATTTTGGTAATGAATGTGGCGGTATTGGCTGCACAGGCGGTTTTTCTCCCCCCGACGACGACGACGAACAAGGCGTGGAAGTCGAGCATTTTGTCTCAACGTGGTCTTCTCAAGAGGTCCTACGTAAGGGCAACTTAGGTCCACCCCCTTTTGAGAATAGCCGTCAAGGTAAGCCCCTAGCCCTATCAGGATGTCACGTAGCTATTCTGACATTGCGTAGAGCGCATAATCGTAATCGAGGACAGTGAATCCGAATCAGATGCTAATAACGACAACGAGGGCTTAGCTCACGACCCAAAGTCGAGCATGCAACCATACGATAGTTTTAGCGTCGCGGATTTCTCAACCGAGGACAAGACAGAGAACAAAGAGGATGGTATCAGCTTAGAGCTGGTTAACGGACCTGAGTCTCAAGCTAGTGGGCTTCTGTGTTGCGAACCAATACTTTTAACACCGCTAACTGGATCGTCGGTTATGGAGATTGGGGGGTCAACGCAAGGGGCCAGAGGTGACACTCTCCCAGAAGCTACAACAGATCAGTTGCAACAGCCAGTGCACAAGAAAGCGGAGTTGCAAGGTAAGTAAACTCTGTTGCAATTGTATTTCTTCTCTCTAACTCTAAGGAGACAAATACATGCCACTCGCAATGACGAGCAGCTACGGCGGTGGCAATACATCTGACAGCAATGACGACGACAATTACGACGACAGCACTAATAGCATGAGGCGAAAGCGCAAGCGGAAACGTTCTCTGCTAGCTACGCAGGACTGCGATGACAGTAGCAGCCGCCGTCGTAGAAACGACAAGCGATCGAAGTCAGGCCATCGCTCACGCCGGCAAGCACGGAAGCGTGATCGCGGCAGTGCAAATGAAAACGAAGAATACGAGGTAGAGATGATACTTCAAGTCCGTTGCTATTGTGATGAACTACAGTACCGTGTTCAATGGCTTGGATACAAGACTGATCGAAAGTGGTACTACGCATCTGGCTTCAAGAATAGCCCGCGCATGCTCCGTGAGTTTCACAACGCCAACCCTTTCGGCCTGGGGCCCCCAGTAAGGCTGGAGGAGTGGGAAAAGTGTTGGGAGGAAGATAGAGATGCGGACGATCACCCCGACGACAACAAGCCTCAGGATCACATGTAGGACGCTGGACGCTGAGGATCCACGAGCTATGCCGAACTTCGCCCGCAGGTACAGCCGACCACCAACTTCTGCAATGCAGTAGTAACAAGCCTTGTTACTGGCTCTTCCTCCAAATCGTCGCTACGCTGCTATTTACGTAGTTCCGCCGCGGTAGGTTGGACAGTCTGAGCAACACATTACCCGCAGCAGCAGCTGCCAAATGCAAACTCAAATGCTTGCCCACGCTTTTTCCTATCAAGTCTCGAAAATCCTTATTCTTCCCCTTCCACCTCTCTACCACTTTTACGCGTTGTAGATCGCTACAGCCCACGTTACACCACCAGCCAATTGCTGTCACCTAATCATCTGGCTGAATATGATGTCTCCTGGTCGCACATTAGCCTCTATGCTCAGGGCTCCGCCGACACCACCTACAGTCTGACGTAGATCAACGAAAACTTGGACATAGCTTGCCCTGCGCGGAACGCAGTATCGAGTTCCTATCTGGTCAGCCAGTGGTTCCAAGGACGACGCTATCGGTACCGATGAGCCCAGCGTGTACTAGTCTGAGCCGCTATCATCATGAGGCATATGCTCTTCGAGCATCACTTGCGCCGCCGCTGACTGGCAGAGCGCATATCTGTCCTACCGTGTACGCCGCAGCATCAGCCTACGCTAAGCTAAGGCTCGTTCTGCCCATCCGCGCTGTGTATTTCTTAAGTTGTGCGCCGGCGGAGGTTGCTTGTCGCTGGCGGTGTCGCGCTGTTCGATTGCGAGTGGTGTGTTTTGTTAGAGGATGTGGAAACGGATTCGTGTTTAAGGTTGTGCGAGAGGAGGGCAGGCGTAGCGGCGTAGCTATACTGTATAGCAATGTGTCTTTTCCTCTTCAACGCTCAACATTTGCGTCTACGACTGTCTCGCTTAGCGTAGCTGCCGGAATAACGTTGGTCGCTTCTTAGTCTGCGCCTGCTCCGCATGCTTGTTGATGCGAACAATTATGTTGGCGAAGATAATGTCCGAATCGAATCAGTCCCTCGCACGCTTTAAAAGATCTAAATTGCTTGGACCCTACTTCCTGGATGTATACGCAGTAGTTTCTGAGGATGCTAATGCTAGAATCTGCTTTGCGTCGAGTGATCACTACGTCTCTTCTACTTCACTACGCTGTGCTTGAGTCACGTAGCTAAACTCTGCAAATTGTGTTCTCTCGTTTGCTTCTACATTTAACCTCCGTTGATAGATATGGATGCTCTCTTTGATGCGTGATAGCTTCTTGTAGATGTTGCTACTGTAATCTGAATGTGCGGCTCGAAATAATAGTCCTGACATCGCATTAGCGCTTCGCGCGTGAACTCAAGGTGGCAGGATTCATGATGACCGTACACCCACTTTCACTCAAATACAAACCTGACTTAGTCACCCAAAGAGACCTGAAAACTTCCTAGTGTAAAATCTCGGGTTGTGCCCTCAAGCCCTCCGCCGCAACAGTTCCGCACTTCAACATTCACAGGGCATGATTTTGACTAGGTTTGACTGTCCTTCTCGTACATGAGACTTGATTGCTGTTGTCCATTTGAAGCTGGAAGTTCCGAAGCTGACGAAGCTTTACTAACGTATTCCTCCACCGAGCTGGCCAACCCACCGAGCTGGCCACTTTTTTTACACCAAAAAAGCCCTTTCTTAGCACTGCTATCTTAACAACTACTTACAGTAATAGAATTCTCCGAGACTTTCAATAGTAAGCTGCACTTGTAGAACCAATTATAATTATTCTAGAATTACTAAGTTCTAGCTTACGTCAGTAAAAGGTTATTGTCACGGTAACGTACCCTGACACCCCAGATTACTATACTCGACAGTACTATACTACACAGATTGTTACTGTTACTCCAAGCAGGAGGTGGTGTGTTCTTCATTCATGAAGCATATCAACTGGGGTCTGGAAATAGTCCTGGCGGTAAAGCGATGCTGGACTACCTGCTTGCCGAAATTGAGAATCTGACCGGCAAAGTCGTTTTTGTGCTGGCAGTTTACCACAAGCAGATGGAAGCCTTCTTCTACCACAACCCTGGCACCCCAAGCCGTATACCAATTCGAATGGAGTTCCAAGACTACGAAGACCGCGAGCTATAACAGATCTTCTGCCAGTACCTCGACAAGAGGTACTCCGGGCGCATGAAGATTGAAGACGGTATGAACGGCCTTTACGTACGTATCGTTGTGCGATGTATTAGTCGTGGTCGGGGCCGCGATGGCTTTGGTAACGCCCGTGAAGTTCGAAACACGCTGATCCTGTCACACAAAACTGTGCTTCCCTCGCCGTCTTCTCTTTCTCTAACGATTTTTCCTTTACTCCCAATACCTGCTGTTTACCTAATTGGTCGCCTAGGTTCACTCATGAGGCATTCTCCTATCCCTTGGTAATCATGCAGCCGCTGTAACTGCGCTGATGCCTCCACTTTCCCTCTTTAATTGACGGACGATGAATACGCCTGCACCATGTCCAGGGCATCTCCCATCTTCTTTTCTATGCTTTACGACCAGCTCCGTGCTTTGCCGAAGTTCTACTGCTCTGGCTCTCTCGCTCTCTCCATGACTGAGCAGTGTCTATAGGACCTTCTACCCTATACCTCGACTCACACAAGAAACAAATTGCTTCAATTTTTCCGTTCAAGACGACCGAAATCGTCGTCTGCCACGTCATCAATTACACGGAACAGCAAAGCAAGCGCCCCGATAGTGTCTCTGCTGGATAAATAGGTCGACTACTGGTAGAGGCTTGAGTCCGCATGACCGCCGGTTACATTCAGACGTTACAGATAAAGAAGGGGAAAGAGCTGGAGTAGCTTCTCAACACATTAAGTGGCTCGGGTTCGGGCTCTGATCTACCTGCACTGTTCGGTTCACGCCACCTGTAGCCTAGAGTTCGAACGGCCGCATGACATTTGAGCCTTTAAATTGGGTCTCGGAGTTGCCGACGAGTGGGTGACCCTTCCCACAAACACTATGACCAATATGCGCGGCGTGGAAGAGACGGAAGGGGTAGCCTGCAGGCTCGTATGTTGAAGGGGCTGGGCTTGGAAGGAACAGGGGAGAAACGTCTTACGGCACACCTAGAGTAAGCATTGATAAGAGCGATACTTACATTTTCTTTTGGCAAAGAGGACGGCCGTGTGAGCTCGAGCGTGGGATGATCGCCTACTTAAAGCCTGCATCTCCTCCTCCCTTGTGCTACCAGCACTCTTCAAGCGATAACAGCATCGTTCGCAATGGTTTTTAATACCTTTTCAGGACTCCAGACGCAACGCCCCCTTCAGTTCATACAATATGACGGACCCCCGAAGCCAAAACAGTCTTCCCAGCAATATCCTTCGAGAATTCCGTCCAGTGCTGAATGTGGGGATGAAGAAAGCCTCACAGTCACGCAGGATACGGTCGAATTAAGCAATACAACATGGCTAGGTAGCTATTAAGACAGCCGATAAGATAATACTGTGAGAACTGACAAATACCTTGCCGAGATTGAAGGGTACTACGATGTCAGAGGCAGTAATGGAGAAAGTAGAAATGAGGACCTATATCTAGGACTTTCCAGGGGCTGTAACCAAGGTGATCACTCTGCTCTATATCGAAATGTCCCACTCTTGCATCTTCTGACGCTATATAGAGACTGCAGTCGTCATCAATGACAGTCAGTCAGACTCAGAGGCGGACACGGGCGATCTGCATGAGAAATATAAAGAGTTTGACAACAGCGATTCGACCTCAGAGGGTAGCAGTATGGAGAAGCCCAGTCACTCAAATGATGTGATGAACTTGGAGATGGTAGATGAAATGGAGATACAAAGCAATAAGCTCCAGCAGGACCATATCCTATCAACGCCGCCAACTAGCCCATCGTCAGAGAACATCGACAAGTTGACGCAAGAGCACCCGGCTGAGATACAAGCGGAGTGGGAAGGTAAGCATTAGTTAATCTAAGCCACATTCTTCTTTCTGACAGTACCAAGTGAGAGTGCCTATAGTTGGAAGTGCTAGCAGCAGCAGCACCAGCAGTAAAAGCGATACCAATGGCGACAGCAACGACGATAAACGAACGCCATTGCTGACTCGCAAGAGGACATACACCACACCAGCAACTGGCGCAAGTTACAAGCGGCAAAATAAAGCGCTGACTCGCAGAAAACACACTGCGAGACAACAGAAGAGGACCCCGCTCCGGGAGCGGTCCTTTTCTGGCTATCTCTCGGACAGTCCAGCTTCAGAAGCTGGGTCTAGCGATGGCAGTACTAAAATGCGCCGCAGTAAGGAAAGCATTATGGCGAGCGAAAATCCCCACCGCCGTCTTCGAAGTCGAGCAAGGCCAATCAAAAGCGGGCAAAGCAGTGTTTCGTATTCACGATCCAACGCTCAGACTCTCTCGTCCACCCATACTGCATCGCAAGCAAGTTGGACAACAAGGAGTTTTACAGAGAGTGCCTCACTGGGAAAGACTCGGTGGAGTGTATCAGATTTCACCTTCCGCCCGCTCTCAGACGAGGAGTTTTTCTTAATGGCTTTCCTTCGAAATTGTAATGGCCCGGGGATACTGTCTCCTAGTCACGCAACCGAAGTTCTAAGAAACGTCGTTGGCCAGGCACTCGAGCTCGACGATATCACAATTAAGCTGCTCGGACTAGACACATGGTTTCTAACGAGTCGCGTGAAATACCCCTCTGAAATCGCTGGACGCAAATTTGGCCAGTTAGAGTCCGCTCTACCTATCTTGCCACTGAGCCAGCTCAGCGACGATGACAGCGATGAAAGCTTAAGCGACGATTACGACAACAACAGCGATAAGAATAAGGAGTACTCGAGCGATAACTTCGACGCGCCTCTGAGCTCTATGAAATACAGTCGCTGGTCGAAAGAGGAAGACAATCGTTTGCGTACTTTGAAAGCGCAAGGAAAGCCCTGGAATTGGATCTGTAATCAATTTTCGAATAGATCTCGCGGAGCTGTGCAAGTACGCTGGCATACGAAGCTACGTAATAAGTAAGTCTAGATCAGGTAATTCTAGCGTAAGCTTAGAGGAATTCCTTGTGAATCGTTTCTTTATAATCAGACGCGTCAGGGCAACAGGCTGGTCAATTAAGCTTGCCCGAACGAGTGACCTTGTAGTTAGCGAAAAGGTGATAAAATAAGGTCCCTAGTCTATTGCTGTTCCTAGCTTGCCGTTCTGCTCCTTTACTATATGGTGGCCAGTAGGGGATATAGCGAACGCGCTTCTAAGTGCGTCCTACAACCTAGTAATTAATTAATAATCAGCGCCTTGCGGCGCTCAACACCTAACGTCATACATCACGATGTTTTCTAAATTGAGGCTCTCACCTATCACACTCAACACGTTAAGGTCCGCGCCTGCAATTACAGGGACTCATCAATGCAACGATCATCAAACGGGTTTGAACCGCGCTTCTTCAATACCACCACCAATACTATTACCCGAAGAAAGTCTAGCTGGAGGCAAAGGGCGTTATCCATGGACCGCGGAAGAGGATGATCTCCTGATTGAGCTGCAAGGCCAAGGGATGAAGTGGAATGATATTGCCAAGTCCTTCGACCAGTACCTGTACAAGCGGAGCCCTATTTCCTGCTGTCTGTATCATCAAAACTACTTGGAAAAGCAGGCTTCCTGGGACGAAGAAAAACAACTAAAACTCGTTAGAATCTATGAACGGTATGGAAGTTGACTCGATTGAATGAACAAAGCACTATAGCTAACGCGCAACTAGATTCATCGATCAAATGTGGCAAAAAATAGCTACTGAGACGGGCGTTCCATCGCGCTTGGCCGACTCCATGCACTGGCAGCTTGGAGAAAAAGAAATGACTGCCTGTAATGACGTTCCAGCTTCTTTGACCACAGAGCATGATTGCAGGACACAATCCCAGCAACCTACCACACCGGCTCCGGTGTCCCTCGCCCGAGAACCAATCGTCTACCAATTATCAGAAGCGCCGGCATTGTCTTCGATCGCTCCATCTCATTCACACTCCGGTTCTCCAGCGAACGGTTTCTCAGTGGAAACGCAACACCTATGCACGGAGTGGCAGCGAAAACTGCCGGACACTCATAATCAACTACAGACTCTCAAGCGGAAAGCACCGAAAGAGCCACGTATAAATTTTCTGACAAAGAAACGAGTAGGACTCGTGCCAGAGGATAACAATATCATATTCAGAACGCCGGAAAAGGAAGCTGAGTATTTGGATACGGAAAAGTGTCAGCCACACTGCTCCAGGCACTGTGGACTTAAAACCTTGAACAAATATCAAAAGACACATGAAACACGCGACAAAGTTTCCACGTACGGCTTGCCACACTGTCAACCACCAGCAACATTCATGAATGGACGTGTTTTGAGTTCGCAAACCATTGTGCAACCAGGTCCAGTTACCGCCCCAGACGACACCTTCCAGTCGGACGAAATCTCGAAAAGTGCTCCTCTGCCACCGTTAGGTGGTCCGTTGCTTCCGACATCGGCAAAAGACATAGCCAGTACTAAGGCAGATAGTGGGAAGTTCATCAATTCCGAGCTGTCTCATAAAACGGACGTTTATAGGCAAGTTAGGCGCCAATATTCGCAAGCGAGCGAACAGAGCACGAGCAATAGCAGTAGCAACTTTTGCTGTCAGAAATGCGGAAAAGCTTTCGATAGACAAAGTGACTTGACCAAACACACAAAGACACACGAGCGTCCATGGAAGTGCTCTAAAGAGGGCTGCCGCTAGGTATCAAGAACGTGGCTCTCCTTACAAAGCCGAACTCGAGAGACACCAGAACGACATTCACAAAACTTCTACTAAAATGTACAAGTGTAGCGAGGCAAATTGCACGTACGAATCGAAACGAGAATCGAACTGCAAGATGCATATGCAGAGGATTCATAATGTCAACTACGTTAGGTCAAAAGCCATGAATGCATCTTCACAGTTCGGCTAAGCATGGAAATATAACGGCTGTTGGTAGGCCTTGTACGATCGTACGGGTGAATAACAACAACGAGGTTCTTCTGGTGACTTGTATATTGTATTTTTTGATCTATGAACGTGGGTGCTACGAAAGTATACCTGAGCGTAACGCACGTCGGGCCGAAGTAGGATCGAAGAAGGATCGAGTCAGTTCGGCGGTCAGTGTTGAGCAGACGACGTCCCTACCGATACTCACGATCCGACAACGACCCATAATCAAGATCATATTCAACGGCGTTTTGACAGGTCGAACTAGGATTTCATGTCGTCTTCCTTGTAGTTCACAAATAAGACTATTAATTAAAGCTATTTTAAGTGTTTGGAGGCTCACTAGTGAAAGGAAATAACAATAACTAGGAATGCATTCTGTACGATTGTTGTTGACTTTACTGAGGAGGAGAACTACAGAAGAGATAGGCTCAGGGGTTCTGGTCTGAGCGCTGCTCGGACGCCGCGATCAGCGCGTCTGACCGCGTGACGGAGATCAGTGCGCCTGATCGCGTAGTTGAGATATTGACGATACTTGTGATCCGACATTAAGATTTGTTTCGTGTGTAGGGGCTTAGATAGAGTGAAGAAAGAAGCAACGTGACGAAATTGCTCTGCAAGTCTTATATTTCAGGTTTCTGATTGAGGGCGTTTCCGCGAGGGCATAAGCATGAGGAGAACGAGATGGTTACAGTAGGTGCAGTTTGTTGTTGACGTCCTAGTTTCTTCTACTGCACCATGTGTTTCTTTCTGTATTCCACCTTCACTCCCGTGTCGCACGACCTCACACAATCTATACATAGCCCGCCTTCCTCCGCCAGTTCATACTTCAGCAATCTTCCGCGGCTAGCACCATACTGGGGGCGCGAATGCCAGCGGTACCCACACGGCTCCCACGGCTGCGGCACAACCGGATCACGCATAAGCCCCATCTTCTCGATGACCTGCGCTACCGTCATCTTCGGGATGTTGCTCGGCTGAAGATCGTATTCATTCAGGAGTTCTGTGTATGCGAGGAGGTGACGTCCTGACCACATATACGAGCACTTTCTGCTGTCGTTTTCCCGGCCTGCTTCTATGGCGGTGTTGTAGAGGATCTGGAGCATCTTGACGCGCAGCTTGCTGCGTCGCTCTTCGAGCATGACTGGCGAAAGTCAGATATCGTGCCTCATGTTTCCTCCCCGGTACTACGTACACAGTACTTCCCAAGGCACGAAATTGAGCAAGTGCTCTGCAAGCGGGAAGACTCCTTATGTCGCATCATCATCGCCAGCGTGATCTCGCCAAATGCATCGGCGTTGTCGAGTATGTACGCTGCGCCGATGAAATACGCCAGTTCCGAAGCTACCTGCACCTCCGTCCCACTCGCCTTGAGCCAAAAATTGCTCGCGAGCTTCACAGCTGAGGCGCAGTCGAATTTGTCCGCCGCAACAGCGATTTCGAAAACTTCTTTTGGCGCCGGACTCAGTGGCACTGCGTCGTTCCGCAAGTGCATGATGTTGCAAATCGTTTCCACGGCACAAACAACAACACAACACAATAGCAGAATACATGAAATCACGTTTCACCGCCATATTACACCTACGCTAGACGCGAGTCACTGTGTCAGCATTCAGGCAATGTGCGTCGCATCCCAGCAGATGTTCTTGGTGCCGCTGTTTGTGTGGTATGAGGTGCTGTTTAAGATGGGATTTTATAAGGGGTTGCAGAGGGAGGTGGAGGTTGGGATTGAGAAGGAGGTGGAAAAGTTGAACGCTGGGGGAAGAAATTAGTAGAGAAGAGGAAAGGGAAGTATGTGGGATCTGGGAGTATATTTGGGATGATGTATGCGAGGTCGCGTGACCTCGTCTTTTAATGTGGTAATCAACCGCGCTGATGCATGTGTAACGAGATGGTCAGTTGATCGAATTACTCCTCGCGCGTTCATCCTCCAGCTCTGATACGGTGACCGATGAGTGAATTTACTCGAGGAACGCCATCTTCTTCCCGCCGACCTCGATGCCCATCTTCGCAAGATTCTCCTTCGCGTTTGCTATCTCGTCCTCCATCTCTCTCGCCTTCTTGTCCGCCGGGTGGAGGCCGATGCGAACCAACATCTGCTCTGCCATCTCGAAACGTGCTGCCATGTAAGCTTCGTCCAGCTCGATGACGTTCTTGAACCTTAATGTGATAGTTTGTACACCCTCCTGCTTCGATATGGTTGCCGGTCCAGGTGTTTGCGGATGCTCGTTATCCTGATCGACGTCTGAGGTAGCAGGACTGCTGGAGCGGATCGAGTTTGGAAGAGACATTTGATCTTCAGACCGACCTTCTGAAGACAACAGCAATTTCTCCTCCTCCTTTTGCAGCATGTATGCGGAAGACGCGGCAGGGTGGATATCCACCACGAATTTACCGACGTTATACGCGTTCAGGACGGCGCAGTTTACGGCTTGGTTTCGGGCGTCCGAGGGTGCTTTGCCAACGCACAGGTTAGACTCTAGACCGTTCTGTCTGTAAATCTGTCTAGCCCAGTGCCTAGCTTCTCTAAGGTCGGTAAAAGAGTTGGGCCACTCCGAGATCATGGTTTCCAACAGCTGAGTGTTGTTCATGCTAACGACTATGTACTTTAGTATTGACTCGGAGTTCGTGAGCCGCGATACGAACCTTGAATATGATGTGGTGTTGCGTCCGCCATTGCGTTCGCCATTACCTCCTGTGGGTGCCGGTCGATATTGAAGAGCCCGGCCTTCTCTGCCTCCCGCGTGAACTCATGATGGACACGATTCTTGACATTCCATACGTGCTCGGTTGTCGCATTCGCATCGATGGCGTAGTCGAAATGCTGAGATGCCAGCCTCTGTGCAAGGTACTTCTCAGCTGCTTTGTACCCTGTGAATGGAGATGGGTTTTTCTGGAATAGTGGCCAGATCCTCGCAACAGCACCGCGGACTAATTCTTGGACATTTAGCGAAGGCGGCGTACACCCGAAAATGAACTTACGATCTCTGCGAGCCTTGAAAAATTTGGAAGGCATCTCAAATGCGAAGTGAGGACGGTACACTTGGAAGAGAAGAGCTGCAGCGTGCGCAAGCAGCAGCTATGAGCTACTGCCGTTCACAAGAAAAAGAGAGCGGTGGGACGGTGCTCTGTCGATGGAGAGGCGGAAGAAGACCTCTTAAATGTTGTTACGAGTGGCACGTGCAAACGCAACGCGCTTGTCTTCACTCTCACGCGTCGAACCCATATCATAACAATCATCTCGTCACTGCTCACCGCTCACCGCTCGCCGTTTGCACGTTCACATTTATCTTCACAACGATACAGATGACCGTGCGTCAGCCGCCTGTGCGCGCATCTCCATCTGCCATTGTCACGAATAGCTCGCATAGCAGAAGAGCGTATGCGGAGGTCACACAGGCACCGGGTGGAGAAGGAATACATTCCGGCTTCTCTGAGGGTAGCGGGATCCAACGTACAAGGCGTCGCTGCTGTTCGATCCAATTGAGGACGCAGCGTGTTATGAGACATAGGTACATAGCCCGTAGAATTACTATTAGGGACAGAAGGATCTAAGTAAGAGCCTAGGAATGTGTCATATTCTATCGTCAGTGTCGGTCCAAGGATTAAGGTGCTCAGCCCCTCTCTGGTAATTCGTTAATAACTTTTCCCAAGAACTCCCTGGGATATTTTGTTTATTGACTGGCTTCAACCCCATTTTATTTTCTATATATCTTGGCCAGTGCTGGGCATAAATCCACCAATATCCATCGATCTCTTCACCCTGAGCAGTGCCAGCCCGCGAACAAAGACTACACTCTTGCCCAGTCCATTACGAATTAGTCCCTCTGTGTCCCAGTAGACACTCAAATTCTGTATATTCATTGCTTCTTGTTGTAGTGTGTTAAAAAGCATGCACCATTGCTAAGGACTAGGTGCGGCGGCGGTCGCGTCGAGGAAGATTGTAAGATCGGTGATTAGAGCAGCGTTGTTTATCTCGAGCCAAGTCATTAGGGCGTCGGGTTGCGACACATTGACAGCAAGGGATGGGAAGCGACCGTGGGGCGCATGGTTAAGAGTGGGAAGCTTTTGCAAGGTAGGGTCGGTGCCATCTGCCCACCAGTAACCTTTCTGACGATGGAAAAAGATGTGTGGCGGGGAATACATGATAAAATAGGGTAACTTCAGTTAGTTATTGCATTTCTTTGGAGAATTCAGAGAAGTAGGAAAATGAGCGTAGATGTGAACCGAATCTTTGTCGGATGACAGCCCTGACGTGTCGCAATTATAATATGCCTTACGTGCGGGGTGTGTAAGTCCTTTTCGGAGAAATGTGGTGGATGGTTACCGGACTGCGAAGCGCTTCACAGCGCTAATTCTGGCAACAACATACTTGGCAAGTAGGCGCAGAGATGGCTTAGGCATTCTATCTAGGCAGCTACAGATTCGGCCTCGCGCGATTGGCACGAAAGATTCTGCTATTGAACCCCGCTACGATAAGCAGCCGCCCATGCTCAGCTGCCGTGCGTCTCTCTTGCACGAGGCTGGAGGTTGCCTACACCGTAATAGCGCCCACTAAGATAGTTCCTGATAGTCAATTTGGGCTGTGGTGATGGCCGCTTTTCTCCGCATCGCTCGAGCGGCCGGTCAGACGGCGTGCGCGCTTCCACTATTGCCAGCCAGTCCACCAGAGCAGCCCGCCTTCTTCTCGTGTAATCTCGCGCTGCCCAGCAGGGACGCGTTCCCGAATTCCAGCCCCGCTCGTTCTTCTTCTCCCAGTACTCAGCGTCAGGACGAATGTGTTCTGGCGGTGGCGCGCATGGAGGGTTGGCTACTGTGAGCGCAGCGAGGCCTCAAGGGCGAGCAGGTTCATGTACTGAAGTAGATCTGCGGCGGCGAGCCTGGCAGGAGCTAGGTAGGGCTGGCATCGACAGCGTGCGCGCGTGCTTGAGAATGTTTGCAGTTGTTGGCGTCGTCCGATGCATCAACGACCGTGACCGAGCACGGCGGCGGTGACGGCGGTAGCGAACGTGTGCTGAGGCTTGGGCACGTCTTCGGGCATCTGGTTTCGAGCCTCGTGTTCGTTCTCCTGTCTCTGAGCTGTGATCTTCTCGTGAGAAAGTTCGTGGCTTTTGTCTAGAACGAGCCTCTAGCAGTGACTAAATGCCGATATTATTCGTGAATCGGGTGCTTATCTAGTTAGCTAGCAGCTACCCGAGGACGACGCTATGAGTACCGATGAAGCCCATCGTGTACCAGTCCGAGCCGCTATCATCGTGAGGCATATGCTCTTCGAGCATCACTTGCGCCGCCGCCGACTGGCAGAACGCATATCTGTTCCACATCAGCCTGCGCTTAGCCAACGCTCGTCCGACCCATCCGCCCTATGTATTTCTGAAGTTGTGCGTCGGCGGGGGTTACTTGTTGCTAGCGGTGTCGCGATCTTCGATTGCGAGTCGTGCGCTTTGTTGGAGGATGTGAATGCTGACAGCTTTTCTTCTACAAACAGATCCGTGTTCAAGGTCGAGTGAGAGTAGGACAGGCGCAGCGGCGCAGCTGTACTGTATAGCAATGTGTCTTTTCCTCTTCAACGCTCAACATTATTAGATGTCAGAGCCTACGTGGCTCACCGAAAGCAAATATAGCGCAGAGCATTCGTGCTTCTACAGCGTTTGGTGATATGTAGGTGTTAGCACGAGTAGCATCGAGCATGGTGTACATGTCGAGGTCGTTGTTCGTTTAAATGCTCGCTCAAAGCACCGAGGACAGTGTGGACGATTTATACAAATAGCAGGAGGGTTTGATAGAGAGGACTTCTGCTCAATGTGAAGCGCGTAGCGTTGGGGCAGTTGGATGGTGCTGTGGTTGTCTTTTGCGGCGCGTGGTGCCGTACGCGCCGTGGAGTGGGGCGTCGCCAAGACTGCTGATCGTTGCCCGCGTCGCCAGCATCGTCAACGGTGGGATGGCAACGCATGGCACTTTAGACACGAACATCGGACACGAACACACAACGCAGGAGCCATGCTAAGCCAGAATGAAGAGAAAAATTGCTTCCACGACACTTCGACACCAGATGGATGCCCGAGCACCTGCTGATCGTCGACAGGTATTCTTAACGTATCGCGAGCTCTTTACTGGAAAGAATGTGCGAAAGAGAAAGGCTATACGCAAGATTCTCCTAAATCATCTACCTGACTTGAGAGAGTCTGCTGGCGACGCGTATATTAACAACATCGTCTCTATCCTCAAGTCTCTTCTTGAGGATCGCGTGTTTCAGTCTGAGGAGCAGGCAAGCAAGCACTTTCCAGACCTCTTCATAAGATCGCTCTCGGAAAAGTCAACAAAAAACATCTCAAAGAAACTTAAGGCATCGCCTGCGAGGTCAATCAATGTCGGACAAGTAGTGCAAACTGAGGCTATCGACAAATCGAGTCCTGGGAGTACAGCCGGTATGTATTTTAGTCATTCTTTTGTCTGATAGATGACATCTCACCTGCTTTCATGTAGGAATTTCTATCCTCAGTAGCGAAGGGAATAGACCCTCCTGCGCAACTCTAGGGCCATCTGTATTCCCCTATAATGTTCAACACCACATACTCTCGTTATCTCAGCAAATTCTTGAAGAAGCATGCTTCCGATTCATGAAGCGGTGGCTTCCTTCCTTGCTTGAGGAGCATGGCTGGACTTGTGCAGCTGCGGTTGAGCTCACAAAGTGGGTACGTGTTCTCCAGAAGCGTTTAGACATTCTGCCCAACGGTTGTATGGGTACCGAACAGAAAAGGTGTTTTAAAGGAACCTTGCCGTACATTATTCGACTACGCCACACTGCAGTTCATCGCCTGCACCTGACGTCTGTTCAGTTGCTAAAGCAAGTCCACTCCGCATATAAGCTAGCCGAAGTTTTACAAGACAACGAGTGCAGAAATAGGTTGCAAACTATACATTTAAGGGTGGATAAGTGGGTCAAGAATATGGACCATGATACAGAAGTTATGAAGCAAGAAGCAGAACATAGAGTCCGTCAGCTGGAGCTGATGCTGCAGACAACTATCGCGCAGCAGCAGAACAAAATATCTTCGGCAGCAGGCCAAGGGCTGATTGACTCCATCACCACGGAATTCGATCTCTACCACCCGAATGCAGCAACAGAAATCAAGGGCACATTGACATACGACGAGCATGCTAGAAGTACTGGAGGCAGTATGCTTATTGATGAGGACGATATCGAAAGTGACGAGAATCGGTTGCAAGCGGAACTGTAATTAGTAACGTTAGATCCTTTGTTGAGAATATGTGGGTTGTTCAAATAATTGAGCGTGAATCAGAACGTGTCGCGTTCTAGAGTATTTTCCTTTTCCTTGTACCACGTAGCAACAGTTTCATGTCTCCACTGCTGTACCACACAGTCCATAACCTCTCTGTTTACTGCGCAGAACACACAATCTCTGATCTACTATATATACTGCTTATAGCTACATACAATAACAACTCAGTTCAATCCTTCAATTCTTCTGCATATGCGCGTTTTCCACACCGCGACAGAACGCAATCGATTACAATTAAGCAGAAAGAGGCAACTAGATTTAGTGTTTTCTGTTTTCTCCAGCACGTGTGACCAGCTAAAAGAATGACAACAATTAGAGAGATCCAAAATCCTTCCCTTGCGACGATAATAACGACTACTGTCCAACAAATAACGAGGAGCGCCCCCTCCCCCTCCTTCGAAATGTTTCTCGATGCCGTCCGAAACGAGCTTAGTTAGCTTGCTTTGGACCGAAATTAGATGTGTATGTGATAGGGGCGCGGAAAATAGACAACTTACAGTCTGCTTAGACGCATCCTCAGCAGCGTGTCCGCCCTTGACCTTGCTACCAGCAGCAGTCTCACCCTGGACAGAGTAATGGGCGTTGGGATCTCCCGGGCTCTGGTGAGACATATTACTACTCATGGTTAAAAAGGGTGGTGCTGAAGAGAAAATACTTACGTGACAACGAGTTTGTCCATATCCTTCATGTCGTCATCCTTGAACAAGCTGCCACTCTCTAAGCCTTCCTAGATCTTAGCAAGTGTTGCATCCTTGACATCCTGGCTGATGGCGCTGGCGAGCCGTTTAAAGCCATCGCCGCTCTCAGAGATGAAAACGTCGATGCTCTTGGAAGTAGCCCTGTTGAAGACCTTTCCGATATAAGACATATTAGATTCGCCTTGTGAAAAGGTTTACGGTGGGTTGAGAGGAGTAGATAGAGAAGTGACTGACGAGATGGCTTAACTAGTAGAGTGATGGATGCCCTTATATATGCCATTGATGCTCATTCAGTCCCAATGTCTCGCAGCAATAACGCCATCGTTGACTGCTTATTTGGATCTACCTTTGCATGGTTTGAGGTTTAAGGTAGGCCATTAGAGCATCTTCATAGTGGGGGAGCATATGGTCCGCGGAGATCGCCACTGGCCCATTCGACACGCAGAGAGTGGCAATTTCAATGCCAAGTATAATACTGATGCGTATAGAGGATTGTTGGAGGTATAGAGACGCGATCGCCAAGTGTGTTATCATTCCTCTTGTTGGGTTCGACAGGAGCCGTGTGGATGGAAACCTGCTATTTCAACCACCATCTACTAGAGAGATCCGACTATTGTTAGGACATCATGATGGACCACAAATCTTTCAGAGCGGACGCAAATCATTTGTCCATACGCGCGAACAAGATGTGATCTTCCAGCCTGATGAAACACACTCTTCGCCCACAACCTTCTCAAACGCTTGAAATTCGTTCGATGCCAATACAGCTGAGGCGTAAGGTCTTTTGTCAGAATTGGTGACCAACATAAGACCAAGGAGGTCTCTCAGCTGCTTCGGCATGTCCACCTGTTTTAACTCCTCCTGCATAGGAAAGATCGCTTGCATGATCGGATCCTCTTGACTCATACGTCTAGCAGCCTTGACTGCGGCCTGGAGAATTGGGCCATCGACCTCTTCAGGAGTTGGAAGTTCCCAATCAGGGAAGAGTCGCTTGATCTTTGCCATGCACCAGGCCTCGTCAACCATACAATGAGGACTATCCGCGTTGCCTAATACATTAGGCTTAATCCAGCAAATTAGCATAGCGGCTACTGCCCAAACCTGCGATGACTCAGCACATACTTGGCCTAGAAACACTTCGGGGGCCCGCATGGCGAATGGTTGGGCGTTGATGCGATGGCCGGCTGGAAATACTATCATAATTTTAGTAAGAGCGTGGCTGTCTAATCGATCAATAGTCGCTCACCGAGACCCAAGTCGCCCACTTTGGCGGTGATCTGGCTTGTTTCAATATCAGAGAGGAGTATATTGGCGGGTTTGTAGTCTAGATTGATAAGCAGATACTGACTTCTAAGAATAGGTGCACGTACCTGTGTTCACGTGTCCTTCGCCGTCTAGAATGTCACAACTAGCCAGAGCTGCATCCATGGATGACTTAATAAGAGCGTAGGTGAGCGTATCAGGCCGATATTTCACCTCCGCAAGAGTAGTGTCCAGCCATTCACCAGCAAGAGTGCAATCGTCGATCTTATCGTATATCGGTCGGAAGAATGCAGCCCGGGAGACACCAACAAGGCGATAAATTGTATATTCGCGGCATAGATTCTCCATGGCAGTTGCATTTTTGGGTGAAGCTGTTTTGATCATTGCCCTAGGTGGCTGAGTCAGCCTTTACAGTCCATAGAGGGTTGGCACGAGGCGACGAACCATAGGGGAGGATTTGGGGACATCAGCGTGTGGAAGGACCTTGGCCTTGTAGATGGTAGATTGATGGGTGTTGTCTCTGCTAATAGCTTCGACGATGCGATAGTCCCAGCGGGCGCCTGTAAGCCTTTGGCCAGGAGCCAAGCGGGCGAGAGACGACATGATTGGTGACAGAGGGCTCCGTGGCGAATGGGGGACTAGACTGGTTAGTAAACGCATTGTAGCGATGCGATAGAGCAGACGCAGAGGGCGCGAGTATGGCGGGGTTGTATAGCTGGATGGAGGGTGGAAAGGGCACGTGAGGTACCTAAGCCTCGGGCGTCCCAGCCGGTTGGCGCACGGCCCCAGCGCCGCTGCTATGACGCGGGGAGATATGACCTGCCATGAAGAATGGAAGTGGAAGCGATGAAGGAGGTAATGCATTAGTTCGAGGGCCCCTAGCTAAGAGATCGAGAGCTATGAGGCCGCCCCAGATCTTGGGACTCGATCCAGTTCTTTCATTATGCCAGCCCTATACTTTTCCTCGCCCCATTTCAATATCTGGAATAACAAGTATACAAACTCCCTTGTGTCCTGTTCGAGGGTGGTGCGGAGGGCTCGATAACAATGCATTTGAAATGAGCCTTCGTGCATGAAATGAACGTTCATCTCATGGTTAGCGCCCTCAGTTGTGATGGAAAAACAAATCGTGTTGTCTTGTGCTTCTTCAGCGCGAGCAGTAGGGTCGGTGTATCCATACGCCTGATTGCGGAGATCATGAAGAATAGCAAGCATGCAAGCACCACTCACACCAGCTTGGTTTTGCGCACTAACAAGGCCCCCATTCAGGCTGAGTCCCTTTGCTTCGGCGACCAAGAATGGAAACCGTATGCCCATGTCCGCCGCATGTGGGTCGCTCAGTATTGAGCGAGATGCCTGGTGATCCACAAGACGCCTCTGCTGCCGCGCATCGAACCCAGTATGTGCAAGTCCAATTGTGATATCTGGTTTTGGTGTTGATACGTGGTACGGATCCGCTGCTTCAGTAGTGGTCGTCGGTGCGATTGATGAGATCGATGGGGGAAGTATCGGAACTGGGGCCGTAAAGGCAGCAATAGAGGGATCGCTCGGGATAAAGGTGGGCAGGGCGATTTGTGCTGATCTCGGAATGTATGTTCTGTCATCGTCATCGTCTTCAAAGTCGTCTGCTGTTGGACCTGCTGGCTTGAGTGAGGCGTCCCATACTAGTTCACGAGGTAAGCATGTCGTTAAAGAGCCTGACTCTGAGTTAATTTACCTTTCTCTGACATGTGCACCTTGAAAACCTCAGCCGCATAGTCTGTCATCTGTCTTAGAAGGGAGTACAGGCTTGCTTTCCAATCCCCTTCAAGCGCACACTCCCTAGAGTTTCTCCGCGACTCAGTTAGATAACTCGCTATGGCGCTTTCTAAGTGCGGTGCTGATGGACCGAGGGTTCGGTCTTCCCAGGACTTGAACCCAAAAATCTGTCGCACCAGCGCATCGATTGCAGGTGGGAGGGCAGGCAGAGTATCAATGCGGACGCCGGCATGGTGCAGGTTTCGCGTACGATACGTTTGCGGAGATGGCTTCTTGTGAGGACTGGGTGTGCGAGATCCATGAGAGCGCGCAGGCCGCCTCGATCGTCCTCGAGAAGGCGGTGCGCTTCGGGGCGTTGGCGGCCCTGCCATTTCCTCGGCACAGTCGATAGCCTGAGAATTGTTCGTATTACGTTTGCTCAATGAATCCTGCAAGTATGCGAGCGTTTCCGTGGTCAAGGGAGGTTGCGACGGTGGATGCGATGGGTGTGGCGAAGCGTGGGGCCTGTAATCGTCATGCCGCAGTCGTTTTGCGTCGCTAGCGCTGCATGGCTGGTGTGCGCCAGCAGAAAGTCTCCGCTTCGACATCTGTTCGCACCAAAGGTGATGTTGGTGTTGGAGTGTTTTGTTGACGTGCAGTCGCAAGCCTAAAACCTCGGCTAAGGTTCGGCGTTAGGTACCGGTAGACCCCGAAACCCGACCAGTCCTGTCGCTCAACATAAGAGGCGCTATAGAAAATGAGCCCTAAGGATGAGCGCGACGTGCCTGTAGCTTGAACATCTGATTCAAAAGGCTGCATTTATTGCTGCTTTACTACACAGTACCTCAATTCTTTTGCGATGCAGCTGCTTCATCGCGTCCCCACGAAGATAGATTGGACAGAATAGCTCACAGCAATCTCATTCCTAGATAACATGGTTTATGCAAAGAGATACAATTTAGCTAACTATCGTATTTTCGCGATAAACCAGGTAGCAACATCCGCACAATCTGAAGTGTCACAGAGCACATCATCGCATTTCTGCCTTGAGGGCTGTGACGACCTCCCCCGCGGTTTCGAACCGGCGCTCAACGCAGCATCCTGAGATGACCTCTCCAAATTGCACACCTAGCAGATCCGGGAACTTGCCTTCGTCAAACAGCTTCTGAACGCGACAGCCATACTCAAATCTCTCCTCATTTTGGGGTAATGGACCCTTATGAAAAGGGTATTGACCAGTATTGATAATGTAGAGGAGAACTCCCAAGCTAAAGACGTCAAGTCGTTTCGATTTGAAATCTGCTTTTGAGTCGTAAAACGGAGAATCGGGGAGCATCTCGCCATCCAAGCCCATGTCAAGGCATCTAGAGCCGCCAAAGTCAATAAGAACCAAGTTCGTAGTCTCGTCAGTCTGATGGACTAGCACATTCGTAGTGCTTAGATTGCTGTGGATAATGCCTCTCTCGTGGATGTAAGCGACAGCCTCAGATATCTGAATGCTCCACTTCTTTCGCAACGCATCGTCGATCTCATTATCGCTGTCCATGTACGACTCAAGGTCTCCATGATTCGCCTCGTCGAGCAGAAGCCCTTCTTTCATATTCTCGTCCTTTCTGAAGAGTCCATGGTACCTTTGATATGAGATTGGCTCACTATAGTTTGTAAATGTGGCACATACCGAACAATGTGAGGACATGGGCCTAGCCTTTGGAAAAGTTGCTTTTCAATGGCGAACGCAGTTGTAATCTCAGTATGCATTCTTTCGGGAACTGAAGTTCGTGGTGACTTGAGAACAAGGCCTTCCTTTACACGATAGACAATGGATGTACGCCCACCGTTACTCACAATCTCCATGATGAGGAACAATAATAGATGGAAGAATCGTAGGGTGAGTCTTCGAGTGGACAGGGAATCCAGAGAAGGGCGTTTTATATGGTTAAACTGACTAGAGATTTCGGTTAGCGTCTACCCCTGCTAGTGCTTCGGCAAGACACCTGCACCAGTCGATAGTTTACAGAACGGGCCGAGAGAGTTAGCGAACTTCACCTCCGCCCTGCGCTAGTCTCGTCGAAGTTTGAGACCTGTGGTGCTGCTAAGCCGGGTTAAGCAAAAGGCGGAGTGATGGATTTATGGAGCATGTCTCCATGCATGTTGCTGCTTTATTGCCATCACGTGTTGTCATTAAGATATGTAGAAGATGCTAGCAAATTTTGTATTGAGATCAAAAGAATGTCCGCACTAAAGAGTGTTCAAATACCCGATTCTTCGTAAACCACACGTATCAGGGCTCATATACCCATGATCTGATTCGAGTAAGCTCTGCGTGCTGTACTTATCCTGCACTATTCGAGTGTGAGCTCGAAATTGTTAGCTATAGAGTAGAGTGAAGTACGACATGCAACATACCTTAGTTAGGGATTTTTGCAACCAGACTTTCCGCATTTTCCTACTCGATGCTGGGAATGCCTGTGGGCGTCCACTGGCACATGTCCAGGCTTGCCTGCGTCGGGGCAACCCCCAGTTTCCAAAACCGATTCGTTCACCACATCTCCACAACCGGCATAAAAGGTCCTGAAAATCATATTTGTGCACATTTTGATAGAGTGCTTAGGTGTGGATGTAAAGACGAATGCTGTAGCGCAAGAATTGAGGTTGGATTGTTCGTAAGTTGCAAGTGGTTCAACCGCGAGTTTGTTGAAAGGAGTAGAGTTTGAGTCTATGGTGCGAGGGCAGGATATTTATGGTCACCACGAAGGTGTATAGGACCAATAAAGTACCCGGTGGTTAGGCCTGGATGAATGTCCATGGTCCTAGCAGTTTTGATAATGCGTTGTTGTAATGGAAGGATCCACGACGCGTTGCTTTCTCTGGTGCCTTTCAGTGCATGTCGCTTGGATGCGACATCGAGTGGGGTCGGACATACTAACCTATTTAATGAGGTGCTATGCGTGAAGGAATGCGTGCGCAGATCCTGCTAAGCTGGGATAGCCACATGCGGGAGGTGGATACCTACAGAGTTATAGTATACCCGGTTACTTTCCGTTGATAGGAACTGAGTCGCTTGCGATACCTAATAGTAAGAAGCCAGTGAAATGACGTATATGGTATCCAAAGTTAGCTTCGCAATGCCGGGAAGAAGTGGTAGGGCCCTTGCATTTCGATGGATGTTATTCGTAGCGTCCGTATTGAAACAGAAGGATCTGCGACACGTTGTTTCGTCTAGTACTTTTCTGCACATGTCGCTTAGATGCGACCTTAAAGGAAAGCAAAGGAAAGCAAAGGAAAGCAAAGGAAAGCAAAGCAAAGGAAAGCAAAGCAAAGGAAAGCAAAGCAAAGCAAAGGAAAGAAGAGAGCAAATAAAAAGACAGCAAAGGAAATAAGAGGAGTTTAGCTCTATATTGACTATCCTAGCTTAGCGGGGTCTACTCACTAATGTAGTTAGTCTGCCAGGCATGCTTGCTTCTCTCTTCTTTACTCGCTTCTTATTCGCTCTTTCTTACGCTTTGCTTTGCTTTCCTTTCGCTTCGCTCGCTTTCCCTTCCTTTCTTTTGCTTTCCTCTCCTTTGCTTTCCTTTCCTTTTCTTACTTTCCTCTCTTCTGCTTTCCAATCCTTCTCTCTCCTCTCCTCTGCTCTGCTCTCCTTTGCTCTCCTTGGTCGATCTTGATGCGAAGAAATGCCGGACCACGAAGAAAGTTCGGCTGATGTAGAAATCTCGCGCGATGAAGGACTGCGAGGCAACAAACACCTGCTCGCAGCCTTAGAGTGCGAGAGACTAAGATTTGAGAGGAACACAAGTTTGACACCTTCAGAAGTGATAGTGAAGCGGTTTAGGAACATATTACAAACGAGCGACGATACTTTGCAGAAACTGTCTTCTGGACAGCGAAGTATTAGAGCTCGTTCGCGTCAATTGGCTACTCAAATTCGAAATGCGGTTGGAGCTGAGGTGTTGCTATTGGTCGCACTTCATGTCAAGACGTCGTCGCGCCTGTTGCCGCTAAAAAACGATTGTCTTATCAATTCCCTTCAAGCATGGTGGGATCGAAAGCCTCATCCTCCATCACTTAGCCGACTAGCAAGCGCGGCATTTTCATTTTCAGGAAGCATTCTGGATGTTCGCGAAGAGCATTCTCCCGAATTAACGACGAGCGGAAGAGCTGCGGCAGACGCATTCGGTACGTTGACATGCGCTTTGATCATTCTTGAACTTAACTGCTATAGATAATGCAATATTTCTTGCAGCGCAAAGCATCCCAAGTCTACCAAACCGAGACGCTTGGATCGCCTCTGCCCGCGCTCATCTTGAGCTGCTGAAGCAGCTTAATCGTTATGAGGTTGACCCTTGGTCTTCCTTTGATGCATCAGCGCATTGGGCTGGCTTGGCTCCGCTTAACAGTATTCTTGGAGGCTACCTCTCTCGCGGCATGTACGAAACTTGCATCAGAAAAGACGAGGAACAACATGGTTTTACAGTAATCACCAATGCTGTTCGCTTGTGGTATGCACTCGCACAGAATAGCGACTTTGGATTAGAGATCTGGTTAAGCTCATCATGTGGAGATAATATCACCCAAAAAGTAGAAGAGATGACTTCAGTGGAAGGTTGGAAGAGTATTCTCGGTGACTACCTGTATCAAGCCATGACAAAGAGCAGATTCAGAGAATCGGAAATTGGTAAGGGTATAACAGGGACCGGTGCTGCTAGGATATCGAAGGGTGGTGTAAACGGTTCAGATAGTAAGCTTGAGGTGTTGATATGTTTCCAGGCGGGTATCGACATTTGGAAAATCTACCCTCAAGCTAACTAGCCGCCTTTAATCTGAAGGTTACGTTATGAACTATTGCCTTGTATCCACTTTGAAGACGAATTCCGTCCCTATCGTCTCCTGTGTTTTGTTGTTTCATAGTCCTCACACCGAAACTCACACGGCCGCCAGGACTAGCCTGCCATGACATGCTTCTGTCGTAATCCACAGCCTCCCATATATGATATTCGATATACTCGAAATCTCCGTTCTTCGTTTGTTCGGTCTGATGTCTGATTAGAGGGGTCGAAAGGCGCGTTGAGAGTTATTCTACCTCAGGCATTAGCGACAAGCCCCAAAGCACACGGTTTGCTCAAGTATGTAGAGCTCGAGTAGAGTTATGTCTCTGTAATATTATTAGATCAGGGACCGATCCGACTCGCATGTCTAAGAAGGATATTCATTTACACTTGTGGCGTGGTATCCTTCCCAAAAGTCAAACCTCTTCGTAGTACAAGAGCTGGGTAGACGAAGGAGGAGCGAGCGATAGCGGGATGTAAACGTGAATAGATCGAGTGCTACTGTAGCATGTACAACATGATCAGCTTAATCTGAAGTGAAGTTAAAAGTATTTACCTCAATTTGACGGCCACAATACTAAGTCGACGGCTTTACAGATTGAGCGCAGCTTTTGTAGTTTAGCTGTCTTCGAAAAGTCCTCAAGCCTTACTTCGAATACCTCGTCGCTGTGATGCTACCCGTGAAGTAGCTAGTTGATGCAGTGTTGAGGACATATATCGAATTCTTGTTGGTGCCCAACAACAGATCATGTGAAAGTTTTAGGCTGCAACTGCCCCTCCAAGCTCACATCTGCCCCACCTGCCGGATGGGGATAGTCACGTGCCTTTGCACAAGCCGCCGCACCTGTCACATGAGTATCGCCAACAATCGCCTTTTAATCAACTGGAAATCCACTGGTAGCCTTAGCGCTTCTCTTTCATCTGCTTCTCTTTCCTCTGCTTCCCTTTCCTCTGCTTCCCTTTCCTCTGCTTCCCTTTCCTCTGCTTCCCTTTCCTCTGCTTCTCTTTCCTTCGCTTTGCGCGCGACTACACAAACATACCTATGCAGGAACCTCTACGTGCTTCGAAGCTGGGTGCGATGGGTTATATCCAGCGTGGGGAAGTATCACGGCGGCTTGAGTATAACTACTGCATGTTGACTTCACTTCATTCTTGGATAGCCGCCTTGGACAGCGAGTCCGTTTACCTTTCCCCCCATTCTTATTTATCTTCAGCAGGACCATAAGTCTCGACCAAATCTTGAACTCTATCTATTTTCAGCATTCTCATTTTTTTGGGGCCTGTTCCGTCGTCTGAAGCATTCGGGATAGCCTTTGAAGTACGTCCATTCGACGTCTCGCCAAATAGCATCTTCTATCAAAGGCTGTGACCTTAGAAGACTTTCAATCCTCTTTAGATATCTATGAAGTCAGGTCACCCCTTCGACTAAGTATCCACGCTGACGGATCGATTAGTATCCATTCTTCAAACATGCCCAGCTCCAATAATGCGGTTGTGCCGGCTTCGACAACGTCTAATACCTCAAGTGGACAGAATACAGAACAAGCATCCGTCAATGGGGTCGGAGACAACAGTTCAAGCAATTCAACTGAACAACAGAGGGATACAAGACTGAGCGATTATATTCCACCGGCCGATGTATCCGACAGGGACCGACAGAGATGGAACAGTAACTCAACCACCAGAAGTAGTTAGCTCGTATTATCCCGATATAGTTAGTGCCATAGAAGTCTCCGCACTCCACGTCATATGAGCTTGATGATATAAGCAGAATAACCCGATCTGTTGGCACTTGGCTCCCCTTGATGAAAACTAGCCGTGTGCCCTCTCACTTTTTGCTCATTTCTGTCACCGATTCTGCGTCATGTTACTGCACATTGTTGTGCCTTCGACACCACGTCTAGACGAGCTCGTCGATGCTGTTGTCCTTAGGGACCCCAGTCCGTTCCCCGTGAAGGAAAAGGCAACAACGATTTTTCGATATGAGCAAGCAACGGGTCTAGAGGATTTGCGACAGGAAATATTAGGCATGGTATGCTCCAAAGCGCAATCTCTAACTGTCAGTTGCTAATCTGTCCGAGGGCAAGACCATACGATCTATAGTGTGTGAGAGAGTGAATCCTCCAACAACGAAGCCTGTCGCACTTGTTTGTACAGCTGGCAAGCAATATACTGGACCTAACCAGCTCGCGATAATTCTGCCCCTGGTTTCACCTAGCAAAATAGAAGGAAAAATGTTACAGACTTGGAAAAGGGACCAAAATGTTCTTGAGGAGACCAAGTTAGGGTCAGGATTGAACATCATAAATAGTGATGTCTGCTACAAATGGCCGGAGGATGTTCCATTCCTTCCATTGTTCTGCAACGTCAGTCTCTAAACCATTCCTTCCTCCATTCGTCAATTGTAGCAATATCTTCAATAGGAAGAGATTCACAATAATCACTCAATCGTGTCATCTCAGCCTCCCTAAAGCTAATATACCCATCGTAGCTTTCTGCACTAACCCGATCAGGATTATAGATCCTGCTGCTGAACTCGGGTGCTGGCTCCAGAGCCGGCACTGATGGAAGGCAACCTTCGATACTGTTTGCAATATCACGCTCGTCGACTGAGACTATATTACCATTTGCTGCAGAATCGGTGGCCGGCGAAGCATGTGTGTTTACGCATATGCTACGGACGTCTCCGTAAGGATCATTCTGTATCACCGGAGTTGGCGTGTTGAATGTAAAGTCTCCCAACAACTCAATCCTCTCTGTTCTCTGTATCTTCCTGGCCAGTTCCGCATCCGTCGCGGCAGAAGTCGTGGCGGAAGTCGTGGCAACAGTTTCATCGTCGAAGGAGAACGCTTAATGTGTCAGCGACACATTGCATCAATGAAGCTTTAGGACGTGTGTGTTGACTTACGCATTGTTGATTCTACTCTCCCCGACTTGGCCGAAGTACATCCATCGATACCGCCGTCTACGATTGTATTGTAGCCTCCGATAGTGTAATCTGATTGTACATCTTCTAGGCTGAAAGCGGTCTGAGCTTCCTGTATGTTATACGATCGCATCGGGACTTGGAGAGCGTCTGGCGCACAGACTCTTTGTCGCTTGCGACTATGTGTGATGGTAGCGTCTTGGGAGGGCTTAGTCGCTTCTGAGCTAATCGGGACTGTCTGAGAAGATGGTGGGATATTTGTAGAACGTTCACGCCCTGCTGGCGATTGTGTATCAGTCCGTTCGGTACCGTCTGCAATGGCCTGTTTTGGGAGTATTTTGCCGCTTGAAACAAGTTGTTCACAATCCACATACTGAGAGATAAGAGATGTTGTACGAGTGTGTCCTTCTCGGATCTCATTTGCGGTCGTGCCTCGGGCTAGAAGACCTTGAACAAGTTCTTCGGTTACTTCAAAATCGAGAGCCCTAGATTGTCCATCAGTCTTTTCGAGCAGTTCATTGCGGCATTTGCACAGTATCCTGATGTCCTTCTCGTTGAGAGCTTCCAGACTGTACTAGGTTAGCGAATACCAGTTTAGGTTCGATTGTACATACTCTGATTTTGCGCCCCTTAATGAGCGTAGAGAACCTGGACCACCAGCCTCCGCAAGCTTGAGATAGGGGCGCGATCGGTGGAACATTCTACGCACAGCTGACTTCTCCTCGCCCATTTCTTTAGCTAGCTTATCATAGGCATCAGTCCGTTTGCTTCGTCCATGCGAAAGCCGCCCAGTTGAAAGTCTTTCATATTGATCGACAATTTCACTGAAACACACAAGAAGAAGTCGATATTGGTAATTATTGTCGCCCTGTGAGGAAGATCTCTCTTGCAAGAGCTTCGCTTGTGCAAACATCGCCTTCGCTTGTGCAATCAGGTCCATGGGGAACGGGCTTTTATCAAGCTTGAGCGAGTCGTACCTGGTTGAACAACCTGCGCTTGTATCGGAAAGAATCCTAATCAACCTATTCACCCTAGTCTTTTGTTCGCTATCAGGCAGGAGGCGTTGCAAGTACACTTCGAGTAACGACTTAGGAGCATCTTGTGGTTGAAGCGATTGACGTAGCTGATGTGGCTGATGTGGCTGATGTGGCTGATGTGGCTGATGTGGCTGGGAGACGGTAGTGGCTGTTGCCCGGTTGCGTTCGTCTTCTTCGCGAGCCCCAAATTCAACTGGGAGAAGTCTCCACCACTCTTGCACACTTCCTCTCCTATAGAACCGATGGAAACATGCAAGTAGGACCTTTGTACTTAAGTTATCCACCAGCATCAACTCGCAACAGTCTACTTACGGGGTCTCCGAGGACAAGAGATGGTTTGCATAGATCTAATTCTTTAATCAAGTTCGTCGAAGAAACATTCAGCATCATCGCTGCAGAAGGTCGAGTTCAGTGTGCAATTGCAAAGAGGCGGTCTCAGGATGGTTTGCGTCCCAGGCCCTGGGACGCAAACCAAACTGTTTTCGGATCGCCCCAGCTCAATGCAGGATGGTTTGCGTCCCAGGTCCTAGGACACAAACCAAACTGTTTTCGGATTGCCCCAGATCTATCAGACCATCAATTTGCCAGTCTTCTAAATGAAGGAATCTAAACTCTATTAGAGATTGCCCCTGGTCGGAGCCAGACCTCTTCGCAGTCATGGAAGCGAGACACAGGCGAATTAGCGTTGGGCCGACGACACTGTTTTCCCATATCCTGCCGTCTAGCGCTGAACTTGATCACTGAGTTCGTCATGGTTGCTGACTGATCTTGAGTATTGCTTCTTGTTGTCGAGTCCCGTGGATCGGCCCTTCAAGCTCTTAGCATTGAATGATTGTGTGCCGTTCCGGTTAGCCTGAGTGTTGAGCTTCGATGAGGGCGAATTATCTGTGATATATCATGTGCGCATCTCGCGAGGTCCTTCAGTACATTTACAGTCCTTCATCGGTTGCCTTACCGCCCTCCCAGTCTTTCGCTGCCTCTTTTCAGACCTGCATGCTTTACTTCCTGCCTCGTTGCCTTTTGGCGCCTACCGTTCACACTACTGCGCACTGCCACATGCGTTCGCGCCGGTGCGCAGCTTCAAAACCCTCCTGAACAATGGCTGGCACACTAGCAGTTGCAATCATCTGCCCAGTGTCTAGCCTCGTGTCGGGCTTTGCGCAAGTTGCTCACTTTTATCATTCACGAAAGAATGTCCCGCGTTGGCGGCGTTTGGCCCATTGGTCTTTGGTCCAGTTTATTTCCTATGTCCTCAGCTCTGTTGTCACTATTGTTGTTTGGCAGCTATTCAAGGCCTCACCGAACATATCAAGCATTGCTTTTCAGTGTTTCATGGGTATTTGTTTGCTCAACAGCCTCATTGGTCAAGTTCGTCACCAAACCCTTCAAGGAGGAATATACTAAAAGTTTCCAGTATTTTTTAGTCTTTTCCATCTTCCGGGATAGTGACCGTGCTAGTCTCGTTAATGGGCCGTTCTTCATATCCATTTTGGCCTACATACTTGGTTTCGGATTTTCGCAGTCATCTTCTGTGAACCTTGTTAGGATGGGAGTTAGCTTAGCATGGTGCAGCACTCTCATTTTCTACACAGTTGTCGGGATCGCTGTGAGATCAACATTTTTGACGATTTCATTGCCAACTTCCAGAAACACGTTTTTTATGGCCGTTTTCATAATTGCAGCTCTTGGCCTTTTGGTTCTCGGTATCGTCACGCTCGGGAAAGATGATCCTTATGGCTTGCTCCTGGTAAGTTCACCTTGGTCAAGACGACATGATCTGACTGAAGAAGGGTTTGGCCGTCGCAGTTTGTGCCGCGCACCTCCTGTTGACCGGGATGCAATTTGTTGGGTGGCTTTCGAAGGAGAGAGCCTCGTCGCAAAGCTGCCTATCGGATGCGGAGACTCGCAGGGTACAGTCTCTTGCGAGTGTGACACGGTTAGGGCACTTTCTGCATTCTCTGAGGGTTGCTAACGTCGCTCTAGTCTAGCATCTCGGCCGTCGTCTAGCTTCCAGTCCCAAGCCTCCGAAGAAACCAAAGCCTAACTATTCGTAGTGTTGATTGTACATTCTATCACTTTCAACAGAGACTTCAGGCAATCAACTTTTTCATATCTCAATCCCTATCGCTTCGCGCCATCTCACTAGCTTGAGAACACCATTATGCAGGCCTTTTTGTAATCATTTTAAGCAGAACCACAATATCAATCGTTTCGCGCATGACTCTCTTCACTACGTGAAGCCCATTCTTGACTCTGCGCAATAAGAGAAAAATCAAAGAAATGAAGAGCCTGGCGCACCGATTACGTTGGTGCTATGGCGAGGTCGCTCCGACTTGGCGTTAATGATCTCTTCTTTGGTTGGCACGCTATGCCAGTCTGGAAGTGGTTGATGCGAGGGGATGTTGGATGATCGCGTAGGACCAGCCTAATTGGCGCAGACACGCATGTGCTACGGCTTGGAGTCATGCAATGTTCGGCACAATGGGTGGTGATCAGCCATTCCCTGGTAGCAACTCCGCACTGAACATATAAGACGGCGATGGGCCGACTTCTCACTGCTTTCAAATCATTGTAGCAGAGATGGGTCACCCTATTCTTCTTGCCCAATGCTATCTTGTTTTCATCCTTGCCCTGTACCTGGTTCAAGACCTTCACTTCGCTTTCGTGGTCTCCATCGGCATGAATTTCAGCCTTCTCATCCTCAGTCACTTCATATCACCCAACATCACTATTCATGGCGCTGCAATCACTGGAACGCTTCTATGGACTTGGTTGAAGCCTATCCGTATGAATACAATTGAGACATCTTATCGCTAGCTGACTACTGCAGGCCCACATATGGATAATGCAGATAATGCAAAATCTACCGGTATCTTGCTCGGCTTGATCTTGTTCACAGATGCCTTCGTTCTTGGCACACGTATACAGAAATTGATCCTCGCTTTCCCGCTAGGGCTTGTATGGGTCATGACGCTTGTGTCAGCCCCATGCTCATTTTCTCTCATTTCAATTACCGTGGTCTGGACATCAGCGGCTGTATTGTTGTTAATTGAGAGGAACTTTGGAGAACTTCTCGGGTGGAGGGATACAGCACCTTACTAATGTGATTGCTTCTCTCTGTAGTTGCGCGCTTAATCACAACCTGGGTATTTATATAGTTAGCGGACAAATTCGATCGTTGTACAACATCATCTCATAACGTGCTGATGTTTGATTTGAGTCGCGTCCCGCTTCTTTGACCATGAAATCGAGAGCTTTAGAAATAGCAAAGCGTGATTATCCCGCGTACTAGTGCAGCATGAAATCAGTCTTAGTGCCGTTGATTGGCTACACGTAAGACACGAACGCGGTTGTGACACTCATGTTAAGAGCTCAAGATCGGGACGAACACGGGAGGGCAATCTATATATGCAGGCCCGACGTCCTCCATAATCTGTCTTACCGCTCTTTTAGTCTCACCGGTTGCCTACACTTCGCAAACCAATCCGCCAGTAACACGACGAAGGCGCTTTGAAACACCTAACGATATCACATTTGCCTTATTTTCCGCCGTTTGTACTGGTTGCCTCGTTGCCTCGCCATGGAAGCACTACCATCTGCACCCACACCATCATGCCTTTTCCCCCCCGATCGCACTTCGAAGTACCAAGGACTCACTTTAGTCGTGCCAGGGCAGTTTCATGCCGATTCGCAGACGCTGCTAGGGAACCAAGAAATGGCAATTGGTAAGGGTGTTGCCTATCCTGTGTCTCGAGTCACGAAGGAACATATATTGGGATGGGTAGACGGACCCAAGCGACCTTGCATATATCTCAACCTTCCTCCTACCAAACGAGAACAATTACCTTACCTGGCATTGTCTTTTGGAGAGCGAGACAACCTTGTTGTAACGGGCGTGTTCATTATCGGTGCGTTCGAGTGCTTTCGATTAGAGCAGAGTGAGAGATACTTTGGTCTTGGCGAGCTCAGCGACAGCTACACGGATATCCTCTCCAGGTAAGGCCCTCAAGAACTTATGATGTGCATACGACTAAGCGATAAAAGGTACCCGGGTGTTCAACGTACGGCTCTTTGTGGAGCATCACGATATAATGTAGAGCACCAAGTATGTCATATTCGTGGTCATTCAAGCTCACGGAGACCTGACCTTTTCAGCAAGTTCCTGGAATCACGCATACCGATACGACCCTTCTTGCGTCTTCTCGGCCGAGACCGACACGCAGCGACGATACACTTTTGAACGACGGCTTCGAACCATCCAGGTTTCGTCCGAATACCACAAGGCTGTTAGAACCAGGGCTCAATGCAGGCACATCGCGAGAAGAAGTTACTGCATGTGTGGATGCTCTGCCCCTAGGCGCTCCATTCGAAAAAACGAGTGCGTTGTCGTCTAAGTCATCTGCCAAAGAAAAGCCATCGACAACGTATATCAGCATTGAATGCACGAGTAAGAAATTCGTACTTAAATCGCTCGGTATTTCGAACGCTACACACCTGAAACTTCTGGTAAGGATACTTACTACCACATGATGAACATAGATTGGATAACGTACCCTATAGAAGAATGCTAAAGAAGCGCACAGACACATGAAGGAAGAATCGGCATCTCAGTGCGTCATAAGCTGGGACAACGTACCAAACGGAACAAAGTACCGAGTGGCAGACTGGATGATATCCAATGCCCATAAGTCCCTACAGCAGTACTATAACCAATTCGTGTACGACACTCCATTTGGCAAACGAGATTGGGTGTCCATGTGGTATCTTGCCTATAGTCACAAATACAGGTTGGTCCAATGCGACGTGGACAGTAAACAGGACTAATGATGGTGTGAAGGACGCGATCGGTTACTGCAGAAAAAGCCAGTCACAGCCCCCACGATTCGGATTTCCAGAGAGCGAACTCTCCAGGCGGAGTTTATACCAAACAGACATCCCAAGAAGTGTGTGGAAGTAATCACGATGCTGGCGAAACATTTCATTCAAGCCCGGACGTGTCACTGGTACTGCGGCTCCCAGCAGAAGCACAATTTCGATGTTTACCCTCCGGCACATCATCCTTGCCGTCAGAGTACCATAACGACAGAACCGAACTCCCAAACGACTCCCACAGTTGCCAAGTAAGTTGACAACACCAAAGCTCGCATGTGACTGACACACCTAGTCTGCCCCCATACCTGTGATCGGCATACCATTCCATGGGTCAAGAGGTTTTTTATTCGCACAGCCAGACGAGATGAACGAGATGATAGTTGAGACACCTTCATTCGTTCAGTCACATAACACCCCGCCGGCCGGCTTCACTTCATCAGTTCTTAAAAGCCCTACAGTTGCAGCATACCTTCCTCCAACCGCAGAATCACGCGCAAAGGATGAGAGTAGCAATCTCTTAGAGCAGCCACAAGAACGCGCCTTTCTACAGTATCACACTTCCCTTCCTACCACCGACATAAAGTCACCGTCGACGGAACCTCAGTCTAGCTTTCCCTATCAATATACTACTCCACAGGCGGAAGCTCCAGAGAACGAGGTTTTCTCGCAAATATCGGTATCCGAGCCTTCTACGAGCTACTCCACGCATGGCATTATACGAGGTAGTGCCCAGGCACAGACAATGAGCCACAGCGACGTGATGAGCAATACCTGGTGGTGTACTTCTACGTCGCCTATGCGTCGGAGGTCTAATACGAACGTTTTTTTGGAGAATCCTGCACTGGAGGGATCACAAACTGGAATTTTCTCTCTAGGAGTACAACAGGATTACACTGAGCTAGGGTCATATGTTTAGAGGGTAGCCGCCCTCAATCAAAGTCCATTCTTCATGCTCTTGCCAATTTCTTCTTGTATAGAAACACGTTGGTGCTACACCTTAGTCGGCAAGCACTACAAGAGCAGTTACAATCCGAATATCTGCAGGACTTCCACAAAACACAGCTGGCAAGAGTATCTCTAGTGTAGCTTCTGCCTTGCAGTCCACTGTCAGTTCGCAAAGGAACATGAGACTAAGGATACGCAATTTGAATGGGTCTATCGTACACTCATATATTCTTGCCAACTATTACTGAAGGGCATCTACAAGACCAATTAGAGTGTTTGATTAGAAACGTGTTTGCAGGCTATGTGTTGCGACATTTGCATGATCGTCGCTTTTTCGAACGCCGAGACGCGAGGTAAACGCCACGCGTTATCCTTGCGCTCCGACCATGGCGTTTAGGCGGCTACGGTTCAGATTATATCATGCAGACTTTCCAGTCGTTCACACCCTCTTCCTCTGTGCCCACTTTCCTCCTAAGTCATCCTCACTCGTCCTCCGCTAAAGTCCCTGTTGAGTTCTATAAATGTGGTAGTGTATTAACATTCGTATTGCACTCACTGACATCTTTCTAGATAGCTTCGTTGCAAACACCAGGACCTATCACATCGGACGAGATTGTTACAGCAAAACCTATCCAACTAGATCCGCATACGATGAACAGTCTAGATGGGACCAAGCATGTTCCTGCTCAGCCTGTTCGTGGCCAAGAGCATCTTTTCAAGAACGACGACAGCACACACACAGCGGAAGAAGCCAGCATCACTACGAGGACTGACATCGATGATTCCGAGACTGATACGTGGAAGGATGAGTCAACGGGGTGGCTCTGGATAAACAAACACCCGGAAGTGCAGCTGGAACCTGATTTTTTTAAGCCTGAAGACAATGAAGAAGGATCAGTGCCTTCATCACAGGTCATGGGGGATTACTGCCGCAAATTGGGACAGATGGACCATGACACTCCTCCACAGCGACTCAAGAGAGAGGCGACACAGTCGTTACAAGAAGAGACTCTGGTCACGAGAAAGACCAAGGCGATTTGCTCTCCTCAGTCCCTTGCAATGACTGAGTAGGAAGCTCCCCGTGTTCGACTATCCAGACTGACCATATCTTAGCCAAACGATGAGTACGGTAATCCCACGATTTTTTTGTACAGCCTGCGACGTTGCGTTACCGGATTTCGATCAGTGGAAAAAGCACGAGGTCGCCGAGCACTCCGAGGCTCGAGGCTGGCTCTGCGAGAAGTGCCTCGACTCACCCTTGGCGATGCATCACAGTCGAGAAGCACTACAGAAGCATTATCGACTCAAACATCAGCATCACATCCACGAACTGCAACTGGAGGGGAGCTATGTTGGGAAGCGTTGGCAGGCTTCATTCTATTGTGGCTTCTGCTCTGCAGTCCATCGTCAGAGCTCAAAGGGGCATAATGCTTGGGACGCACAGTTCAATCACATAAGGGATCACTTTGATGGAGGGGCGAACATCGCCGAATGGAAACGTCACTGGCCGCAGACACATATCGTTCGAGACAGCCGTATGTGCTATCGATCAACACCAAGAGAATCCCACTAATTATGAAACTAGGTGGGCCAATTCAAATGCTCATAAAGGAAGCAACGATGCTGCCGTCGAGAAGTTCAGTTGTCGAGATCCCTACGAATTCAAGAGTGATTATACGCACAGAA
Organism: Parastagonospora avenae f. sp. tritici 18332-5; assembly: GCA_022559985.1. NCBI lineage: Eukaryota > Fungi > Ascomycota > Dothideomycetes > Pleosporales > Phaeosphaeriaceae > Parastagonospora > Parastagonospora avenae. The sequence continues at coordinate 40,660 of JAFJTR010000112.1, forward strand.
GATGGCGAAGACCGTGAGATTCATCTGTCTGAAGTCGATAGATCTGTATCTCTGGGTCTTGCTTTCATTCCTCTTTCAACTTTCACTTGAGATAGCATAGGCATGGATCATGAAGGCGGCGGTAGGATGAGCTTCCAACACGTCGAGATCTATTTGTACACCAGGAGAAAATCTTCAACTTGACTGAGAACAGTTGAGCTCCTCAAAATCAAGGGTTATACTGCAGAACTCATACTCCAGCCAGGAAAGGGACATGCTGAGGACGTGAATGAGCCCCTTGAAGAAGAAGAGAGGGCTTTTCTTGATCGCTCTTGAGCATTAGATAGAGCCCACTCGGCAAGTCTATCTTGACTAAGGATCTGGCAGCAATGAATGCGTAGTGCATACGCATATTAGAATGACATAATATGCCTTCAAACCAATGCACGGCATAAATACTCCCCGCGCATCGTCAAGAGCTGTTTTAGCTGCCCCTCACTCCAACGCCTACTCGTGACTCACACCAACCCATCCTACAAACTCTATTCTCTGCGGTACGAGTAACCTCGGAAGTTAGCTATGTTCCACCAGTCTGAGCAGACTGACTTGCGACAACCGGGCGATCCACAATCCGCGGACGCACGCATGCCAGCAAAGAAAGAGGGTCGAATTACTCTAGCGAGCACTAGCCTCAACGGATTGGTGGATTACAAAGAAGGCAAGCTCTGGATACCAGAAGAACTATCCTCTGACAGTGAAAAGCTCTTGGAGTGCCAAAAGAGCATCTTGACTGCAGCTAGCGAACGCGATAAGACAAGGGTCCAGCGCGTATGCCTACCTGGATGGCTCCATAAGGACCCAAAGATGGCTCTTGCGGCAATTCGATTTCCTCAGGCGCTCGAAAATGGTCAGAAATTTGAACATATTCCTGTATCTTATTGGTTTGTGGGAAATGATCTCATGGACGCGGTGGTATTGGTTCCTCAGGAGTTATGCTTCGCAACCGATATTGGTGAGTATCATATCAACTTTATGGAGCTTGATGCAAAGTACGGACCCATCCTCGACAGGTGATACTTCCCATACAAAGTCCCCATACCTGGAACCTGACAAGAACCCAGGTGGGAATTGAGACCCCGGGTCATGTAGTGACAGAAGGAGATCTGTGCACAAGGCGGCCCGTAGATCCTATCCTGTAACGCTTGCAGAAGTGGATAGTGTATGTCCGTGCTATGGTAGCATACGAATGGAATGGAGTGGGCAGTAGCGTCTCGGCGAATGACGGACTGCCTCACGCCAGGTGGAATCTGCTCATTTGTCATCTAGGGGGCTTCTAATCTTTGCTACATACAACTTTTGCTCCCTCTCCATGATTGTGTTCCTGCTAATCGAGAACCTCACATCGCGGGATATCGTTAAAGAACATGAACCTTAGTCAAATTCTTAATGGGACGGCAGCCCCAGAAGACACCAACATGTCGGCTTTAGCTTACAGGCAGCCGTCGTCTGTACAGGAAATGACTGCTCCCTCGCTACAGTCTCTTGAACAGACACCAGAAAAGTCAGCGCCCCTCTAAGTCATTACTCTATCGTAGATTCAAATCTAACATAGCATTAGCCCCATCTTCGACTCGCGACTGAACGATCCAAATACGCCCAAAATTGCCTCATTCTATACAAACGATCGTGAAAACAAACCCCACGGCACTACCTCACACTGCGATCTTGTATCAGGACCCGAATCCTTCGAGTTATACTCTCAGCCTGGTGGCGAGCCTTTGATGGAGCTCCAACAAAAGCTCAATCAAGCAACCAAAGAGTATATCAATGCAGTACATGGACTCTCGAATGACTACATAGGACATGGCAGAGGCACGAGTCATATGGAAGTAGTGCCTGAGCCGCAAGACAAACCGATCGAGAATGGAGCTTTTGCCCTTAGCACCACTACGAACACACAGCTTTCAGGAGAAACCATTGGTCTAGCAAGATCTTCAAGTCAAGGAATCACAAGGAACAACAGCTCTCAGAAATATTGTGTGAATGAGATAAGTAAGATCAGCAAGTACAGCAGATGTAAGGAATGAGAGTGGGCTGATGGTATAAGCAGGCGCATCCAGCGTAAAAGAATCCCTGATAGAACAACGTAGGCGTGTGTTCATGAACAGTTGAAGACAAATATGCGCTCTACTGCGAAGGGAACTCTTCGGATTACAATTTTTTCATCACACCACTGAATCACAACTCAAGCAGTCAATGTTCAGGACAGACATGCTCAGCTGCTCTGCTCAAGATTTTGGATATCTTCAGGACTGGATGACCATCTGGCGGGTCGTCAATTTCTTCTTTTCACCCTCGTGTTTCCGATGCATGACGAAGTTTTCCTTTGGGGCTTGTTCGAAGACCATTTTGGTCACCTCGGCTCTGATATGTTCCTCCAATTTTTTGTACTCTGGGGCCTTGGCTATAGCTTCGGAAAGTTCCTCTAGGCTCATATATTTGAGTGAGGATCTTGAACGGCTGATTACAACTTCCAGAGTACATTTTAGTTTTTCGTATCCGGCCTGTTATATACTTATTAGCTCTTTCATTTTCCATGTCGACCTCTACACTTACCCCATTGCTGTACTCTTGAAGAAATGCCTTATGTATTGAGGCGGTATCAAGGCTGGAAAGAGGGTCTATTTTTAAATTGGTGGAGTCAATCTCGGGCTTCAGAATTATGCTGGCCATCTCAACTGTTGATGAAATTGCTGCTTAGAAGGTGGTGATGTCAGATAAATACGTAGGGAACACTTCTAGGTATAATTTGTTCGGCAGCCTCCAGGTCCTGCCCGTGAGAGCAGTCACGTGCTGCCAAGGAGCCCGCCTGTTTGGGCTTAGCCCAGTTCCATCTCCATCAACTCACCTGAGTTTCCGATAGCAATTGATCACGAATTCAATCCACTTTCATGTGTCTACTCTTGTGCCTCTCATCATAATTTATAGTACTTTTTCAGAAGAAAGCAGAGTTTGTTTCATAGGAAAATACAAGGTGCATGTGATAGGGGCGCAGCCGCCCGCATCCCAAATTACGTTTAGGAGGAGCTGCGAATAAAAAGTTACCCGAACAATGCCTGCGGTAGAATCTGTACCAATACTCGGGGAGCAGGGTTGTGGGTCCCTATCAGGCATCGAAGCAGACATCTAACTGGGGTTGGTCCCGGATATGCTTGTTGTCGCCGAACTTTTTCTAAAAAGAGACGATCTAGATTCTCTGATCCTGAACTATGCAACTGCAAGGTACCCTTAAAAAGATTAGTTCGCAAGGTGCTGTTGCCTAGGCTTCCGTTGGGCACAGCACAAGACTTGGCAGAACGCAAGCAAAAGGTTCGAGCTGCTCACCTTTCGGGAAAATGCACTGACTCAGTACGCATCCCCTGGAAAAGAGATTGGATTATGCCAGCCTCGTCCTTTCTAAGACCTAGGGTGACGTGCGTCCAACTACGAGGGCAAGACTGTGCCACCTCGTCATTTTACTTCACACGAAGTTATAAGCATCGTTCAGAACTTCCATCAACGAACGATACACGCCTAAGATATCGTCAAGATAAACGTTGTGATCGTGTCCACGGTATTGGTCCTCGAGAGGCGGTAACAATTCGTATCCGATGATCTTCAGCTCTGCAATAGCAAGACCCAAGATATGATGGAGACTTAAAATGACATGCCTACAATAATCAGCTTGGCTCTGAGATTCCCAGAAAATAGAGGTGAAATCGAAGCGGCCCTCAAACCTATAACTTACAGTTGCTATAAAAAACTAGACTGTTGTTGCTGTCGAACATCACCCTGAAAATGTGGACTGTTTGAAACTGTGGTACCTCAAAATACTGCACCTGGCTGTTGAACCATCGATTCGCATCGATTTATGCTCATCGTTACCCACCTTCTGTTCCTTTTTGTATAACATTTTGCCTCTGACTGCAATGGCAGTTGAGCTCCTCGCTGTTAAAGCCGCACTAGAGACCATTAGCGGAGCGTCTTGCAACTCACTCATATCAAGCACTCACGAGCTATACAAAGCTAATGCTGCTATTGCAAAAGCGCTCTTATATCTCAGTCAAAGCGGTGTTTCTGATACTGATCGAGTCGAAGTTGAAGTTTGGGGTAACATAAGCTCCGAGCATGCCGACCTTGCCAATCTCCAGACGCAGCCTTACACCGCCTCAGAATATGATACTGCACAGGATGAGGCTCAGAGCATACTGAAGAGATATAAGGCTCAGCGATACAGACCAGATCATGCAGTAGTGAGGCTTGCGCAGTACTGGATTCAGAGAAAGTTGACGGGATCTAGTTTCTGTAACGTTGGTGATGCAGATGAACACAGACTGTTAGTTGATTTGCGTAAGGCTGTAGTATTGAGCACTCCTGCTGTGCTATCATTACTTAGGGGTATCAAGAGGAAAAGGTCTATTGACAGCACTTGATATAAAAGCAGAAGTGTTCATCAACGTGCCCTATCTAGGTATGTAATGTAGATGTTGGTAGGGTCTTAGCACCAGTGCTGAAAGGAAATAACGATAACTAGGAATGCATTCTGTTCGGTGATTGTTGTTGATTCATGTTACGGAGGAGGAAAACTATAGAAGAGATAGGCTCAGGGGTTCTGGTCTGAGCGCTGCTTGGACGCCGCGATCAGCGCGTCTGACCGCGTGACCGAGATCAGTGCGCCTGATCGCGTAGCTGAGGTATTGACGATACTTGTGATCCGACAGTAGATAACGTATCTGAATTTGAGGTAACCCAGCACCACCCAGATACACACGAAATAGCAATAGATTAAATAAACCCAAAAATCATAATGCTCAGAGCTACTGTCTAAAGAAGATCAAGTTCCACAGGTTAACAATATAGTGCGCAACTAGTGATAAGCGGCAGTCAAAGAGTGTTGCAGCAAGCATTCGACCAATAAGGCAGCCAAAGAGGGTAGGTTAGTGCAGCTTTAATGATTAATTACCGGTATTCTTCTCTAATGTCAATCCCTACGTGCCGGGACGCACTGTGTGCCGGGACACTTTTTTTTTTCGGAGGCTCGGGAAGCTCTCATTATAACTAGAAACTAAAAGTTCCAGTATGAATCGACTGTATGACTCTCGGCCTTCTACCTAACCAGACGCCGGTGACAGTACCCGCAACATTGACTGTGCTGTCGCTCATTCCGTCCATGCCTTTCATCAACTCTCCTCCGATACCCCCCTGTTTATTTGCGACACTGTGCATCTATGATGAGCTCAGTAGGCTAGAAAGAAAGCTAAGATAGCAAAGAGTAAGACCGTATACTTAAAGGATAGATTTAGGTAAGGAGTGGGCATCGTGACTATTATGCCGCGCGACAGGCAAGATCGTCAAAACGCGTCTTATAGGACGTGCGCTGTTAGCAGCTCTTAGTATGCAGTAGCGTGCTGAAATATCCCCATGCCACACCGCGCACTGTGGCTGAAGTCTGCGACCCTGAGCTAAGCTCTTCGCCTCGTGAATTCTTATTCCCGATTTGCAGGCAACTGTTCTTCTGGGCATGCAACTACTGCGAAAAGACACTCTTCATACTCGCTTCTTGCGAAGCTCTATTGTTGTTCTGCGCAGATTTGTTGTGCTGAGTCGATAGAAGCTCTTCGCGTAATATTCTGAGTAGTAGGACTCACCTCTGCATCATTGTGTATCTTTGAATATCATAAGTTAGCCATTCAAATTATGTGATTTAACTCATTGCATCTGGCTCCGAAATTGACAATAAATGCAAAGGCAACGTTACGAATTTTTGCTACTACACTCCGCTCGCCAACCATTTAGCGTGTCAAGCGACGACTGTGTATCAGGGTGTTGCTTGCTAAGGACCTTCTCGCGCAGCTAAAAGCATTTTTCCATCAGTGTGAGAGCCTCTTTGTAACGACCTTGTGACTGCAGCGTGAGGGCGAGACTATGCATGCTGGCCAGCGTGTGAGGATGCTCGTTGCCAAGCACTCTCTTCATCACCTGCACCATTTGCATAAACAGCTCTTCGGCCTCTTTCCATCGCCTTTGATTCAAGTACATCAACCCTAGGTTGTGCATACTGGTCAGCGTGTCTGGATGCTCTTCGCCAAGCACTCTCTCCATCATTTGCACCACTTGCACTTGCAGTTCTTTGGCCTCTTGCGATTGTCCTTGGTTCCAGTATGTCGCTGCCAGGCGTGCCATGCTAGTCAGCGTGTGAGGATGCACGTCACTAAGCACTCTCTTCCTCATCTGCATCACCTGCATATGTAATCCTTCGGCTTCCTTCCATCGCCCTTGGTTCATATACGTCGACGCTAGGTTGTGCATACTGGTCAGCGTGTCTGGATGCTCTTCGCCAAGCACTCTCTTCATTGCTTGCACCACTTGCACTTGCAACTCCTCGGCCTCTTGCAGTCGCTCTTGGGCTAGGTACGTCGCTGCTAGGTTATCCATGCTAGTCAGCGTAGTAGGATGCTCGTCACCAAGCACTCTCCTCGTTACCTGCATCACTTGCACCTGCAGCTCTTGGGCCTCTTGCCATCGGCCTTGGATTAAGTAAGTCGCTGCCAGCTCGCCCATGCTGGTCAGCGTGCGAGGATGCTGGTCGCCACGCACTCTCTTCGATGCCTGCACCACCTGTACAAAGAGCTCTTCAGCCTCTTCCCATCGGCCTTGAATCCTATACGTTAACGCCAGATTTCCTATACTATTCAACGTGCGGGGATTGTCGTTGCCACACGCTCTCTTCATCACCTGCACCACTCGCATGAAAAGCTCTTCGGCCTTTTGCCAAAGCCCTTGGTTCAAGTAGCATAATGCCAGGTCGTCCATAATAGCCAGCAAGTCAGGATGCTCGTTGTCAAGCACTCTTTTCCTCGCCCGCATCACTTGCGTAAATAGCTCTTCAGCCTCCTCGCACCGTCCGTCACTATACAGAGCCATAGCACATTTCGATGTAAGGTCTAATTTCTCGTCGTCTTCGTAATCCGCAAGGTTATGCGAAAGAGCATACTGGGCATGTGGAAGCAGCCTTCTCGACTTGCTTCTGTTACTATGATCGCCGTCTGGGAACACCCGGAGTAGCTGTGTGATGGTGCGTTGAGTCCACTGTATGAGCCGTCCCTGCGCTTGCAGCCACTTGCGTAGAGCTTGGTGAACTAGTCGATGAATATCAAGCGCAGACTCAGCAGGCCGCCTGGTGATGAGGGCATATTTGTCAAGTAATCTGATAGCATCTTCTCTTGATTGCATCGAGGCTGTCTCTAGGAGATCTAGCAAGATGTCTTTCTGGTCTACGCATGCAGCAAGAAACAGACAGTCAGCGGCAAACGCATTGTAACGACTAATCTCGTCCACAGAGACAAATAGCGCAGCAGCTACAGGGTCTTTCACGCTAGAATCTTGTAGTCTTCCCTCAGACGAGTCACTATTATGCTCGATAGCTAGTTGTGTATGATCGTTCAGTCTAGATCGGTACTCCTGCACTGTTATACTACTCGCCTTCATACAGGCGGCTGCTTGCATGACTGCTAGAGGTAGATACGATAGCTCTCTTAGCAGGTGCTCGGCCTCTTGCTGCTCAGTGTTTGAGAGTGGCCTCTCTAAGCGGACTTGCAGCATCCTCAGCGCTGTGTCTAGTGTCAGCTCTTGCAGCGCTATGATGTTGTGTGAAGCAAGCGCCTGAACTGTGTCGCTGCTTATTGTAGTCAAGATAACAGAGCATAGCTTAGACTGCGGTAGACAGTCTACGGCTTCTGTTATAGACGAGCTGCCAAATCTTAGAGTGGTATGCTCTATGTTGTCGAAGATCAGCAAACACTTTCGCGTGCTAATCTCTACTACACAGCGTTTTGCAAGCTGCTTTATGTTGACCTGATCGTCGTCCCATCCAGGAACCCTGAGCTTCTGCGCAACACTTGCATAGGACTGGTAGAGACGGTCTTTATCGCTTGCGTCCATCCAAAAGACCGAGCAGTTCTCTTTGTTCTGCTTTGTTCTGTGTGCAACCTCGAGCGCGAGCTGCGACTTGCCTGTTCCACCAGGTCCAACGATCGCGAGTGTGGTAGTCGTCTTGTCGTTGCTAAAGAGCTTCGCTTCTAGCTCGGCGAGCTGCGACTCTCGGCCTACGAAGCCGGGGTTTCGTGAGAAGGGAGTGATTGATGGTGCGTCGCTAGCTCCCTCCAGTTCAGCCTGCAGCCTGCTTCGTGCGCTCTCCTCTCCTTCACCATACGCGGTGGGCATGGAGACGCCAAGAATTCCAAGCAGGCAGTATACAATGTCTTCTTCTTCTTTTGTTCTGCGGTTTTCGACCCATCGCCTACGCTTAGATGTACTGAACTCGTGTAAAGGACAGTTGCGCAGTGCCGCGAGCGGGATGGCGGTTATGTCGTGGATAAGCTGGTCGAGCGTCTCTTTATCGCCTAAACGATCTCCTTCACATGAGAAGAACTCGACTGCCACGGGCGCAATCAACTCTTGGAGCGTCCATCCCCGAGTGAACCATGCGCTCGCACGGAACGACGCCTCCCAGTCGCTGCGTTGGACTGGCTCTGTTGCAGTCGACACTGACACGTCTGACAAAAAGACGTAGCATCGGGTCGCATCCTTGTACCACTGAAACATCGAGTTGATCGCTTTCGACCGCTCGCGCCGGTTCCATGTGTCGATACAGCATGTGTCGATCCAGAAGTACTGCAGCTTGTCCCGCGCCGCTTGATTGGCACAGAACTCAAGCTTTCGATAGCCTTCGTCCTTCTCCTTATAGGTTCCACTCGATACGTCTCCGATAAGGATCTCAGCGTCGCTCCATCTGTGCGACAGAATGGCGTAGGGCGGGATCGTTTTGCCGCGGAAATCTGTCAAGACGAGCCTCCCCAGCGCGTCGAAGTGGAGAAGCCGCATGGGGTTTGCAGTCGTAGCTTAGCCTAGGAAAGGCGAAGCGCGAACGATTTTAATACTGTCGAGAGTAGAAAGGCATAGTCGCGACAGAACGAAGCAGACCGAGGAAGCTTACGCTAGGCTGCCGTGAAGGCTGCCTGTCGAGGCAGTGCATTCAACCAGGCTGAGCGGATGCTGGACACATCGAGCCTCCTGTGCCGCCCCGCCTCACAACTTGCCCTAGACAGCGTTCGCCATGCGAACTCACGCCCTACCTAGATTGTTTACAAGGCAGGTTGCGCAGCGATATTAGTCATGTAGACGTAAAGAAATTGTCTTGTTGCACCACTGGACGAACAGCTGCCTGCAAGGTCGGGAATAAAAGCTGCCTGGGGCTGAGCGTTCATAGCTACAGTTCCCAGCCACAGCACGCAGTGCGGGCGCGAAGATATCTCAGCACGCTACTGCAAGCTGCTGCATGCTAAGAGCTGCTAACAGCGCACGTCCCGAGGGTCGCGTTTTGACGATCTTGCCGTCTGAGCGGAGAAACTGCCGGAATGTGCCTATATCACCATAAGTCGACCTTGCGAGGCTGCGATCTTGATCTTTGCTATCTTGGCTTCCGTCCTAGCCTACTGAGCTTTTCGCAGATATGTACTGTCGCACACAGACAAGGGGGTAAGAGAGGAGAGTTGGGGGACGATGTTAACAGAATGAGCGTTAACACGGTTAACGACGCGTTTTTGGGCGTCGGAGACTAACGTGCTAAAAGAACGAGGCCTGTACAATAGATGCGCGTTGCATTTGTTTGTTTTCGAGAACAACAAGATCAATCCGAGGGTCCGGAAGAGAAAGTGTCCCGTCACACTGTGCGTCCCGGCACGCTTGGATCGACATTACTCGCGAAGATCAACGGTTGTGCCGGTTTTGTTTCATGTGACCAAGCATCACGGCCGCACGGGACGCGGTCCCGTAGGGGCCAATCTCCATTAAGCACCTACTTAGGTCATTTTATTGATGCATGCCTAAACCATTCATTATTGGCAGCTTCGCAGTATCCCGCACGGGACGTGGTCCCGTAGGGGCCAATCTTCATTAAACACCCACTAAGGTAATTTTGTTAATGCATGCCTTAAACCACTCATTGTTGGCAGCTTCGCAGCATCCCGCACGGGACGTGGTCCCTCAAGTCCCAATACTCTATGAAGCACCTACTTAGATAATTTTAATAATGCATGCCTTAAAACATTCGTTATTGGTAGCTTCGCAGTATCCCGCACGGGATTTAAATTAAGCGGGCATCTTGAAGAGCTGATGCAGAACCTTGCATTAACAGTAGTAAGCCGCAAGGAAAGTGGACACAGGAGGTTCGTCTTTGGGCCTACATGAACCTTGCATGGCTTATTTGCAATTGTCTAACTACTGAGTTTATCTCTAATAACTCACCCATATTATTAGGCTCGTGAGCTTAGAATACCTTGTCGCTACTAATGCCGATGCTCTCTTCTCAACTAGTAGAAAGACCTTTAGCGAGCACTTCTGACCTTCAGGTCCTTGTAGTATAGCCTTTGAAGTATAGAAGAGTGTGCTGAGATTAATTTACGTAGTGTATTTAAAAAAGACGAAAAAACAGTTCTGTTAGTAGGGCTTTGTACTAGCGCTGAAAGGAAATAACGATAGCTAGGTAGGCATTCTGTTCAGTGATGGTTGTTTATTTATTGATCTACGTGGGGATGCTACAGAGGTGTATCCGATCTGATACGAGTAATTAGGGCTAGATTAGGATCGAGTCGGCTTGTTGGGCAGCGTTCGGTAGCTGACGTTCTTGCTAATACTTATAATCCGACAAGTTCTTTGTTACGATTCAAAGCTAAACAAGATATCTCTGGTTGGGATGCTAAGGTCCTACTGCTCTGCTGCTGTTGAGGTCGAAATGGCAGCAGCAGTCTGCTCTCTATCCCTGGCTTTCTTAGATTTCAGGATTCCCAGGGGTTTTCTTTTCTTGGCTCTTGTACTTGGAATGGCTGGTGCGACTTCAGTCTCAGGCAAGCAACGGCGTTTATTCGCGATCTCTCTTGTAGCATCCCCTCGCTTTCTTTTGCCTTGTCTGGTAGAATCTTCTCCCAGGGCTTGGGTAGTGGCTTGCTCAAAAATCACAGCAGCCTGATGCGGTTGTGAAGAAGACGCTGCTGCTGCACTTAAAGCGGGAACGAATGCTGCTAGCACGGAGTCGCGTCCGATAAATATCGTCCGATCCGCCTTAAGACGCTCGAACAGATAGGCAGGCTCTGTACTGGTGAGATGCGTTCCTAGGAAAGTAATTGCATGATACTGTTCGCTACCGAATGCTGATTCAGCTTGGCGTAGAGAATCAGCTATCTGAGGTATTGCCTCCTCAATACTTTGGCTTATATCAAAGCCATACCCGTGTGGTTCGCCTTCTTCAGTAGCAGTATAAGCAAGGAAGATCTCATACTGATTTCGATCATCGGACCCCGCTGTCCGAGTATATAGTGTCAGATTATCTGAAGTTGGCTCGTCGTCACTGTATTCGATGTCCGACACGGTCGTGGCCTCTATTGCAAGAGGAGCCTGTACTTCTTCTGCTCTCAGGACTGGTTTGTCTAACGTTCGACTGTCTAAAGCGTTTCTTAGTTCTCGTCGGAGCCTAGTACATGTAGACTCAAGCTCCATATTTTCCTCCGACTGTGCTTTCCATCGATGAATCAAATCTTGAAGTTGTCCTTTGACTTTCTCGCAGCCATGGTGATCTTTAATAATACAACAGTATACGTCGTTCAGTTGTTGGTATTTTGATTTGTACTCTTCTAATAGGTCTTGAATCTCTGCATTCTTACTCTCTAAGTTATCAATCTTTTCGTGTTGCGTGTTAGATTTGCTCACGAGTGTCTCGTGCTGAAGCGACAAGCTCTGGTACTCCTGATGAAGCGTCGCATAATGTAATTGCAGTTCAGTACGCTGGGCATCTGGATTTGGTGGTTCAGGCGGAATATCAATATCCATAACGTCTTGGACTGATACAGGAGCAGTTGTTGGTACTCCAAAGTCAGCTGTCTAGGGTTATGTTAGAAAGGTCTTGTGCTACACAAAGGATGGCATACCTGGAGTTCTAGAGAGATAAAAATGCACGAGAAAAGATCGCGACGCAGTAGTCTCAAATTCGTGTCCTCGCATGGCGGGCCGCTATACAACTGTGGAAAGAACATTATCTCTTTCTCTTTGGTGAGGTCGTCCTCAAAAGGGCGACCACTTCGACGATCGACGCTAAGATGTGGGAGTTTTAAAACAGGTTCGCATGTCTTAGCACTCTCATCGGATCGGACCGCTGTTAAGACTCTCTGGACGTGGTCACTAGAGAAGTTGGAACACATTGGATTTGCTTTGCGAAGGTATTCCAAGGCGAGTTGTGAATGATAAAGTTCCTCCTTCGCTACAAGAGCTTGTGCGTGTTTTATTTGGAAACCCCGAGAAATGGCAAATTTTGCTAGATGTTGCCAAGCTACTGGATTGGGTCCTTTCACATAGGGCTTTGGTCCTCCTATCTCCTTTCTCGGTGTACACGCTGTCAAGCCATCAAAGTGACGGCTACAAAATGCCCACAGCTCCGTGTATGCAACCATCATTGCGTCTTGCTGGCTGAGCTCGACTTTGATCTCAACATCTTCAGTCTCATTGAGCTGCACCATATTCTTGCTAGGAGCGAAGAAGAGTCTTGTAAGACTTGACCGTATTGTGCGTTTCATCTGTTCACCCAGCAACCGTCTAAGTGCTTCGCAGAGAGGCTCCAAATACTTCAATGTCTCGAAAAAGGTCCATAGTGACGGAATCACGCCAGGAAAATTACATATGTTTTCCACTAAGATTTTTCGTATGCCACGGTCACTCTGCGAGGGAAATATTTTTCCATGTTCCATAAGACTGATAACCAGGCTCTTGTCCATGTCGGAGTGCTTAGGAGCCAGAAGCTCGAGGCTTTGTACAGTAATGGCGTCAACAGCCGAGGGAGGCAAAATGGTGTCACCACAGCGTAAGATCCTCTTCCACGCCTTTGCGATATGATCTAAGTAAAGCGTCATTTCCTATGCTGATTAGGAAGCTTCTTGTTATGTCTAAATGTATCCATACCTCGTCGCACTTCAAGACTAAGAGCCTGTGAAGCGCTCCAAGTTGCAATTTAGCCCATAGTCCTGGCATGTCAATCAAGGCATCGAAGCCGGCAGCAAGTGAAGGTCGTCTAAAAAGTTGCCGCAAATCCTTAGGCTTTGACTTCTCTAGGCACGACCACCACCTTTTTAGGGCTTCTTGGTCGTTTTCTCGATGATACAATCTAATCTTGCGGAATATCTCGCCATCTGAAGGCCTCAATTCGTTAGAGTAGGACTCAATAATACGAACTAATACCGGCTTAGGCGTATCTGCTCTCACATTAATAGAAGCAAAGGTGTATTTGTTTCTGAACTAACTGTGGGAGAATAATCTTACGATCCACCATTTATCATTCTCGTCTAGAAAACGTCGAGCGGCCTCAATGCGGTGCATACCAGAAAGGCAGTGCACGTTCTTTGGACGCAGGGCAGGTGCATCTTGTGGCCATCGGAGGCTGCACATGTCATCTAATGACATGCCGTGTAAGGACAGTGCTGCAACTAGGTCATCGTCCTCAATGACAGCATTTATGACATTCTCCTCTTGCAGCCGTGAGCAGCCCACTTGCTCATAGATTTTCTCTAAGCGTATGACATTCTTATGAGAGAGATCCCGATGTTTGTCCAGCACGATCCTGTGTCCAAAACGTAAAGCGTGCAGTGGTACCCGGGCGATCCCTCGGTAACACATCAACTTTGTCGCAACAAAATCCCTGTCTAGCAGTTCCATAAGACAGATTCAATCTCAACCTCGAAATGAGCTGAAGTGAAAGAGACTCTGTGTCAGGCAAGAGCACCAGAGAGCCACATGAAGTCACGATGTTTCAGCGCCAAGCAATTTGCGCTCTATGTCAGGTGTGCAAGGACGTAGAGGACGTGATGGAGGCAGAAGGTTGTTGTATTGAGAGATCTACAGTAAGCGATTATGATTTTATACACAACCAAGATGAGTAATCAGGTGACTAAACAGTCACATGAGAGATGCAGGTCACAGTATACCATGTGAACCGAGGAGCCAGGCAGACACTTCTTGTTTGTGCCGCAAGGGGTCACGCTAGTCGTAATAGTGGCCGCGTAATGAGCTGCGGCGGGACCGAATAATATTACCACCCCACGAGAATGAGTTTGCGAGGCCATCCGCAATAAGTGCTTGGACAAGCTTTTGTAGCTCATAGCATTGACGCTTGCACACAAATTGATCGAGTTCAGCTTAGGCCGCTTCTAATTATTTTGTAAATGCGATCGTAAAGCTGGGAACACGCATCAATAGATACTTGTATCTGCCTAAAACATCGCGAGAGTTCAGCTGATGTTGAAGACAGGATCTCCGACTACTCAAAGATGCTGAGCCGTACTTGTGTGCGGAGAATGAGGTTAATCTTTTGATTTGACACGTGAGCACATCGGCAGGAGCAAGCGCCGACTGTGTGCACGGAGCACAAGGGGATTCCTCTCCCTTGCGGCCCGTGCGCTGAAGACGCGTTTGTTATTCAACTTACGTTGTTAGTTGTGAGACTGAAATCATATCTCCTGTCTCGCGATGACACGCCGCCATCCTACAGAAAGCGTCTCCATCAGCTCGATGATCAGCGACACGAAGGAGCTTCTTCGGCAACTTGAGGAAGTCGAATCGGTAATAACCCACCACGAACGCGCTCAGGGCGGAGCCAAGCAAAGAGCAGCTGCAAAGCAATCGATCGATAAAACGAAATTTGTAGCAATTTTCAGGGAAATTTCTCAAAAAGCGCAAGCATACATTGCCAGATTCGAAAAGCAGGAGACACACAACGACGAGTCACACCACGAGACACACGACGAAACAGACGACGAAACACATGAGGAGCCACATGAGGAGCCATATGAGGAGCCACATGAGGAGCTACATGAGGAGCCAAATGAAGACATACACGAGGATATACACAACGGGCCACGCAAGCAAAGAAGTTCAGTACGACATCGAGCATTGTCGGAATGCGGCACAAGGGCTTTGGATCTTCGTCTTCCATGCCAGCTTTCACAGCTCGGAAGAAACATGGTCAGCACCATCCAGGAAGCGCGAGATAAACTACTTCTCCAAGATGTCAACGAGCGCGGATATCTCATATTGGAGGTGCAGGAGACCTGGGATGCGTCAGAACTTACCAAGCTCCTACACACTGCAAAAGCACCTGGTCGTGACGAGATCAAAGGTTTCAAACTCGCTCGAGGAACCTCCGACTGCCTACATGCGCAAGTGGCCAGAAATATCTCGCTCAGCCTACAGGATATTAAAGGATTCAGCGAAGCACGTGCATCTATTCAGCCGAAGATGGAGTTTGAGGAGTGGATAGCAGGACCACCTGAGTGCGTTCAATATCTTATCTGCGAACCATTGGCTAATCATGCAGTCAATCGTCTGCTAGATGCTGGCTCACAATGCAATCGTCGGCCTGAAATTCCCGGTGTCAATCGTCCCTACTGGTATGTTAGTGGGGGGCCCAATACGCCAGCGACACTGCATATAGAGGACGGCAATACAGGATCAGCAAACTTGCTATTGGCAGGTGCCGAAAAACACTGGATCATTGTTCCTCGCAGCAGTGCTGATAAGCTCGAGTCCTGCATAAGAGAGCAGTATCCAGCCTCAAAATTGTGTTCGCAATTTTTGCGACACCACGATGTCATTGTAGGACCTCGCTGGCTCGAGGCAAGGGGTATCCACTATGAGATTGTATGCCAGAAACCGGGAGATCTCTTAGTTACCCTGCCAGGACGCATTTATCATGAGGTCCGGAATACTGGGAGGAATTTCGCCATGGCTATCAATTACGAGTTCCCAGATGCTCCTGACGAGCCAGCCGGCTACGTTTGGTGTGAGAATGGAGAAGGAAAATGTGGCCAAGGTGTGCTTACTCGTGCAAGCTTCATGCCTACTACCTCAGACCGAGCCTTTGATACTGAGAATGAAACGCCTGAGGATGAAATGCCTCATCTGATAAAGAAGCGGATGCATCCAGGAGTGGAATCTGCGAGTAAAAGACTCAGAACTATGGCCCCGCTCCGTCGTCGGAGGACCACAAGACCTGTTCAACGCATCCTGCGACTGTCGCGCGTACCAACACCAATTTCGACACTTGCACCAGTCCCAAATAGTCTACCGCATGTCATACTTAGCGCCATACTTAGCAAAGCAAGTCTGTGCAACTGCGCAAGACTAGTCGCAATGTGGAGGTTGCAATCGACCCGAATTGAGCTTGCTCCTGAGTCAGAAGACAAGATTTCGAGGCTTGCTGCGTTGGACAAAAGAGTTTGTCTTGCCCAGAGTCGCAACTGGCTGTATACCCTCATGTCTAGACTGGCGCAATTTGATATGGCTTCTGCCCTGGACTCTAATCGGCAGGGCGCGATCCGTCTCGACGGTACGGTATATGACAAAGTCCTTAAAGAGCAGGGGCTCAACGATGTCACTAAAAAAGACCGGGATAAATTGAAGGAGCGTGTGAAGAAGGCAAGGAAATTTTTCCAAATTTGCCAAGAGTTCGATCGCGGGCTTCTTTGTCTGCTGCCGTTTATGGAAATATCGGAAAACCAACTTTCCAATATGACTACCGCTGAAATCGAGGAATTTCACGTTCTGGCAGCCGAGAAGAAACTGGACATAGCTGGTCGATGTAAAATCGGGATATCGATCCAAGACATGTTCACGAGGGATGTCGAATTCGCTTTCGAGAAAGAGGACCTTACCGCTTTCGAACGCCTCTCCGAACGTGAGATGGTCGCCCTCCTACAGCCTGTCGCTTATCCAAAGGTCAACTCATATACGCCTGACAGTGCTTGGCCAAAGCCACCGTCCTGGCCGTGGGAGTGGCCCATGGATCCCACATGGGCACCCCTTGCTGCTTGCGAGATTTGCAGCTTGGAAGGCTGCATCTGCCTTTCCGATTTAGCCCAGGACCGCCATCGCATTGTCGATTACGGTCCAAAAGGACGCGGAATACAAGCTCGAGGAGCCTTGAGTGGTGGCTTGGCTTTCAGTGAAGGCGAGTATATCCAGGAGTTGGTCGGTGAGGTCAAACCGCTAGAGTGGTCCGATCATCGGTACAGATCTGTCGACTTTAAGAGGCCAGACATAGGCATGACTTGTCGACTGTACTGCAAGGAAGAGAGCAATTGGGCTAGGCTGGTGAATCATGCTTGCGATCCATGTGCGGAACTCATTGTGAAAGTCACGCGGGGCAGGGCAAGAATGATGCTCCGAGCACGACGAGATATATGGGATGGTACGGAGATCACGGTGGATTACGGGGAAGCATTTTCTGCTGATGAGGGATGTTTGTGCGCAACATGCAGCAAGAGTGCTGTCCTGACAAAGGACAAGGGCTGAAGCGATGGCTGTGCTCAGAAGTCAATGGCCAGTTGGACACGGCATCTTCCCTATACATATTCCAAAGCAGCTTATCAATTCAACACCATTCTTGAGGACAAGGCTAGAAATGCTCAGTTCTCCAGCACGAAAAGACTAAGCGTATACTATGCAATGCGATGCGGTGGGAGTTGCCGTGCTGCTCGAAACAGTCATGTTTCTGGCAAGTCGAAGACGTAATTCCATTGTTGCACATGCAATTAGCTGCCTATCTCTTTCAAAGTATCCGGTACTCCTCCTATACTGGGATGCCACGCTGGACCCACCAACGAGTTGTCGCAGTCACCATCGCTGGACGGTCAGGCTACAAATGCCGATCTGAGAAAAGGATGAACATGCCTGTAGAACATGCACCACAGACTTAGCTCGATTCCAATGGAAGCAACGTCGTTCAGACGATCGGTAAAGACACATCGATTTGAAGATGTGATTGGTGCTCTACAGTCTCTCCAAGCTGTGTTTAAACAGAAGTGAAGCTTGAATAGGCTGTCAGTCATAGGCACGATCATCTAGTGCTTTACTATCGTACCTCTGATGCACAACCTGCCTGCTTAACCGGATTGTGTTGGAGCGACAGAGTTAATACGCGAAAGCGTTGCCTAAGAGTGCGCTTTGGATAAACAAATCCTGGCATCGCATGTTGATCTTTGACAAGTCTAGTTTCAAGCCTGTAGACACAGGAAGAATGAGCTTAGCACTAAACATGTAAAGCTCCAGCTCTTTGCTGCTGTGCTTTATTAGGATGGTCTCATCTGAGCGGCATCACTGTAACCCTAGGCTACCAAAAATAATTAAACAAGCGATCTCGACCTAAGCGCAATTGTTATGGCCACGCATTTCCGCCGCATCAGTATAAAATGATAAACCTATTTAACTATACTGTTCCCCAGTATTATCATAGGAACGTCACCTGTGTTATCCATTCTTTCTCCGCTCCGCATGGCACCTCGAAGCAGTAGCTCCATAAACTTCGTTGTAATGATACTGGTGTGCGTTATCATAGCAATCTTATTACTGCTTTATCTGCTACATTGGTGTCACCGGAAGCGTAAACTGCTTCAGAGGGATGTCACAGACGATCACAATAACAGTTCACGGCCAGTAGCAGAAGACTAGTAGTTCAATGCGAGATGTCTAGTGCGATAGATGATGTATTCCGGGAGGTGTACGCAGCTCAAACCCTTGAAATTTGGCACGCAGCAGCTTTGGAGATACTTCTCCTCAGGCTTACGCGTGGCGAACAACCGTCCTCCGCAACATATGAAAGACGACGCCTCATCGATCCAAATCATTCGATTCCAGATGTCCTGTGTCAAATCACCAGCAATCTGTATCCGAAACAGACGTTGTTCAATGTGTTTTAGTGCGAAAAGGGGCTTTTCTGCTGCAACCCGTCGATAATAGCTCTCCTTGTTAATTAGATGCCTTTATAAGTGTACGCTGGTCGACATGTATCCTGAGGTTGTGGGCAACCTCATTCAGTTGCTTGAGCCGTTGCTTGCAAGAGGCTGTAGCATGAGAGATAAGACGGTAGCGTAGAGGAGTATTTAAGAGAGGCAGACGGCCACGAGGTCTTTTAGGCGTAATTTGGTCACAAGCACCATTAAGGTATCTTAACGTAGGAGCCATCTTTGCATCCTGAAACACTTTGTAAAGTCCATCCCGCATCAACGAGAAACCCTTCTCACCGAGACAAGATTCAGACTTCAACATTTATTTTATTACTGCACAACCTTATATGAATTGAGAACATATGCTATAACACATTAGAGCTTGCTCTACGAGCCACCAACCTGCTACAGCAAAATTACACAAATTTAGTTGTGCTGTTGGTCATTTCGCGTGCGGCGTCTAAGGACATCTTCTCTTCAAACCCCTGCTTTGCCACTACCACCTGCTTATCTGCCAGTCTCGGTGCGCTAGGACGGTAGATCAGTCAATTGCGCACCCTGCTGTAAGCTTGCAGGGTGATAAGCCTTGTGTGCACGCGTCCCGGCAATTTCTCCGAATAGAGGTATCTGCGCCAAGCGCAACGAGCTGTACTAGAACTCTTAGCGAGCTTACGTGGCGCTGACATAATTGAAGATAAAGTGTATCGTATGCTACGTTATGTCTAGTCGGCTGGGCGTGTGGCGCTTGCTGACGCTCACTGTCATAAGGCTGATGGTTGCTTTTGCTTGCTTTAAGCAACTAGCGCGCACGTGTGCCGGGGCAATAGTAGGCTATAGTAGCACAGATGCTCCTAGAAGATTATCAAAGATAAGCACGAGCGGACTAGGCCTATATTGCTATTATGATGATTAAATCACCTCGATTGCCGTGCAGGCAAAAGACACTCACGTCCCTTAATGCCCTTTGCCATAAGGTAGCCTTTTCTTCAACCACAACCAAGGTCTTTCAATATCTTGTCACATCCAACAGAGCACTCCTTGACTTCCATTTCTGTCTTAGGGTGTACACCCACTCATCTAGGAACATCCACAGCCAAAGCACCGCAAAGCAAAGGGCGATAACAGCGGTCGCTAGGATGCTAATTGCGCTGAACTAGCGAGATGCATGCCAATTGGGAATCTAGTGCACAGCCAGCGACTGATCAGCTGCAAGTGCAACCTGCATGGAGTTGAGAATAGTAGATACCACAGCAAACACGAACAGCACAGGCCCGTATAGTCGCGCGAAATAGTCGCCATACTGTCCATGCACACCTGCTCAAAGCGGAATTTGCGCAGGAGGAATGGGGCATAGAAGTTGAGTCGCGTTAGCCTTAGCTCTCCGAAGCAGTACCGCCTTAATACAGCTAAGTCCTGAATGTCGTTGAGGTCTAAGGTGAAATGGCAGAAAGATGCCCAGTCCACGTCCTTAGGGATAAGGCGAAGGCTGTCCTGCTGAGCAAGATAAAAGTCGGATTCGTGCCAGATCAAGTAGCGATACGTCTGAAGGAAGCCAGCTGCGGCCGCGCGAAGATCGCTTTTTTCATTGTTCAGCGACTCTGGCCGTCGCTCTAGGTAGGCCTCCCAGAAACCGTATGATAGAAGATAACGTGGAACAGGCTTGAAGAATATGCGATTATGTATCCACACAAGATGCAGGCGGGCTTCTTCTGTAATAATAATCTCGCGACCTTTGACGCATTGGCGGTGTAGAGGGTTGATATTCGCGCTGGATGGAGTCGTCATAATCCACAGACGCAGTGCTATTCTGCCGAGATCTTCTGACCACAGGTCGTCACGAAGGATTTTTTTTATCTGACTGAGGTTTTTGAGCAGGATAGAAGGCTGGCCGGGCAATATTTCGCTCTGCGCTGCGCTGGGCTCAGGCACCAGATTGTGCACAAGCTGATTTGCTTCAGAAAAGGGTGGCATAGCTGTTTTCAAAGAAGATATAGAAAGGTCTGGCCCGTAGCTGCAACTCCTTCAGTTGATTTGAAGAGAGCAGCGTTGGGCCATAGAGGACGGCTACACGAATTTAGCCTCACCTTGCACCAGCAGACGCAGGTGGCAGTCAGCCTGGCGCCGTAGCCTGGTCTCTCAGCCCGGTCTCTCAGCCTGGTCTCTCAGCCTGGTCGCTTCAGCCTGAATGCTCCTCGCACCTCTTCTTCTCCGTTTCGCTCTCACTCTCCGCTCTTTCCTCTTCCATCCCATCAAATCGTACCTGTTAAAAGCCCAAGCAGACGCTGCTTGCTGACAAACGTAATGGTAGGTCGCGCGCGGACCGAGGCGTGCCAAGGCTGACACGAAACCAGGTCCGGTCCGTTACTAACGACGACATTGGCCTGAAGGTGCTCCGCGAGGCACCGGTGGAAGCAGAAGAAAGCATCGAGTATGTTCACCTGCAATACTGGCTAGCTCAAACTGACACTAGGCCATCTAGCATCGTCGCGATCCACGGCCTCGGCGCCCATCCCGATGACAGCTGGTGCGCGAAGGTAGATACCAAAGAAGGCACTAAGGGAAGCCCGCGATGGGTCAACTGGCTGGAGGAGGAAAGCATGCTGTCAGCGATGGCGCCAAATGCGCGCATCATGCGATATGGATACAAGTCGCAGTGGTTCGGCAAGGAGATGACGCAGCAGAACGTGTCAACAGTGGCAGATCGGTTACTAAGGGCCCTGAAGCGAACAAGAAAGGTGCAAACTGTTTTTGTTAGGTATTGGATATCTGCTAAGTTAATTAGGATATTCCGTTTCGCCCACTGCTCTTCATAGCGCACTGCTTTGGTGGGCTGGTCGTGCTTAAGGTGAAATGGTATACTTGAAAGTAGGCGTGTTAGTAGCTAATATATTTCTAGGCACTGCTAGAAGCTAATCAATACCAGACAGACTGGCCTGGGATATTCTTATCGACCACCGGTCTGATCTTCTTTGGCACACCATTTCGAGGCGCCGAAGGTATGAACCAGATGGAGATGCTAGATGCGGCGCGCCGTGATTACCAAGAGGATCAGGTCTTACCTACCGCTCTTGAGGTGCTGCAGCCAGGGAATATATACCTAAAGGATGTGGTCGACAACTACTTGAAAAGGACGCGGGGCCAGATAAACAAGACACAGATTGCATGCTTCTACGAGCAGGATGTAAGCAATGTCGGGGAAATTATAGGAAAGCAGGACCGGATGGTATGTCTACGCAAGTGCTGTATAAGGTATTGAGCTAACTGCATGCACAGCGATTTGTAGTCAGTGAGAGCTTTGGCTGCCTTGATGTGTCAGACACAACGAGCAAGTACCCGCTCTCTCGTACCCACTTCAACATGAACAAGTTTGCAAGCGCATTGGAGGAGGACTTTGAGACAGTGGCCGACGTGGTGAAAGATATGGCTCAAGCTTCTCCAACCCTGCTGTTAGCTCGCTCTCAATGTAAATACACATCTTAGAGAAGATCTAGACAGACGAAGATTGACTGTTTGGCAGATCACGGCAAGCACAAGATCGAGCTCAGTCTCCAAGGCGTGCCAGTAGTGAACCAGTTTGTGAATCGGCCAACGGAGATGGCAGCGGTTGAGCAGCTCCTTTTTGAAACTTCGCCCGCAACCTCACCTATAACAAGGCGTCAGCGGAAGGTTGTTGTCGTCCACGGCCTTGGCGGCATTGGCAAGACGCAGCTGATAGTGGAGTTTGCGCGAAAGCACCAGCACCAGTTCAGTGCCGTGTTCTGGCTGGACGGGTCGTCCGAGGCTAGTCTGAAGCAGTCGTTTGTCGCCATGGAGCAGAGACTCCCGCGCAGTGAACTGACGGCCGAAGGTGCAGCGCAGCTCAGCAATGCGACTGTTGAAGCTGATGTGGCGGTGCGCGAGTGTCAGCGGTGGCTGTCTATCCAGTCGAACCCGCACTGGCTCTTGCTTATCGATAACGTAGATCGCAACCACCGCGACCAAGACGACTCACAGGCATACAACGTGCAGGCATATTTTCCACATGCAGACCATGGGTCGATCCTTGTCACGAGTCGACTGGCTAGTCTCCAGCGGCTGGGCGTTGGAGTCAAAGTGGGAACGGTGGGAGCCGAGCAAGCACGTGCTATCCTAGAGAACAACGCTGGCAGGGTAGTTGACGGTAAGTGGATGTTTATACTCGTAAGGAAGAAATGCTGTCGCTAATGCAGGCTGAGCAGAAGCTGACGTAGTGCTTGAGCTCCTCCACGGGCTTCCGCTCGCCCTTACGCAGGCTGGGTCGTACATGCGCGAGACGAACGCGTCCGCATCTACGTATGCGGAGCACTACAGCCAAACATGGGAGCGGCTGATGAAGAGCGAAGCACGCTTTCCATTAGAGGAGTATGGCGACCGAAGCGTTTTAACGACGTGGACTATATCGTACGGGCAGGTGCAGCGGCAGAGCAAGGAGGCTGCTTGGCTGTTGAAGCTATGGGGATTCCTCGACAGCGGGGAGGTGTGGTACGAGCTGATCGCGGCAGGCTCAGGTCTGGCAGCACAGAGGGACGTCCCTGCGTGGCTGCTCGCGGTGGCAGAGGATGACCTAGCGTATAGCGAAGCAATGGGCCTGCTGTCGCGCTACTCGCTCGCGGAGGGTATGGAAGGCACGGACAGTCACTCGATGCACGCGGTGCTGCATCGATGGTGCGGATACCTGGCAGAAGACAAAGAGCGGCAAGAGCTAGGTTACTTAGCAGCAAGGCTCGTAGCTTCGATTGTGCCTCTAAAGTCAGACGCGGAGTTCTTCAAGAAACGAAAGCGGCTAATAGCGCATGGTATCTGTGTCAGTATATGGATCGAAAAGGGCAGCGGGTCGAACAAAGAGAGGGTGATTAAGGCGTTGATAATGCCAGGCTATCTTCACAGCCTTGGGTACTTGTTTGAGGACAACGAGAGGCAGCGAGCAGTGCAGATGTACCAGTGGGCGCTGCAAGGCTATAAGAAGGCATGGGGGCCAGAGCACACATCAACACTCTCCACAGTCAACAACTTGGGCCTTCTCTACAAGGACCTAGGCCGGCTTGACGAGGCGGAGAAGATGTATCAGCGGGCGCTGCAAGGCAAAGAGAAGGCATGGGGACCAGAGCACAGATCAACACTCGACACAGTCAACAACTTGGGCGCCCTCTACGCGGACCTAGGCCGGCTTAACGAGGCGGAGAAGATGTACCAGCGGGCGCTGCAAGGCTATAAGAAGGCATGGGGGCCAGAGCACACATCAACACTCAACACAGTCAACAACTTAGGTCTTCTCTATGCGGACCTAGGCCGGCTTGACGAGGCAGAGAAGATGTACCAGCGCGCAATAGACGGGTACGCAAAAGCAATCAGTCCAAAAAATCTCATGACCTACGTCCCAGCGCTGAGGAACATGTGGGCATTCGCATCTCTGCGCAAAAGCCAAGGCCGTGTAGACGACGCTAGACACTGGTACTCGCAAGCTCTTGTAGGCTATGAGAAGACGTTTGGGCCGGACTATGCCAATTGCGAGACTTTGCGCAATCAGCTTGCGTTGCTAGTAGGCAAAGAGGAAGGACAAAGCTGTTCTGCTAACACAATGCCGATAGCTGCCTTAACAGAGAGCCACCCGTCTAGTGAGAATATTGCAGAGTCTATTGCATCTCTAACTATGCTAACCTGGTATCAGCACCGAATAGTGCGGAAGTAGAGGCAACGACAACGTTGATGAACAAATTCGATAAGATGAACAATGTCTTCTAAGCTGATTCGAACGTAATCTACGGAATATAAGAATTTTGTACACGCGTTGTTAGTATATTTGTGTTAAAACCTATCAAGCAGCTAAGCAGAGGGAAGCTGGCTCGAAGGCTCAAGTTGGTTTTCGCGGATGAGAGATGTTGGCACTGGATACGGAGGTGGGGCGTACTAAGACAGTAAGAGGGTGCTTCTGTAAAGAGTACAATGTATTGGGTAACTTGAAGTACGAAGTTGAAGACAATGAGCTATAAAAGCGCATTGCTGAGATCTATATACTAAAGAGATCCTACCATCCTGTGTAGTCGTACCATCCGGGAGGGTATACCATCCGGGGATGGTTCGCTTGGCGGGATAGTATGTCACGTGACCGGTCGCACAGCCCCGCTGTTAGCGTTCTTTGATGGTTCTCGTTGTTGCCAAAGAGTCCCAACTCCTTGATCGTAACAATTTGTTAACGAGGCTCTAGCACGTGTTAGGCCTCGCAGTGCTTTATTTAGGGCCCTACTTCTGCGCTAGCGGCTTAAAGCAGCTACTAGCCTTATGGCTGTGGGCGTTTCTTAGTGAGCGCTACACGCTGAATGAAATGGGCATAGCGCAGTATACAATACATTCGACGTTGGATTAGCTTAGCGCCGCGTAAGCTCGCTTAGATCCGCAATACAGCTCGATGCACTTGGCGCAAATACCTTCATGCGGAGAAATTGCCAGACTACATGTACACAAGGCCTATGTCCCTGCAAGCTTAGAGGCGCATACTCGATCGACTAATCTACCGCTCTAGTACGCCGAAAGTTATAGTCGCACAAGCGGTTATAGCAAAACAGGGGTGTAAAGCGAAGATGTCTCCTAGACGCCGCACGTAAATCAATCGACAGCACGACTAAAGTTATGTAATTTTGCTACAGCAAGCTGGAAGCTAGCAGACAAAGCTCTATTACATGATAGTACACCTATCCTATCTATATATAGCTGTGCAGAAGGAAAAGAAATGCTAAAGTCTGAATCTCATCTCGGTGAGGGGGGTTTCTCGCTAATGCGGGATGGACGTTACTCATGAATTATATACGAATCTCTATTAGCTTAAAATAAAGATTGATGCGCTTCCATAGCTCAAGCGTTCCGGGCCCATTAATTAACTAAGTTAACGTGCATCCAAGCGTGGCGCAAATCACGGTGAGCCGCAACTGACCAATCAGCTTACGAGGATCTCAGACTTTGCCACGATGCTCGCAAGTTGATTGGTCAGTTGCGGCTCACCGTGATTTGCGCCACGCTTGGATGCACGTTACTGTAACAATCCATACATTCACCCACCTTGTACAAGTTTGCCTTCCAATCGCCCTTGAGCGCGCAATTACTTATATTTCTCAGCGAATTGGCCTAATACCGGACTAACTCACTAACTTAAATTAATTAATTATACTTTTGAAATGCTGTCCGTAGGCCAGACTTGTGATTTAATTAGTCCTGTCACGACTCGACTTGGTTCAGCCATGTATCGATTTCTGAGATTTGTCGCACCTGCTCATCGATCCTAGGCGGAAGGTCAGGTAAATTTTCAATGAGGACGTTGGCGTAGTGTAGGCGATACGTTTTCAGAGATGGCTTCTTGCTTGCTGGGACTAAGGCGTCCGAGATGCATTAGATCGAGCAGAGCGTCTCGGGCGTTCTATAACTATTCAAACTTGCACTGCGGGGCATTAACGGTGCTGGAATCCTCTCTGCGACTTGACATGTTAGAGGGAACTCCAAAACTGAAAAGTCTGAAGGTTATCTTGTTACCGGTGGGGGAAATTTCCATGGTATGAAGCTACTACCTTCCATGTCTGACCTTTGTCCACACAAAATCCAATCTGGCAGCTTCCATATTAGTGCGTTGATCCTGGAGCACTAGCAGTGTATTTGTGGTCCGATAGCTGAACGTATGAGTCCCAGCCTAGCTCCTAAGTGACCTGCGACGTGCCTTTTGTTGTATCTAGAAGATGGAGATGACTACGACAATCGCCTGGTGAGGGGAGCCTTGGCACGCCCTCCAAACCACAGCATCCAGTTGGAAAATTCAATTCGTCCTCTACCTGTGCTTTCAAAGGGTTGGCTTTTTGAGTGACACCCAGAGGAGGCGGACACCAGAACGACATGTGGGCTCGAGTCATGCCCACTAAGATTACTAAGAACATGTGCAGCGTGTACAAAGTAGAAGCTAGACTAACCTTTCAAGCTAGAAGAACTTTTTCAGACAGCGTTCGGTAGATAGGAATTGACATATTGTAATGAGTATATAAATACATGAATTTGCATGTAAATCAACCTATAAAAGTCTACTATCTATCTAGTTCCGAATGTTTGTTGAGCAGACAGAATATACGTCCTATTAGCTTCTTTGTAATTTATTAATCGCTTACGACGAAATGTAAGGCCAATACTGCTCTCGGACGTTGAAGCAATACATATCTCCAGCCTTTCTAATGAGTTGCTGTGTGAACGGGTTGCGACGAGCCTTTACACGAGGCTAACCGCTTCTTGAATAGGCAGATGGAAGCCTACCATAGGAATGGAGTAGGAGTGCATGACGGCGTAGTAAACAATCCCAGGGTGCACTATGCTCTGGGTTGAGGACGTTAAGATGCTTGGGTCAGGTACAACTGGCGCACCTTGCATAGAACCATGGAAAACTACCCTGCGCCTACAGGGCGAGCAGCTACATCGGGAAGCAGTCGAGAAGGTGACGGAGCAATTGTAGTGCAGTAGCAGATAGTTGCCGCCTGACGACCTCTTCAGTAAGCAAGCTTTCACTTGCGGCATCACCGAATAGTAGTCTGAAACGGGTTCAGTCAGTAACTTAGGATCCGTTTCTTCGTATGTCGTATCGCGTACTGTATGCAGCCGCAGCATTGCCTGCTCTTATAAAGTTACACCATCCCCGCAGTATTCTTTCGTGTGGCGTAGAGCTCACATCTGTCCAACCCGGACGTCCGCCATTCTGCCGAACACTATCCTTGAGCGTTTTCCAGTCTTTCAGAAAAGGAGCATCTTGGGCTGATCCTGACAGAACAAGCAGGTACTCCCCGTAGGAATGCTTAGCGCTCGCCATTGTGAACTTGATATATGAGAGCTGGAAGGTTTAAAATAACCAAACACTGAAACAAACCGGAGGGTTTAAATAACATTGTGGGCCTTGCTAACATTCGATCCGCTACTGTATTCACTAGGCAGAGAATTGCGGAAGACCTCGGATAGATCGGATAGATCGGATACAACTTGAGATGCACGTGCCAATATGTAGGTCTGCGAGCGTAAGAGCCGTTCTTCTTCAGCTACTACAATTTTGAGCGTAGCATTCGAAGCAGCTACAGGAACCGAAGCAACATTTCCACCTTGCGTAGAATCCACAATGACATGTAACCAGCTGCAGAAAGGCCCCTTATATCGTATCATCGAAAATCATAGTCTGGAGTTCTGCCTTGAGTTCAGAATTTTACGTCTATAGACTATCGCCTGATAAAACTATTTCGACACGTCGGTGTGCAGGCATCACAATTTGATCTGATGCTACCAATCGCCATAGTTTTGTCCTGCCATCTCTACAGGTTGGGCAGTCTACACTAGTATCAAATTCACACGAATTTATTCCAGCCCACCTAAGGATACAGGTTTGACAGTACACGTGGCCTTAGATGTCAGCTAATACTGCAGAACTCAGTGTAAACTTACCGCAAATCAGAGCAACGCGTGTAGAGCTGTATGAGTCTAGGCAGATGGCACAAGTTAAGTTGTAGAGTCGCAGAGGTCTCTGCCATCCCAATCTCATGTGGTCGGCATGTTGGCAAGGAAGGAAGGGCGCAACTCCGGCAAATTGTACGCAGTGACCGCAAATGACCTTCTAATTAATTAACTTAGACGATATTGAACGTAATGAACTTACACAACGACAATTCTTCAGCACATACACAAGACCCGCTTTCCCACTCCCTTCTCCAAGCTCGATTGAACATATGGAACAGTGTTCTACCTCCGAAGTGAGGTCAATATGAAGCGTCCTTGCCACTACTCGAGACATTGTAGAATACAGAGAAGCTACGCAGATTGTCTGATTGAAGGCGTAACTTATATAGGCTAAAATTTTGAACAGCATTAGCCGAAAGATTCGTGATGCAGACCGCGCGCGGATATCCGGATGCTTACTAAGTTACTCTTGCTTGCAACTGCCCGGGGTGACACTAAGTCTACTCTCAGTCTGTTCTCGCTAGAAAACTTTGAATCTACTTGAGTAAGTAGTTGTTGTATATGGCATAACATCTGTGCACTAAATCACAACTAAGTTCAGCTTCGATTGATAGCCCATTCTAGCAAGTCAAGGTATAGACTACTTTGTTCTCTCTAACAATCTCTTGCCGTGATTCAGTGTTCAACTGGCTATATGATATGCAAGGACTACGAAAGATAATTAGAACACTAGATTCAGTCAGGTTATCAAGCCAGATCAAGTCAGTGAAGGCGCTGCCTCTCAAAATTCTCTGTCGGTTTGGTGAACGCTTCGACGGAAGGAGGTTCTTTGACTTGCAAGGCTGAGCGGACTGGCAGCACCGCACGATGTTTCCGGAGGGATTCAGCATGAAGTTCAGAGCTGTAGTTGTGCGTGCGATCAGATCTATCCTCGTTAGGACGACTAGCGTGGTGATAGTGATGAACCTCAACAAATAGGCTGCTAGTATTACTGCTGATCCTTGACGCTGTGCGTAGTAGGTGTTTGGTTTTGGCACATGTCCGTCTCGAGCAAATCTGCACAATCCATCCCTCATCATGTTGCGCGCGTCGGGCGCGGCCGGATCGGCATTTTCCACAAAGCGAACAACAACTCCCTTCAACGACGTAGTCCATACTAACAGAGCCTTCGCGTTTTAGTTGCTTAGAACCCGTAGGATAGCTGGAACAGTCCAGCTGTAGAGGCTAAATCGAAGCTGGTAAGACCGTTAGTACTCCTAGGAATGCGTTGAAAATAACTTTGTCCAGGCAGCAGAGAATGGTGTTTTCATACCTGCAGTACAGTCACTAACAAACAAGGATTCACTTTTATGGGCATCGATGCTGTTTTGGACTGCCTAGATGACCAAGAATATTGTCGAGAAAATGTTGACAATTGACGCTCAGCGGCGCTTAACAGGTGGGAGTACGCAGAACTCACTAAATACAGGATTTGAGCTTGCCGCACTAGTCTCTACCTCTAATTTTTGCTTTCATACCTCTGAACACTTACGCAGTATTGCGAGTTAACAATGGGGTGCTACCACAGGATTAGTAGATGCCATCAACAGAACGACTAACAGCACGTCCAACACCGCGCTCTCCTGAATTCAGGAAGACTGGGATAAGTGAGATATTGGAGAGCACGATGCTAGATGCTTGTCATAAATTAGTTACTCTCCGAATAGACGGGCGTGGATTGGGATAGACGTATGCGTTTTCATACATTACTTCATCTTCTTGACCGACGACCGATACTGAGAAGTAGTTTTGCATCTGCCTGCGACTCGATCATAGCCAATATTGGAATACACGTGCGACGCAAGTAAAGACGAGATTACATAAATAGTTAACAAAATTTTGGCAAAGGGCATAGCGCCCTCATTCACCATGGTAGACAGAAATGGCCAAATCAAATCCTATCCGCCCTTACATGTGCATGCACGTCTGAAAACATCTAAAGCGCCACTTGACGCGGAGCATATTCAAACTCGGATCATAAAGGAACTTCCAAAGCAGTCTTAGTTCAAAAGACTCAAATTAAGACTGCCACGTTGAATAATGTTTCGGTGTTACTACGCGGCCTTTTATGCAGCTTGTCAATAAACATTGATGTTGGCTTGCGGCGTAGACCGTCTAGTGTATTTTATCGCGGCACAGTAAATAACGAATAGTTAGAGGTTTTATTTCTAAGTCTTTCCTTAAATTCTACGGAGGGCACACGCAGGGTAGAGTGGTCTTATCCTATTCGAAAATGGAAAATGCACGAGTTCGCGTGAGACAAGCGTGCGACCGATGTCGCTGCAAGAAAGTGAAAGTAAGTACCGGGACAGTCAACTGATTTCATATGCAACGTTTTGATCTTTTCGTAGTGTAATGGGGCGTACGCTTGCGACAGATGTGTTGCTGAAAACACGATATGCAGTTACATGTCCGACAGAAGGCAACAAGGATCTACCTCCATGTGGGTAGCCTACTAGAATCAAACGTCTTCCGTATCACTCACGCTACTAGGGCGACTGTTCTTGCAGCCCAGAACGAACAATTGGGACGAGCTATACAGAATCTGTATGCATATGTCCAGAGTGGTAATAGCTTACCAGTGTTGAGCATTGGGGATGATGGCAAACCATTGGTGCACGACATTGTCGTATTTGCCAACACTCTGCCAGACCAGGCGCGCTATCTCGAAGGTAAAAGCCCTCAAGAGACCTTGCAATCAAGCAATTCTCTTGACGAAGTTTCCGCATGGGCACAAACAGAACCCTGGCTTGGCCCATCGCGCATGGCTTCCATTCCTGAGATGATGAACTCCACATTGCAGTCCCAAGCACAATACGAAGAGGAGAATCAAGCAGACGTAGAGGATATCTGGTCAATGGTTGATGTGAATGCTTCTGAAGCGGCAACATTGTATGCCTTTTTACAAAGTCTTAGGGCTTCCAGTTGATGTGTACATAAGCGGGGAGATGCATCATGTAAGGCCGCTTAATCTAATGCGATGTTTCTGGATTCCTACTTTTTCAAACTTTGAAAGCTCTTATGCAGTATTTCTCCTTATTCTGAGTGCGCCTTCTCGCCTAGTTATAGGAATTGTGTTGTCGTATCTGGTCTCATCATGTTCGTCAACGGATCGAGAGTACACTTCAATGTCCTCAAACTCCGTATGCGATGGTGAAATCGGATACGCAGTACGCTCCTCACTTGCGGTCTGGATGTCGAGCCAGCTTACTTCAGGGGATTGCCACTCTAATAAGCCTCGTTGAGTGATATCTCTTCCATTTGCAGTCCCCAACTTAGCTTCGCTACGAGAATAGAAAGAGATTTCAGCGTTTGCTCGTTCGATGGCGTCGAGAGCGTCTTGGAGTTGTCGCCGATATCCTGGTTGGTTTCCGATAGCCTGGTCAAGCCGCGAACTGATCTCGTATAGACTGAGGCCCTTGAAAATGATCATGGTAGCTAAGCCGTACATCTCTTGCTGAGCATGTGCAGATTCCGCCATCGAACGTAACAGGATATATGCCACGTCTAGACGGAGGGCCGCGCCCTTGAGCTTCAGGTGGCTCAAAGTTGGTTCGATGGGTAGTGGTTCGAACGAGAAAGGACAGCGATAGAATACATCCTTTAGAAATTGAACAAGTACGGTAGGGCCAAGAATTCTTGCCACCTGAAGAAGCATGGTAAGGGCTGAGGTCGAGATATTTGTCATACGTTCTGTCCGCGCATCGAAATAGAATCGGACTACTTCATAGATACTAGAAGTGCTGGGAATGTTGTAACGTCGAACGGCGTCGGCTATTTTAACCACGACTTCCAGTGATACGTAGGATTGCGGTACAAAGTGGCCGTGAGCAGAGAGACAGATAAACCGGAACGCTACTGGATCTTCGCTGGGGAGCTCCACTGTTCTCTGTGACAGGTGATCTGGGTCGTTGAAGATCTGGCCGAACTTTGGCGATATGGCCGACATTCTCGAAGCAGAGACAAGAAATCGGTAGCCCTGGATCACAAGGTCGACATTTCCGTTGGGGTCTATCGGTATTCGAGATGCTGGATATACGGTCATCGTAGAAGTGAGGTGAAGTTAATTGTTGTGGATGCTTATGGCTGGTGGTGACTTATATATTGCACCTAGGTAGACCATGGCTCTCACAGCTGCCTACCGGGTGACAATCGGGGGCTTTCTTACTTGGTATTGGCTTGAGCTGGCTGTCAAGGAACGCTCAAGTCACCAAGATTTCCGCGGATAGCAGACCTTCGCCAAACACGGTAACTTGCGACTCGTGTCGTCTGAAAGAAGATAAAAATTACAATTTTGATTACGACGGACAGGTATAGACCTTCCGCGATGCCGGAGATAGCGTCCGCGGCATCCGAGGTGCCATCGTTGAGGGCGCGTAGCCTGCCAATCAAACAGCCTTATAGCGACTTAGACTTCCGCCTACCTTTTGCCCCGCGCCACTCGCGCGAACGTATTGCTAGCGTTTGCGCACGCAGCAGGCGACACCAGGGTATCTGTCCAATGCGATTTGCGGAAAACCCCTGAGATGGCTCTTGCGCACAAAAAGCGCCGACAAAGCGTTCGTTGGGGGCAGTGCATGCATGTCGCTACGCGCTTGCCGTTTGCTTAGCACTTAATTACACCGAGACTTCCAGCGCTTTGTGCGGGCATGCCCTCACGTGCAAGCAAGATGTACGTTATGTAGGGCAAAGGATATACTGTACATTCGATGGTGATGGAAACTACGTGCGTGCTCAAGCTACAGATCTTAGGTTCTGAGGCAGACATGGCCTGATGGACGAATTGTGGATTTATCATCAAGCACGACGATCCCGGCACTTCTTCTCTGATCTTCAAGTTGAGATCAATTCAGCTCTTGATTAAGATGCCTGGTTTCCAGACAAGGAA
Organism: Parastagonospora avenae f. sp. tritici 18332-5; assembly: GCA_022559985.1. Lineage (NCBI taxonomy): Eukaryota > Fungi > Ascomycota > Dothideomycetes > Pleosporales > Phaeosphaeriaceae > Parastagonospora > Parastagonospora avenae. Next base: position 73,903 of record JAFJTR010000112.1, read on the forward strand.
CTCTAAAATTATGGCGAAACATTTGACCAAGATAGCGAAAAGGATCGGCGGCAAAACACTCTGCAGCAGACCCAATGATCATTCTGGAAGGTCACTAGCTAATCCAACTTAACCGTTTCACTGCCTATGTGACGTGGATGCTATGGGAAAGCAGCTCTATAAAGGCTGCTGAGATTATATAAAGTACGGCTGCTCTGGCAACAAGCTATTTAAAGCTATAGTGCGAATAGTCCTGCTTAACTGAGAACACAGAAATTTCTCTATATAGCTTTATTTTCTAATAGGAGTAACGTTCTAGCTGTTATATAGCTAGTCTCTGCGTATATAACTGTCTAGCATATAATATAGGCAGCGCTAGCGTAGCGAAGCAACCAGAATTATCCCGCACACTTGAAATGCAAACCACTCTCTCGATGCAATCGAAGCCTTTTCTTCACGCTTCAACGACATGGTAGGGACTACGCGTACAATGCCCTCTGCGCTAGCTATGATCAAGGTTTGTTTCAGTTTGAGGATTCTACGAGGATCCTACGAGGATTCTAACACGCGGAATATTCTAGCGGTTTGCGGATACGTGGGTGACTAGAAACCATAGGCTCGGTTACAGTGATCTTGTAGCCTTCATAGATGCCATGGATGTCTGGAAGAGAGGATTGCAAAATATAATCTCTCAACAAGCGTCTGAAACCTCAAGGGAGACACAACTGCTTGTGATCGCTGCCTCCACCTCGCGGAGGAGGGCCTCTTCGCGATACGGAAGACCTAAGCAGGCAAGCTATGCCAATCAAGGATTAAGACGGTCTACCAGGCGGATTGGACTGGGCACTATACATTCGGATTCGGCAACACTGTTTGTTCCGGAGAATAGTTCGGAATCTGAAACTGAAAATGAAGAGAACCATGCACAGTCAGGCATGCTCAACCCAGCACTGCCTGCCAACTGTGCTGGGTTAGCATCGCACGCAGCCTCTGAAACCCAGTCTGGGGAGCCTTCAGCGTTTCGAGAGCGATATGCGGGAAAGTAGCGATAACGATAAAACTTCAACACGACATGACGATCAGACTCGAGCGGACGGTTCTGAGCAGAGCCGTTTTTTCCTACGCTCCATAAAGCACCGCTAGATGATGCTAGGCTGAACGAACAGGGCGGTTTCTTTGATCAAAAGCCTCAATTTTTCAGTGAAGCCTTCAAAGCAGGTTATAATGAAGACGCGGACATTATAGATAGAGTAGAGTACAGTCTTAGTAGCGACAACGAGGAACACTCGGCAGAACTTTAAAGTGCAATGGCTGATGCAACTTCAGCATAACATTCCGATAGACGGGGAGATGAAACTTTCGCCGGAATCGTTTCTCTTCCGGGGAACAGTCGGAGGTTCTCCCCAAACTTTTTACAACAACTAACTCTAAATTTAGCAGAGGATGCTAATTCCGTGATTGTCTACAGCTTGCACGCCGCTCCAACTTCTTACCTCTAATTACAAGAGTCTGTAGACGAAACGCACAATGGTCCGGACTCACTTCTACCATGAATTGAAGACAAGTCGATGACTAAAAAACTCTTTCATTGCTTACTTGATACGTTGCTCCCTGCTTCTGTTCGCATTATAGAAGCATGCACTGATGACATAAACGATAAGATCTTACTGAATGGCGAGGAGCTTGGAAACTTCGCGGTCATCGTGCAGAAGCTCCAAGAGACGGATCTGCAACTCGTGCTTAGAGACCAAATGTCAAGGACAAGTAAGCCAATCGATCTGTCTCTTAGACAGAAAGAAGAAGATTGGCTGTATTGATTGCGTAATAATTGACCTACTTTAGAAGCACTTTAAGCTTAATTCTACAAGGGCATTATTTATTAATTGCTTCTACAGTAGTACCTGTACGGAAACGTTTATCTGTAGATTAGTATATCTCCAAATTAACTTATATGACTTCATTAACCTATTAATCTACTATAAGTCACTCCATATTCAGGCAATATTTTGGGTTCGAACTGGCGTAACTCTGAAGCAGGCTAGTTCTTAGCAAAGTTCGAAAGTGAATTAATTACTACCCAAGCGGTCTATCTATGAACAAACAAGCAAGAGACGAGCGCGCTTTCCAAGCTAGACTACGGCACCAAGCAGTATCTTTTGCAACATACTCCCATCATAGGATGAACTGTCTATAGGTAGTTCCACATACTCGCAGAACCGGTTTTCACTATTACCACCAAGCTTGCGCCAGACTTCGCCCGACCCTGTGCCCGGAAGACCAGCAAAGCACACTCCGTACGACCCCAACCTCTCCGAGTTTTCTTCTGACAGGTGATGACTGATAATTTTGTGAGCCTCGGTCCTAGCCTTCAAGAGAATGTTGGTGTGCGCGCGTGGTATGGCTCCTTTGACGATTACAATCTTAACCTTTGAGTCAAACCCCCCCGCAAATGTTTCTTTGGCATCTATGATAGCTTGAAAGGCGACATTACTTGACCCAATACGCGTTCCAGCACCGTAGGAGGTCGTTATAAGGTTCTTGTAGTTATTGATGGCGAAATCGAGGGGAACAGGTTCCATGTATCGTGGAAGCAAATCTCTAGCTTTCTGGATGATGGTGTCTTTCAGTGCTTCATCTGATACACCTTGTGTCAATTGGCACTTGTCGAAAACGTTTTCCATTGTCTCTGTCATCTCGTTGCTGGCCTTTCGTCTCTTGTCTATCATTGACCGCCTGAGCAATGTGTCAGGAAGTTTGGTTGTATCACAAAAATTTTCATCTTCCGCCTGCGTGCGAGAGATTCGATATCCATGTGGTGTTTTCCAGAATGCAGTCTGCCAGTCACAGTCCCCAATGTGCACGCTTCCTTTCCGAACTAGATGTTCAACCCACATCTGTAGCCCTTCATCGACACTCTGAATACCGGTTAACTTCAAAAGTACCTCCGTATCTCCTCTAGGATGTCGCAAGGGTAAATTCGGGAATATGACGGAGGCTTCCTTCGGTCTGACCCTATCAAAAACAAATTTTACTGCAAGCAGGAGATCGAGTTGAAGCGCCCAGTAATGCGGAAGATGTTCGTGCACGATTATCTGAAACGCTCGTTCTGTCACTTGCGCTTGGAATTGCCGATCTAACACGAGACTCTGTACGTCATATTTTGCCCGCTTTTCATTCATCTTCGGCGGCCTTATACGTAATATAGAACTGGTAAATCCCATCACAGTACCGATGAGAGAATATTTTAAGTTTAATGTTAGGATGGCAAGATCTAGCGTCTACGATTTATATGTAACTTACCAACTTAACTATAGTATAATTTTTCCCTAATTCACCCAACACAACATTGCTGCCAGCATGAAACCGCCTTGTCAGCTCCTGCGCGATTAATTTCTGCTCTAGCAGATCATGCAAGGTCGCAACCAGTAACACCTCCAAATGTAGCACACCCAATCTTAGTATATATCATTGAGGTCAAAATCTCGGCGTGTCTAGTGCTCGTGTACGCCCATCCGATTGAGAACGCGGGACAGACATCATGCAGTACTTTCACATCACGCTTCTCGCAAAGCCAACCGCCAACAAGGATGCGCTCAAACTCTCCATGCATGTTGCCTGTGGCAAGTACCTGGGCGAGGGATCCGGGATTAAGGTTATGGACCATTCGACCGTTGCCATCAGTGCAAGTCTTGAGAGCGTTGGCTTCGAGAGCAGAATCGTAAGTAAGAGGAATTAACCCCAGTGCCGCCCTCCATTTTTCGATGACGGACATGTAGTTGGAAGTACTGAAAGGAACTGGGCTACTAGATGCTGCATAGATAGGAGTGGTCGAAGTGCCGTGGTGGCTACATCTAGAAGAGACCCAAACCTCCGTCACAGTTGCCGGCCTTCTATTCACGGAACAGCTTGTAAAATCGCCCTTTACGCTATGTAATATGACCAGTACAGTAGCTTTTATCACAGATTTAAACCAATGCATGTAGTTTTGGAGGATATGGGTAGCTTAGAGTCTTAGTAGCCCGACATGTAAAGCTTTATACTTACAGTACTACGCTCTCCTCGAAATAAAGAAGTCGCCGTTTCTTGCTATGTATAGTCGCTTGTGCTCCTGGACGCAAGTTGAGACAAATCTGTGGCGGCTGCAGACAAAGTTGTTTGTGGCGGTCGCAGCTGTTCAAACTTGCTCCTGCACCCACGACGATGCGTACTTTCACGCACGCCTCGACACCACAAATATCATTACCTTGGTGTCTTATTATATGAACAGATTTTTTGAGCATGTTTCTCATCATCAGACGGCTTAGAAAGCATTACATTTTCGCATGGTCGAATCGTAAGCACAAATTTGATTCGTTCGCAAATGCCTGCTGATAAGTTCTTTGTCTGGCTAGGGCCCTGTACCGACCGATTCGACAGCCTGCGGCAGTAGGCAGAAATTGTTACATTTTGTTCAGCTTGTTTTTGCTATTTCTGGCATATTCCTCGGTAGTGCTTCGATACTGGCATTGCATGTGGGTAGTGCTGGCAGTGTCTTGACAGTATTAGAAAGTTTACGATAACAGCATAGGAGAAATAGCCGTATTGCCGCGTACTGAAGAACTTGGTGTAATAAATCGTCTTCTGTCATCGCATGGCTACTTGCTTCTAGAGTAGCTTAGTTATTAATGTGATCGCTAGTTTAGTCGAATTGTAATGCATGCAGTTCATTAGCTCAATCATTTGAGATTCACGCGAGCTGATAATAAGCTTGAATACAGACCGCGTAGCGTCAACGACCCCTACGCAGCTGGAAGGACATTATAGCTGCGCTACTTTGCTTATCTTACACTAACCTACTTCTGCTAGGTTCTAACACTATAAATGTAAGTTGATGAAGTCGTCACCATGAAAAGCAGGAATTAGCATTTAAGATCCTGAGCAGAGAAGACAAACCCTTAGCAGCAGGACTTTAACTGAAAAGTTGTGTCGCTAATCACCACATATCGCACTCTTAACCTAACTAGCATTACTGCACCTTAGAGCTGACACCATGGTTAGTGCCCTTGTAACAGTCTTCGATTGTGCTTACTTTGGAGCCAGGATACGACCCATTCTCTGCCAACTAAGAAGTACTTTAACAGCAATCTGTTAAGAAGCACTAAATGTCTACTTCATGATGTTTGTGGTATATGCAGATCTGAGTACGATGACCACAGTCACTGGCCCTGCCAAGTTATAGTTCCTTTATGCAAGCACGTCTTCGGGAAGAAGTGTATAGATCGACTCCTGCGCGAATCGAACAAATGTCCGTACTGTCGCAGAGTCTGGTATAGACCTTTGATCACTTCTCTGGGACCCGAGAATACTTCAGAGGACGATAAAGACTTTCTAAGCTCAGAACTATCACAACGTCTTCGTATTGATATCCCTTCTATGCGATACTATTTGTTTCGGGAGAGAGCATATAAAGAGCTTGCACCTCCAACAAACCTCTGCTGGATCGGAGAACATCTCCCTATTCTACAAAAGGTGGAGGCATTAATTGTTTACGATGAAGGCTTCATGGACACGAATGGATGTTTTAGAGAACTGGAGCTGGAGAGAGAACAGATACAGGGCATGATACGGAAGGCACAGAAGTCTTCGATCCAAGGTTCCTATGAAGCGGCAGATAGCCTATCGTTCTCATCCCATATGTTACAATTTGAAGAGTGGGAGGATGAGAGGAGCATAACTGATGCAATATTCTACGCCTCACTTTCAGGGCCAGGGCGGCGTTTGCGCGAGATGCTTGGTAAAGAGATGCAGACTAAGAGAACAAAGGAAGAGGCTTTTGATGCTACAGTACTGCGCTGGCTAGCGTCTTCAGTCTCTGATACTCATTCTGTGATATTCTTGCAATTATACCTTTTGGTCACTTGGGTTCTAGATTCTGATTTCCTGGTTTTAGAAGTATCTTAAAGTTAGTTTAAGATAGAGAATATCTTTTCTAAAAGTTTTGCTAATAAGATTATCTTTGTTGGTAGGGTCTTAGCACTAGTGCTGAAAGGAAATAACGATAACTAGGAATGCATTCTGTTTGGTGATTGTTGTTGACTTCATTCTACGGAGGAGGAAAACTATAGAAGAGATAGGCTCAGGGGTTCTGGTCTGAGCGCTGCTTGGACGCCGCGATCAGCGCGTCTGACCGCGTGACCGAGATCAGTGCGCCTGATCGCGTAGCTGAGGTATTGACGATACTTGTGATCGACAATCTTTCATATTGTCTAAACTTAACAAATTACTGTAATTCACGAACTACTGTAACTTATCTATCTGATCATTTCTTATATGCATAAACTTTTCAGACGAAATAAATATAACGCTACATTAAAAAAAACACCTCTTTGTAAGTTCTTTCCTCCAGTTCGTTTCTTATCGAGAATAACTCTGATACTTATCATCCTTGAATTTTGACCCTGTGAAGGTTAATACAATTCGTCGCTGTTGTACATTCAATCTCTGTGCACAACATCAACCAGAGGCGGCTTACCCTCCTAGAAGCTCTCGCCCCGAAATTTCTAAAGATAAACTGCTCTAATTACTACACGCGGCTTAAAATACTCTGATTAGTAGATTTTGTACAGGTAATTAGGTCCAAGTTAAGAAGGAACATTAGAGCTAAATTTGTAGTTTAGATGAATAATTAATAAGTCCATGAATTCCTTACATATCGTGCAGCTCCACTTCTCTGATCTCTTGCTTTGGATGATTCCAGTAGCAGTATTCGGTTTCCATTACTGTACCGTCCTCGGAGAACAGATAATAGAAATCTTCACTAGGAATTTCTGGCACATCAAATTTCCCCACTGTTAGCATAAGATTCTCGAGCTGATTTGCTCCTTCGTCCATGTAAGCTCCACGGAAGCTCACAATAAGGAGATGCTCTTTGTACTGAAGGTCTTCTATGTAGCTATTAATATCATGCTTGCATGTTCAGCACCATCGCTCTCAGCCCATTGCCCTGATTTAAATGCCCTGGGAAACAAGAAGTGACCTCATCCTACAGCTCTTGTGGAAGTTTAGGGTATGCAATCTTTTGGCTCCAGGGTACAGATATTAATATGTATACAAACTGTCTAATGAGTACGTTGTATAAGTTATTAGAAAAGCGCACCTGCTATTTACGAGGAGATTGCATGCTGTAGCTAAATTGACTATGCATAGTACTGTTATTCAGAAGACTTGTTAGATCTTCAATGTTAAGACGGAATCTGAGTTGACCAAGCGCCTAATGGCCATTCGCGAAGATTGGTAGCTTAGCATTTCTCGACGCAAAACATGTATTCATGTGCAGATTGCTAGCAGGCGTGCATGCAGCTGTCATTGCAGTTCATTATGCCTCTTTTTTCTTTCACAACTAATTACTCGTTCTAGACAGAGATCTAGCAAATCTTTCAAAGGACTAACTTAGCATTATTCCTAAATAATCTAGCTTCTACTTTAGCTTTAGCTGCAGTCAAATGCGCAAATCAGCAAATATTAGAGGCCTAGCACTTCCTACTAAGCTCTAGCAAATGTTATAAGAAAGAGGACTAACTAAGTTATCTCTGCAGAACTTCTAGACCTTGCTTTAAGGTAATTTAACAGATCTATTGTAAGCTGCTTCGATGTTTAATTCCAGGCTGTATTATTAAGCTCAAAACGCTATTAGATAGATATGTGCTGTATTACAATAATCTTCATTCGGCTAAGGCAAGATATACCTACGACGAAAGGCTCTGTCACAGAACATCCACTTTTCGCCTATAAGTCTAAAGTTAGAACAATAGCGAGTAATGCTGTTAAATCTATTCGACTTAGATTAAGGCGCTCTAGTGGAGATATCCTAGTCTATTAAAATCTTGAAATATAGAAGGTTAGAGCATCTAGATTCAGCAACCTTTCTAACTACTCTATGCCTTGATTACCTATATGTAGCACTAATGCTTCGCTACTTTACTCTTAATTCTACTTTATCGGACTATAAAGCTCTAAAGGCATTTCATTTAATTACTCTACACTATGTTAAGTTACTTCAGCTCACAGAAAACCAAGAAAACACAATCTGAAGTTGATTTTTCTTATAATTTTGCAAATTCTGCCCGACATGAGCACCAAATGTGGCACGGATGGATGATAGGTTCCTACGTATATGCTTGGCTCCCTGTAGGTGATCGAGACTGGAGAAACTACCCTGTTCTTCTTGTAGACATCTGCAAAGAAGCGACAGGAAGAACATTTTTCATCGTAGCACACTTATACGATCAGAATACAGCTTCTCAGTATGTACTGGCACTTACAGGACGAGATCGAAGGCTCGCCTCTAGTTCGTTGCGAGTGTGGCCCCGCGATACGTACATCCTCAGTAACCACTTCGATCTCGTCCAAGAATCTGAGCTCCGGACTTGGTCACGCTTAGATTCTGTTTCCATTGCTTTGAGTTGGGCTTTCGATATACAGACTAAGAGACTCACAAAATGCGAATTCCCACCAAGGACCGACATAGGCATAGCATTAAGGACAACCTTCTGCTTCCGAAGATTTCTTCAGCTTCCATACGAGCTCAGAGAGAACATTTACCATTACGTATTGTTCGATGAAAGACAAAAGATATGTAGAAGCCTTATCTACAGCAATAGCTTACTTGAAAAACGGAAGCACGACCAAAGGGGCTTACGATGGTCCCGTGAGCTTGCTTTACCTTCAACAGGGCCTCTACCAAGACTTCAAACACCCGGAATATTCCTCGTCTGTAAGCAAGTCCATGCAGAAGCATCAGAAACGGTCTATAGGACAAAGATACTCGTGATAACAATTACGTCTGTGGAAGACGGTCTCCGTAACCTTAACGAAGACTGGTTGCCTGATATTGGTCGCTTCTTGCGCATTAGAATTGATCTTTTACTTGCTTGCCACACGTTGGACACAATTCTTGGTCTCACAGGGATCATCTGCGAATGTTTTCGCCGCATCGCAACGCTCCTTCAAGAACGTGCCTTAGGGCTCCAGTTCCTAGAAATTAGATTCGGAACTTACAGTCTTCCTATCAGACTAGCCAGATACAAGGATGTGATCAAATATAAGGATGTTTTAGAGGGAATGCGAGAATTCTCGGAAAACTTCTCTAGAGCTAGAATGAAGATTAGCACGGAGAGAGGGCCGCTGAATATCTGCTGGGGTATTAGTGAACGTCAGAAGAAGGCTGGAGACTACAGTTGTACATGCACGTACTTTTGTGCTCGCTCCCTTGAGCAGGTATGGAAACGTGTTCGTCACGGACCTGAGATAGGCGCTGAGGATGTAGACTGTACTTTAGCAGTAGAGAATTGTCAGCATATGGGCTGCAAGCTCCATGTTTGGTAATATTGTTATGCTAGATAGAGATGATGATTCGGGAAGGAAGGAACGAGACGCATTTGTCATAGCAAATTTTAGCTAGCCAAGCCAATGTAATTAACATCCCTCCCTGCGTAGCGGAAAACCTGGTGGGCCGGAACCGACCAATGAGAGCGCGGATTTCGCAGTCATTCTGGCATGTCTCTATGTCTCATTGGCTGTTTCCGGCCCACCGGGGTTTCCGCTACGCAGGGAGGGATGTTATTGCTGATATAATCTACAGTGTTCGCCCTTCCGGCTAACCCTTTCACAACGCTCTACTGTATGCTGCGGACTTGTCTACGTTTCAAATCTTAGGCGGTCTCCTGTCCACATTCTTGTTACATTCCTAGTCAAACTATATGAAGAACCTTACGGTGGGCGTATGCAGGCCTAGCGCAGGACCTCGGAGAATTGACTCCTTGTACAGATTACGTCGTGCACCTCCGAGCCCTCTCCTTTTTATAAACGTACAGTTACACCCTGGAGCAGCAACGAACGCTGCAAAAGCTACACGTGATGATGGTTAAGCCAGTGAATCTTATCATAATACTTCACTAAGTTACTATTCCTCTCGCCCCGGCTCCTTTAATAGATACTAGCTGTTCAAAGAATAGTTAGCTCTTAATATCCTGCCTGCACAAGAGTTAGAAGACTAGTACGCTTACGTAGTTCACGTGCTAAAACTCAACTTGCCTTGTCTACGATACAGTGCTGGCCATTACAGTGCTGACCGAAATGGGTTTCCGGTTCATGCATAAAGTACTATTCGTTCTTAGTGCACAGTTTTCACCTAAGAAGCTTACCTGTTTAGAACTAATTAGTGCTGCGTAGAGGGCTGCCCAGTATTCGTCCAATTTACTACGAGCAGAGAAATGAAGCTAAAACCATTCAGGTTATAACCACACAATAACATAGCGAGATAGGCTAAGCGAACTCTTACCTGTTCGATTAGTAAAGCGCTGAAGAAAAAGATAAGCTAGAAAGCAGGAGATGTGCTTCCACGGTATATATATCTCCGCTGGTGATCACTGGAACAACTCGTGCGCAGAATACTGTTTAGCTCGGTATCTTCGACTACTGAGTAAGTTAATGTATATTATTACGCAATAGCGAGAACAAATCTTGTAAAGGCTAGATACCACCTGCGTAGTTCGTTGTTATAGTAGTTTTATAATTACATAGTCGTTGCAACTTCCAATGCCACTAACTTCTCTTACGATGTACCGACAGTCTTTCTCCCAGAGTTGGTATCAAGCAAGCCAAGCAAGCAGTAGGCCTACTGCTTGACTTGCTTGCTTATTTAGAGTCGTCTGCTTGACTTGCTTGCGCTTGATTAGC